>CM038218.1:9804850-10047467 GCA_021442155.1 Cymbidium sinense
GGCTCATGTTACCCATTTAGGTCAAATGGGTCAACTTGGTCAAGTTGACCAATTGACCCATTTAATTGGTTGTTAGGTCATGAGTTGGTTCATGTTTGGTTGGTCATATGAAATGGATTAGTATCTTTGTTTCCAATCAATTTTGATTAAGTTTGAATTTAACTCATTTTGATCCTTTCGATCAAGTTGGGTTCAAGATCAAAGGGCTTGGTATAGTTGGCTTAGGCTTTCAAGTTCAACAATCATTTTGGGATGAACTTGACCATTGGTTTCAATCAATTTGGCTTAGATCAATTTTTGACACATTTTGACTTTTAGGTCAAGTTGGGTCAACTTGGGTCAAGTGGCCAATTGGGCTAGGTTTGGGTCAAATGTTAACTCAATCAAGTTCAAACATTGATCATGAATGAACTTAGATCATTGGTTTCAATCAATTTGGCCTATGGTGGATTTTGGCTAGTTTAGGTTTCATTTTGGCTAAGTGTTGACTTGGTCAACCCAGTTTGACTTGGTTTGACCAATTTGAGTGATTGATCATCTGATGATTGTTGATCATGATGAGAGATTTAGGCTTAGTTCAATCCAATTTGGGGATTAGAATTTGGCTCATAGAATTAGGTTACTTGGGTCAAGTGAGCCAAAGTGGGTCAAATGGCTTGGTCAAAGCTTGATTTGAGTTGATTGAACTTACATATGGACTTATGATTGAAATATAAATCCATTTGCAAGTCATTTGAAGTCAAAATGGGTTTTGATTCATTTGAAAATTTCAAGTTCAAAGCGTGAACATGAGTTTGATTTGGGTTTAATTTTTGAATTGAGTTTTGGTTAAGTGATTGAAGTTTGTATTTATATTTAGATTCATGATTGTAGGAGTGATTGAATCATGTATAAAAATCAAGGGTTTGGCTTGATTTGAAGTTGATTTGGCTAAGCTCGGGAATTTGACTTGAAAGGCTTAGGTTGGATTTTGATTGAATTTTAGTTTGATTTTAAGTTGGTTTTGAATTTAGATTTCTTTATATATGAATATGAATGAGAATATAAATTTATAAAATTTCAAAGATTTGAAGTGATTTGAACATGATCAAAGGCTAAGTCTTAAGAGAAAATCAAAGTGACTTAGAAAAATTTGTGATTTGAATTTGAATTTGGGCTTTGATTTGATTGATTTGAATTTATATTTCATTTATATATGAATATAATGAGAACATAAATGGGTTGTGAGAAAAAATTTCATGAATTTAAGGTGGTTTGAACTTGGTTTTAAGGTCCTTAAGAGGAAAATAAGGACTTAAATATTTTTGACTTGGAATTGAATTTAGATTTTGATTGCTTTGAATTTATATTTCATTTATATATGTGAATACAAATGAGAATGTAAATGAATTATAAGAAAGTTTCATGAGTTTGAATTGATTTGAACATGATTTGAGCTAAGTTCTTCAGAGGGGATTAAAGGACTTAAGAAAGATTTTGAACTTGGAATTTCAATTATAAACTTCAATCATGGATTTCAATCATGGGTTTCAATCATGGGATTTTTTATTTTGGAGAAAATCAATTGTGAATTGATTTAGGTTTGATGTTTATTTGATTTGAGTTTGACTTGAAGAGGAATTGAGGAATGTGGTTCAAGCAATTGAAATTTTCTAACATAAGGCATGAAATTTATGGCTACCTTCTAAGTCTTGGGTTAGATGATGTCCACCTAATTCTAGATGTGTCTTAAGACTAAGGAATAAAGTCTAAGAAGTATGTCAAGATGGATTGAGAGCTCATCAAAAAATGAGGTTTGAAATCACTTAGCATACCCAAATTTGCTAAGTGAGTAGATTCCAAAAAATCACAAATATAAAATAAAATCAATTGATTTACTTTAACATACCCAAATTTGTTAAATAAAGAGTCCTCAAGATAAAAATCATTCAAATATGAACCTATGGATCTCTTTCAAAATATTTGAACCCATTTTCAATATATATCCAAATTTGTTGAAAGTGGATTCTACATTCAAAAATTCCTCTTTCCAATCAATCTCAAAATCCCTTCTAAATCATTTGGGCCCGACTTAACATTTTCAAGATGTTGAGTACGGGTTCAAATTCTAAATTCAAATTCAAAGTCAACAAAGTAAGAAAATTTGACTCAAGTTTGTTTACGACATTGCGTTAGTTTTTTCGTTAGAATTTGATTCCATGGAAGCTTAAGATATGTGTTCACTTTTCCCATGGGATGGATTACTTGGATTACAACCTATGTCTATGCCCATCTTATCCACTTTGAGGTTTTGAGGGAAAACATGTGAGGGACGCCCCTCATGAATTAGTAAAAGCATAGGGCGTTTGATCATTCGTGACATGCCAGATTCTAAGATTCCCTCAATGAAGAGAAAGGCTATGGCTTAGAAGTGAAGATATTATGCCCCATGGTTTCCCATGCCCCAATCAGCTACACTCACTAGCACCTTCCAAGGGGATCATTGGGATTGTCTCACCTTTGAGGTTGGGTCTAGTTTTACCGCTTGCTACACCGAAGAAACAAGAACTGCATGATAAAGCAATACCACACTCACATTGCTAAGGAGATGGAGGCAACCACACAGTCTGTTGTTGAGGAGTTTCCCACGATGGTTTCCCAACTTGTTACAGCAAACCAATTCCATCCTCTCTAGTCGATAGAGGGATGTCGAGAATTTTGCTTCACCTCCACCAGATTTTCCATCCACCGGAAAGGAGGAGATCATATGCCAGCCTTCGATCTATTTTACATTGAGTAGGCGGAGCCTATGGATGATCTAAGTCTGAGGCTCAGTTTGAATTGAGATTTGTTATCCTCCATAATGTGGGGAAGCAAAGAGAGGGCCGTGGAGGCCCATGTTCATATCACAGAGAGGGAGGTTCACATAGTCCTACGACTTGTTGATTTTCACGGCGCTACCCACGCCGATCATATCGACAACATTCTCGCCATGGGGACTACCCATCATGAGAGGAGCTCTTTAGAGAGTCGTGTGTCTCCATCACACCGCTTCTCCCCTCCCACCACGATTCATGTTCCAAAGATCTAGTTCCACCAAAGGCCATGAAGGTCGCTTTGGGGGAGAAGAGGATCCCGTTGGTGATCCTGATAGAGATCCATCTTATCTACACCCACCTGGCGAGTCTCATGCTCGACCTTCTGCCCTAGTAATGGTGAAGAAGGAGTGGAGACCTCGAAGCATAGTAGTCATCCCATCACCACTGCCACCACAACATACGATGGACATCAGTGAGGAGAAGGTGACAACTCGCACAATGATGATAGATCCTCCTAGGAGTGTCACCCATACATTTAGTGAAAGTCGAGTGTATTTCTTCCAAGTATAGCCTCATAGGGTTAACTCTCGGTGGAGGTTGGTCTCACAGCATGATAGTGATCCCACCACCATCATCAGTGCTAGAGATCATTCTCTAGATGACATAGTAGCCCATTATCTCATGGAGAAGAAAGAGATCCTAGGATATGACTGGTATGATGAGGAGAAGATCAACTTTGATTCCAATGAAGATGATTTATTGGGAGATTCAGCAGGGGTTTACATGATAGACACCAGGGGATCCTTCCTTAGAGAGCAGCAGACTATGAGAGGTGTTGAGGCCTAGCAAGAAAACAACCTACTTGACCCAACACCTCCTTCAGCAGATAAAATAGAATAATAAAAAAATAGATAGGATGGAGAAGAGGCTCAAGATCTACTAGTAGCTATCTTAGCACTTCAAAACCAAGCCCCGACAACCCATCCTACTATAGTTGAGACTAGTCAGCCAGAGTTGGTGCATGCCTTGGATCAAGCTAAGACTTTACCTCCAGTAGAGCAAGGTAGCACCAGCATGAATAGGAAGGTAGTGGACAATACCTCCATACAAGAAAAGGATATCAAAAGCATGGTTGAGTAGCAAGTGAGAGATGCATTGGCTCAAGCCTGAGGAGGATCGTCAGTTCCAAAGGGTAGACCCTACATAGAGGAATTTATTGCATTCCAATATTCTAAGGGTTTTGCGCCACCTTCTTTCAAGAGTTTTGATGGCAGTGGGAACCCGAGGTAGCACATTGCATATTTCGTTGCAATGCCAGGCGTGATGATTACTCTTTATCTCTTCATCGTCTTAGCGGGTATAGCATTTGACTAATGAACTTCCCAATAGTTCTGAAGACTTTGTTGAGTTGAGCAACTCTTATCAGATTTGTTGGAGCTCAGCAAAGGGTCATTATTAGCGAGCTCATTGTGGCTTAACAAAACCATGGTGAGTCCCTAGTTGATTACATTCTCAGATGACATAATTTAAGTATAAAATGAAAATCTTAGCTGTCTGAACAGCATGCCATTGAGATTCTGCTTAAGAATATCCATGGCCTGGTCACCTTCATGCTCAAAGGTTTCACCATCAAAACTTTTGAGAAATTAATCAACAAGGTGGCTAGCTTGCAAGGAAACCAAACTTACCTTCTCCAATCTACCAACAAAGTCAAAGGAAGGTATAGAGAAGAAGCTCAAGTAGTGATAGCAAGATGTGGGGAAAGCACCAGAGAGAGACCTCATGCTCCACCTCACTTCTCGCTCCCTCCTCACCACAAAGGTAGCCATCTCACCACATACTCCATGGCCCCATTGCCTCCTCCCTCGCCACACATCATCAGTAGCGTACACATACCCCACCAGTAGCTATGGTCCACCTACTCTTTTTGATAAACTTAACAAGCCTTATTCATTTAAGAGGGAGGAAATCACGAAGATCTTTAAGAATCTCTTAAAGAAGCCTAATTTTCAGCTACCCGAACCCAGGAGACCGGAGGAAGTGGGCAAAAGCAACGATCCTAACTTTTGTCCCTACCACCGTATGTTAGGTCATGTTTTGGAAGATTGCTTCACATTTAAGGACTAGCTCAAACATAATTCTGATGCTATAGTCATCCCAAAGGAATACCTTGCGGAACAACCCTCCAGTTTTTTTAAGGTAATCCATGGGGATACTTGCAATCCTTCCAAAACCAAAGAAGGTTGGGATATCTCCTTATCCAAACCCTCTAAGAAAATTGTATCAAAAATCAAGAAACTTTCCTTGTAGGTGCTTGAGCCAGCTCAAACCTCCAACATCAAGGAAGGTTTGCAAGTTGCTAGAGCCAACTTAGGGAAAGGGAGAGCTTAGTAGCAGCAGCAATAACAACATGTGCCAACCAGGGATAGCCCAGTAGTGCAACCACCGATCGAGTCCATCCTCCAGTCCACCATTGTAGCTACTACATCAGTGACTACCTCTACTTAAGTTAGCTCTTCTTCTTTTAGTAGACATCTTATATCGATGAATGAGGGCATCAAATCCCTCACCCTTCTTAATTTACTTGATTTCTACTATGTACCTCCTATCAAATCCAATAAATTGAAGAATAAAGCTAGCTTGAATTATATATGTGTCACTTCTGATGGGTTGTCTAAATCTATTCCTAATGATAACTCTTCAAATCTAAACAACTATAACAATTTGATCTTCCTCTTTCTGATTCAGAGTTGGATTTTCCTACTTTGAATACTATGTTTCTCCTCTTAAGATAGACTTGGAATCATCCAATTTTGAGGGTCCCATAGGAGAAGCTATAGGTGAGCCTGACGTGTGGGTAGAATCTTCCATTACCCACCATAAGAGATCATCGAAGTCAACCTCCATAGTGGCAAGGTTCTACTTCTTAGGGCAACACCTTAAGATAGAGGGAAACAAGTCATTGGTTTAGAAGATCGAGAAGCCCCTCCACAGGATGCTCCACCCTTGGATATGCTTGTGGAGGATCAGCCCAAGGTGGACTACAATGTCCTCTCTCACCTAAGAAAGTTGCCATCTAAGCTAAGCATATATGATGCCCTTGACTTATCCAAAGAAATGAGGGAATCATTAATCAAGGCTCTCCTTGATCCTAAAATATGCATAGCTCAGTTGACGCTATTGGAGAGGAGGCACATTATTCCAGAGAAGCTCAGGGGATCACTTTCATAGATGAAGACCTACTTCTAGGGGACATGGAGCACAATGTCCCCTCTATTACATGACATGATTCAAATTTAGATTTCATCGATCCGTGTGCATCTGAACATTATGAGTCTAAAGACCCTTGCCTATTTGAGTAACATCTCCACACTCGAGGAGATCGATGATTGAGAGGATTCAATGAACAAGAGAGGGCTTTAGGTTCCATAGTGTTACCTTTGGAGATATGTGACTGGAAGATCAAAACCAAGTTTTATATCATTGATTCAAATACTTCATTCATCGCTTCTAGGCCTTGGATACATCGTAACAAGATGATTTTATCCTCCTCCATCAATGCATCAAATTCGAAGGATGGGATTGTCTATTAAAGGAGATGAAAAACTATTTTCAGTTAGACAGATTGAGATATATGAGGATGCAACCTACTATCTTCCTCAAAACACCCTTTCTCATGACATTGGACAAAATTCAAATTTAAAAGAAAATAAAATTAAGAAAAAAAAAGTAGAAGAAAAAGAAAAGAAGAATGAAAATCCAAGTGAACAAGAAAGGAAATTGAAGAAGAAAGTCCATATCACATTTTACCAAAGTTCATTCCATCATATGGACATGTGGGTAGACTTCACCTCCACTAGTGTAGAGGCAGAAATAGAGGTAGTTCAGGTGGAAGATTGGCCATCACGGGTTATGTTCCTCATGAGTGCCCCTACTATTCACATAGACTTGGAATCCAGCTCAGAGGATGAGTCTAATGTGATTAGCATACCAGCCAACCCCTCTCAGCGGGTTTCATTGAGGTGACACTGAGCGATATGATGAAGACCGGCCTCCAAAGCAAAGTATTCAAATGAAATGTATGTAAAACTATCAAGTAGTAGTTAGGAACCTTAGCTCTAACCTCACTTTCATCTAAAAAAGTTGAAGGTTTAGTAGTTAAGGAAGCCCCTAAGTCTTCCAGTGATATGAAGCCAAAGAGATTCTTTTTGGGATCATCATCCTCAAGTCCTGAAGTTGATGTAGAACTTTGGTGATTCATATAAAGAATTAATGGAATTGCCTCATGACTGGTACTCACCTTGTGTTATTAATATTGCAAAGAAGGGTTTGATTCCTTATTCATGGTCTAAGCACAGGTCAGAGTACTTTAAAAGCTATGGAACAACAGGGGATGCACAATCAAGATCGACTAGGATTCGATGGGTCCAAATAACGACATGCTAGTTGTCACCAACCATTGAGATAGGTTCTTTTCACACCAAACCAACTCTTATGAGGATGTGTGTTTAGAAACCTCAGATGATCCAGGTGATCTCCAAATCAAAGATACACTGCCAGAATTTGAATGAGACATCCATTCAATAATTGACAAGCTTAAAGAAATTAACCTCATGATAGAAGAAAATTTACGCCTAACATACATCAGTTCATTGTTGAATGAAGAGGAAACCAATGACTTAGTTAGGCTATTGTCTAAGTTTAAGGACTACTTTGCATGGAGTTATGAAGAGATGCCCAAATTATCTCTAGACATAGCTATCCACAAACTAGCAATAGATCCTAGTGTTAACCCTATCAAGCAAGCTCCTAGATGCATGCGATTAGAAATCGAACAACAGGTCATTTCTGAAGTCAAGAAACTAATCGATGCTAGTTTCATCGGGAAGAAAATACCCCTAGCTAGTGTCATCCCGCTAAGAAGAATGGTCAAATTCACATTTACGTCGAATTTTAGGGACTTAAATAAGGCGTGTCCTAAGGGTGAGTTTCCTCTTCCTATACCAGAATTAATGGTAGACATCACCTCATCTCATGCAATTTTCTCCTTTATGGATGGGTCATCTAGCTACATCCAAATCAAGATGGCCCCCGAGGATGAAAGAAACACTGCTTTTCAAACCCCAATCAGAATTTATTATTATAGGGTCATGCCTTTCAGCCTTAAAAATGTTGGTGCTACCTACCACTGGCCATGACTCAGCTCTTCAATGAACTCATCCATCATCATGTTGAGTGCTACGTTGATGATCTAGTAGTCAAGAGAAGAGAAAAGGAAGACCATCTCTTTGACTTGAGAGTAGTTTTCAAATGGTTAAGATAATATAACCTCAAAATGAATCCCGAAGTGTGCATTGAGGAGATTCTTGGGTTTGTCCGACATCGGGAATAGAAATAGATCAGAAAGATCAAAGCTATCTTAGAAATGCCACCTCTAAGAGTTTAACTCAACTCAGATCTTTCCAAGGATGGTTGGCATATCTAAGATGCTTTATTTCCAACCTGTCGGGGAGATACGAGCCATTCTTAGCACTTGTCAAAAAGGATGCCAAATTCAAGGAGGATGATAAGTGCCAACATGACTTTGAAGATATGAAGTAGTTTTTGGTGAAGTCGCTCTAGCGCCCTAAAAGCAACTCATCCTCTACGCCTATTGGATGACTCTCTTGGCATTTTGTTGGCCCAAGCCAATGACGAAGGGAAGGAGAGTGCTCTATACTACCTTAGTCGTTATTTGATTCCCGCTGAAGCGAACTACCCACCCATTGAGAAACATTGTCTAGCTATGATCTTTGCATCCCAAAAGCTACAACATTATATGCTTTCTAATAAGGCAAACTTGATTTCCAGAACCAATCCAATGCAGTATCTCATGACATGGCTAACACTATCCGAATCTTTGGCATGATGGTCCATGATCCTCTCGCAATTTGATATCACATTCATACCCCTCCGTGCAATAAAATGATAAGCACTAGCGAATTTCTTAGTAGCACACCAACTTCCTGCTGATTCTCCTCTTAGTGATGATCTCCTTGATGAACAAATCATGAAATTAGGGGAGGTTGACAACCTCCAATGGGAGATGTATTTTGATGGTGCATCTTCTTTTCATAAAGGGGAAGCACCATGATCTACTCTTCCGTGAAAGGTGGGTAGAATAGTTCTCTTAACTCCATACTGCGATGTGATGAGATTCTCATACTATCTTTCCAATCCCTGCACCAACAATGAAGCTGAGTATGAGGCTTTGATTGCTGATCTGGAGTTAGCTATCACAGTGTGTGTCAAGAGTATCAACATCTTTGGGGATTCTCAATTGGTCATCAATCAGATTATCGGGTCCTATAAGGTTTTTAAAATCCAAGCTTCGTTACTACCATGAGTATACCATGAAGTTGTTGGCCCAAATCCCTGAAGTCACCATCGATAAGGTTCCCCTAGCAGAGAACGCAGTAGCAGATGCTTTGGCCAAACTTGTCAAAGAATTTTCATGTCTCGAAGATGAGTCCATTCTAATAAGGGTCCAAAATAGACAAGTCCTATCCATTATTGATGTTGAACTCATCGAGAGACTTTCTCTTGAAGGGGAGTTTGTCATTACCAAAATGGAGAAGGAGCTAGTTTGGAGGCAACCGTTCATAGATTATTTGAACACCGACAAACTACCTCAAGAAAAGTCACAAACCCATCAGGTGAAATAAAGAGCTCTCTCTTATGCTCTCGTTGATGGCACCCTATACCAACGGTCATTTGATCAAATGTGGTTATGATGTTTAGATAAACACAAAGCCCATGACATTATAACTGAGGTACATTCAGGTCTATATAGAGTGCATCAATCTGATCTGAAGATGAAGATGAAGATCAAGGGGATACTACGGCCTTCGATGATTACAAATCAGACGATATAGCTAGGAGATGCCAAGGTCGGTACACGGTGTGGTCCTACATCAACCACCCAACATTCTACACCCTACATTGGCCTCATGGCCATTTGAGTGTTGGGTACTAACATTGTGGGTCCTATCGATCTCCTTCTTCCAAGGGTCAGCTTCATCTTAGCGCCACCAACTATTTTTCCAAGTGAAGGCAATCCCACTGAGAGGTCAACCAAAGATGTGCTTCAATTTTTCAAGAACCATATGTATATAAGTTGGGTGCCTCGATGAATTATATCGATAATGGTACTACATTCAAAAGCACCAAGATTAGCTAGAAGACATGGTATAGATTGGAGATACTCCACCATCTACTATCCCGAGCAAAATGGCTTTAAAGTATTCAATAAAACTCTCATCCAAATACTAAAGAAGACTCTTGATAAAAATAACCAGCTGTGGAATAAGCAGTTGGTTGAATCCTTGTGGGCCTACCGCACCACATACCAAACTCCAACTCAGTCTACCTCATTTTTCTTAATGTATCGGTTTGAAGTCATTCTACTTTTAGAAGTTCAACTCCCATCACTAAGGATAGATTGGGTAGGAAGATCACTACAGAGCAGAATGCAAAGTTGCAGTTAGAAGAGCTCGAAGGTTTGGAGGAGAGTCACCTATGGGCGTGCTAGAACCTCGAGTTATATAAAGCCAAAATAATTTAGCTCATAATAAGTTGGTTCACCCTAGGTCTTTCCAAGTAAGAGAACTTGTGTTAGTCTTAAGGAGACCAATTGTTGCCCATCAAAAGATGGGAGGCAAGTTTGAACCCACTTGGGAAGGCCCCTATGTCATAGAGAAGGCCTACTAAGGAGGATCTTATTAGCTCATTGATTGTAAAGGGGAACACCCCATACTTCTAATTAATGGGCTCTATTTAAAAAAATATTACCCATAAAACATATTTGAAAATAAAAATCAATAAAAGAACAAAAATTTGATTTCATTTCATTAAATCTTCTCTTCTTTCAAAGTGTTGTTTGCTTATCTTGCTAATCCTCCATGGAATATTTAGGGTAGGTGTAAGAGTTCCCCAGCGGCATCCTATCCCTCTTTCATAACACAAACACAATCAAGCACAACTATTGAATAAGGTGTGAGAGAACCCAAGAGGCATCCTATTTTGATTAGCAATTAAGTTAGGTGTAAGAGAACCCAAGCGCATCCTTTCTTAGTGAATTCCTGCCATCCATGGCACCATTCATCCAAATCCTGTGTTTTATATAGAGTCCCCAACGATCCTATTCCCTTTAACACAAGCACAAAAACAAACACATATCTTTTATCTCAGGCTATTTTGATGTGAGAGTAAGCCCCTGTGGCACTCACTCATTAGTTGCTCTAGGTGGGGTCTACATGCTACCTCGCTAGTATGTCACCCCAGTGGTTACTTATTTGGAAGATGTGAGTCCCAGTGCTTTCTTCCTAACTTGACCATTGCAAACCAATGAGTGCCTTGTTAGTATGGTAGACTTCACTACCCAGGCAATAAGCTACCACATGTTGATTTTGTTTAAGAAGATGTGAGTCCCCAAGCTTTCTTCTTGAACTAATCATCATGATCTAACTAGGTCGAGTATATTTGAGGTTAGGATAAGTCCCCTTTCCTTTCTTGACTACTTTTGAGTTGATATAAGTCCCTAGTGGCATTCAAGAGTCTCTTAGGTCGGATGGCACCTCGAGCAAAGATAGACTATCCCAATCGCTATGGAGGGATGAGTCCAGCTTTTCTTCTAGTGATTACAAACCGAGCACCTTAGGTTGGTTTATATCTGATATGCCGACTGACTACCCGGTGGATACACCACTATTGGTAGATGTGAATCCCCATGCTTTCTCCTTGAGTTGGCCACCGAATACCAATTTGATATATGATTAGCCATGTCATCTTCTCTGGGTTTTGGATCAAGTAGACCCTCTCCTTAAGGGCATTCTATTTGGATCATGTCCTTTGTGACACCATTTAGATACTACCCAGGTTACTCTTGGATTGAATAGTATCCCTTTCCTAGTAGCCACCTTTGGTGAGAATTTAGTGGATGCAGATTCTCTTGGTTCATTATATCTGAGATAGGTCTAGCGATATAGCTTTCTCGATCCTCAAAACCAACAGGGTCAATGATAAACAAACTAAACAAACAAACAAATTAATTCACTTGTGGATTAGGAATTCAAGCCCCCATTTCCCAAGGCATCCTATCTTATAGGCGTGTCGTGAACTCCCTATAAGAATTGCCTCACTACCGAGTTGAGATAAATCCCGTCGACTCACTCGTAGTCCCCCAGTTGGGTTCAATCTATTTTTCCACAAGGGTTACCACGAAATCATTCCACTTTGGAAGATGTAAGACTATGATTTCTTTATAGCTGATAAATTGATCTAGTCGTTCGATTTGTTGCCCAAAGCAACATATCACCCAGTCTTTAGTGGAAGATGTGAGTCGAGCTTTCTTCCCTATTGATCATTGCAAATGAAAGGCACTCCTTTTGATAGTTCTCCCATCGGTCGGAAGCTACTCTTTGGTTCAAGAATTTGAGATAGACCTAGGCTAATATAAGCTTCTCAATGTGATCCTCCACAAACCAACAAATCCATCAAAATAAACAAATTAAAAAATGAAACTAATATTGACTATCTTTGAGCTGATTTAAGTCCCCCGATGGCATTCACTCAATAGTAAGCCATAGGTCTGGTTTGATTTGTTGCCAACCGATCACCCCAATGGTTCCTTATTTTGGAAGATGTGAGTCCTGACGCTTTCTTCCTAACTTTACCATTTCACATCAAAAGACATCCCTTTGGTCGGATAGTCATACCTTGTGGTTGGTAGACTACTCCTTTGAATTGGTAAGTCTGAGTTAGGTCTAGGCCTCCATGGCCCCTATTCAGTGCAGTCCATCGCAAACCGATGGAATCCATTCAAAAATAAACTAAAACATGAATTTAATCTTGACTATCTTTGAGCTGATTTAAGTCCCCCAGAGGCATTCGTTCAATAGTTAGTCCTAAGTTGGGTTCAATATATTGCCTTGCCAATAGATCACCCCAGCAACTAGTCCCTACTTTGGAGGATGTAAGTCTATTGCGCTTTCTTCCTAGTACAACTACTGCACATCGAAAACCATTCCCTTTGGTTGGCTACTCCTACTATATGTTTAGTGGACTACCCCTTTTGATTGGTAAATCTGAGTTAGATCTAGGCCTCCATGGCTCCTACTCAATGCGATCCATCGCAAACCAACAGAGCTCATCTTAAAATCCAAATTCTAAAAAATTGAAACAAATTTAACCCTCCTCCCTCAATGGAGTCAAATCAAAACAAACAAAACAAATTCAATAAAACAAATCCAATCAATTCTCCCCCAGTGGAGCCAATCAAATCAAAATAATAAAAAATTAAAAAATGAAATCAATTTCTCTCCAATGAGACTTAAATCAACCTCTCATCGCCTTGTGGATGATTTGAACCTGTTTCCTTAGTGGAAGGTTCACATACCCTATCCCTAGTGGATTCCTCCTCCCCTCTCTTATGTTGTTGCATAAGTAAAGTCACAGTACATTAAGCTCTGGATTCCTTCTACTCCTTGGGTTAGGAATAGATCGTCTCTGTTAGTGCTTGTGATCGTTCGGTGTTGTTGATCATTTCGTTCAACATCAATACATGTGGTGTACCTTTTCAGTCACACCACACCAATTGGGCACCCCCTTTGTTGACCTCATTTTTAGGATGAGCTCTCAACCTCTCTATCTTAGAGATAGGACTTCTCTTAGACTTTAAGAGTTCCTTAGTCTTAAGACACATCTAGTGATTAGGTGGACACTCAACCTAGCTTGGAGACTTAGAAGAGTTAGCCATAGGAATAGGATATGCCTTAGTGGTGTTAGGAAAATTTGTCTACCCTATACTTGAACCAAATTCCTCCTTCTTCCAAGTCAAAACTCCAAACTCAAAGAAATTCTAACTTGATTGATTTTCTCCAAACTCATATCCTCAACCTAACAAACCAATTCAATGGATTTTCTCAAATCATGAATCAATTCCAAATAATTGAAACTTGTGATTGAAGCCCATGATTGGATTCCAAAATCAAATAATTTCCTAAGTCATTTGATTCCCTCTCATGGACTTAACTTAGCTCAAATCAAAACTAAATCCATTCAAATTCAAGAAATTTTTTCACAACCCATTTATATTGACATGTATAAATGAAATATAAATTCAAATCAATCAAACCAAATTCAAAATTCAAATCCAAATCAAAAATCTTTCCTAAGTCATTTTGATTCCCATCTAGGACTTAACAAATCAAATCTAAATAAATTCAAATTCAAGGAATTTTCTCATAACCCATTTATATTCTCATTTATACTCATAATATAAATGAAATATAAATTCAAATATCCAAAAATAAATTCAAAATTCAAATCCAATCCAATTCAAATTCAACCTAAGCCTTTCAAGTGAAAATCTTGAACTTAGTCAAATCAATTTCAAATCAAGCCAAACCCTTGATTTTTATTCATGATTCAATCAATCCTACAATCATGAATCCAAATATAATAAACTTTAAACATCAATCAAAAAATAAATTCAAAATTCAAATCCAAATCCAATTGAAATTCAACATAAGCCTTTTAAGTCAAAATCTTGAACTTAGCCAAATCAATTTCAAATCAAGCCAAACCCTTGATTTTTCTTCATGATTCAATCAATCCTACAATCATAAATCCAAACATAAAGATAAATTCCATCAAACCAAAACTAAATTCAAAACTCAAACTCATGTTCACCCTTTTGAACTTGAAAATGTCAAATGAATTAAAACTCATTTGACTTCAAATCACTTTCAAATGGATTTATATTTCAATCATAAGTCCATATGTAAGTTCAATCAAACTCAAATCAAGCTTTGACCAAGCCATTTGACCTACTTAGGCTCACTTGACCCAAAGTGACCTAAAGTACCCTTTTTGAGCCAAATTCTAATCCCACCCAAATTGGATTGAACTAAGCCCAACTAAGCCTCACATTGTGAGCAACAATCATCATGAGATGATCAATCACTCAAATTAGGTCAAACTTAAGGGTTGACCAAATCAACACTTAGACAAAATGAAACCTAAACTAGCCAAAATCCACCTTAGGCAAAATTGATTGAAACCATTGATCAAAACTCATTCATGATCAATGTTTGAACTTGACCAAGTCATCATTTGAGCCTAACCTAGCCCAATTGGTCACTTGACCCAAGTTGGCCAAACTTGACCTAAAAAGTCAAAAATGTGTCAAAACTTGATCTAAGCCAAATGGATTGAAACTAATGGGTCAAGTTCATTCCAAATCACTTGTTGAACTTAACCAAAGCCTCAATTGGCCAACAAGACCCAACCCAGCCCAATTGACTTGAACCAACTTGACCTAAAAGGTCAAATTGAGCCAAATCAAATAACCAAATTGATTGGAGTCAAAGATAAACAATCATTTCAAAATGATCAACCAAACAAAACTAACCCATGGTTTTACCCAAATAGGTCAAATGGTCAAATTGGTCAACTTGACCCATTTGACCTAAATGAAATCAAATGAACCAAATCCAAATATAAATCAACGAACCAAACTAATCTGCCAAAATATTTCAAATGGTCATAAGGAAATGACCAACCTTGGTTTGACCCAATTTGACCAATTGTCAACTTGATCAAGTTGACCCAGGACCTAAATGGGTCAACATGAGCCAAATCATATCAAACCAACTCAAAATTCAATGAAACTGGCAACCCATTTTTCAATCCAAACATATTCAAATTAAAATCAAACAAAATAAACCATTTTACCCTAGGTCAAGGTAGCTAAAATCAAAACCACTTGGAATTTGATCAATTTTCATAAACACTTAATCCTTCTAGTGGACCAAATGATCAAAATGGACATGGTGATTTATTGGTTTATCTCAAACCAACCCAATGGCCAAACCGACCATCCACTTAGGAATTGAGCACATGGAATCCCTCCTCCACTCAATTAAAGCATATGGGAGCTTCACTACTCCACTCCACACTCAAAATTGAACCATGTGCAAGTCCTAACAGCTTAACAAACCCATTAAATGAGATCAATTGGATCAAAATGTCAAAGCTCTTCACGTCATTCGACCATGGGGAGATATACTCCCCAATTCCACTTAATTATCACACACACACTGACATCTAGTGGGAACCTGAGTAAGCATCCCAGAGCTCCTCCAAGTAAAATCATTTGAATTCTCCATTTTGGTTTCTTCAAGCCAAAAAAATGGGGAGCTCCACCAAATATCCATCTCACTCAATACTCAAATCAAGCCATTCACAAGCTTCATGATGATCAATCGAGCTTCTAAAAGCTTAATCCAAGTTCTCAATGCAAGGGGAGGGGAGCGACCAAGATGAGCCCAATTGAAGGTGAGTTTGGTCCATGAGATCTACTCAACCCCAAGGCTTGAAATTGCAGAGCTTCATCACACCAAGCTACCTCATCGGTTAATCTATTTAATTAATGGATTATCATGGAAACTTCAAAATAATATAACTAATTCTAGAAAAATAATAAAAATACACGGTAAAATGCATTGTAAAGATAATTAAGAGGAGAATATTCTACAATTATTTTCAATGGGTTTTGAATAGTGCATTTTTCTTAATTAGGTTTTATTAAAAATTTAATAACCCTAATTACTCTCTAATTATCTCACTGAATAATTTCAAACTTTTCATGTGCATTTAGGGGGATGACTTCTGCCTCCCTTAATTTTCTTGAGATTTATTGATGGGTTAATTAGGGAGATTAATTAATGAATCCATAATTACTCTCTTTAAATAATTAAGGGTAATAAAGCATATGAACAGTGGTTTAATCCCTTTATTAAGTTAATTAAGCCTTCTTAAGTAGAGAAGAGCTTTATGGAAGGATTTGGGGAATTTTTTCTAAGCCATTCCCCAAACCCCTTTCCTTCCTTAATCCAAACTTAATTAAGGGTTAATCCCCCAATCACTTTCTTAATTAATTTGATTTTAACATCAAAACATTCCAGAACTTAATCAATTCATTCTGAGTAGGTTCTTAAGTGTTCAATAACCTAAGTTGCTTAAGGAAATCAAAATCCAACCCACATGTGTGAGAAGGGTTATGAAAGTACTTAAATTAAACCCTTTAACTTAATTAATCACTAATTGTGAGCCAATTGCATTAGGACCTTTCTTTCATTGGTTCATTGCTAATTTAAATTCCTTATGTGGTTTTATGCCATACATTGGCTCATAATTATTTGATTAAGTATGTTAAAGTGGTGTGTAAGGGGTAATTAATACACTTAATTCACACTTAACTTAACCAAACCATAAAATTGATCTAATTACCTAAAAATTTAACTAAAACATCATACACATGTGGGAATGGGTTAGGACGAGCAAACCTTCTCACATCTCTCAAATTAAAATCAAACTTAAAAAAAACAAAATTTCTTTAAAACCAAATTTGATTTTCTTTAAATAATTCAATTTCATAAGATTGTCTTTAGGAATTAATTAGTGTGAATGAATTTACATGATTTCATCACTATTTCTTTCCTAACATGTAAATATGTATGCTATATCAAAATCATGCATTCATACTTTTTGAAAATCAAATTAAAAAGAAATGTTCCCTTTATGCAAAATTGCATGTTTTGGCTAAAGTAAGGATACAATAGCTATTATCACTATTAAATGTAAAAATTATTTTAAAACTTATAAATTAAACATCAAAACTGAAAGGTATGCTATTTATAAGTACTTATAAGCTTGCATGTGAATAGCATAAAATGTGTTATGTGATTTTCCCTCTCTTTCTTAACATAGAATTGTTTAGGATTTGCAAAGTGTATGGTCCATTTGAAAAGGACATAACACTTGCTTAAATCCATTCCTATACACTCCTATGTCATGACTTAAGAAGGAATTCTTCATCACACATATAAATTAAACAATCAAACCAACAAACATAAACTTTTGCATCTTTCTTTATTCCATTCATTTCTTTTGTACATGCATATGTATTTACGGAAAGTGGTAGATTAGTCTGGACAACCCCAGAGTTGTGAGGCTTTAAGTAGCCCTGAGTAGGTCTTGTACCTTACACCCCTGGTGCTAACAATGACGTCATACTCACTTATGCCTTTCATACATAAAAATGTGCATATGAAAAATAGATAAAAGAATCCCTCTTTTCTACTCAATGAAAATCATGCATCATAAAGAATCTAAATTTTCTTAAGTAATATCACTTAGCATTCATTATTCAAGTGTGCTAAACTTTTCCATTTGCATGTATAGATATGCTTAGGATTCATCCATATGCATGTTATACATGTTGGGAAAGAAATGAAGTGATGTGTTTCACTTTACTTAATCTTAAAATACCTTTCTTTTTGAATAGGTTTGTTTAGAGAAAAATTAAACTTAGGATTAATTAAAACACATAATAAAATATTCACTAAACAAAAATCAAATATGAATCTTAGAAATTACATAGGAGGAAAGAGAAGTTCTCTTCTCTTTTCTCTCTCTTACAACTTAGTAATTAATTGTAGGATTCACTTAAACCAAATCAAAAGATAAAATAAAATCAACCAAAGTAACTAAATCACTTACACGAAGCAAACCCTCTAAGTTGAATATTTTCATACTTAGAAAACTCTAACCTTAAAGGCTAGCTAAGTATGCCACACAAACTTTAAATGGCACACATTAGGCTAAATCACCATTTCTAGCTTTAGGTTAGGGCGGTGCATGGTTTGATTTTTTCTTTTATTTTGTGATATTTTATTTTAGTCTGGATGTTAGGGTGCATATGTAGACTGAAAGGTAGGACAATTTAGTATAATCATTGTCTTCTGCAAGGGATTGTGCTTAATTGGCATTGTAATAAAAATATATAACTATTTTTTTTGTTATGCAGGTGCTTATACCCCTAAGCATAATCCAAAATAGGCCAGGTGGATTTGGTTACCCATGTGCGGGGTGCTAAGTCCAATTTATATGTATACATGCTTGGGATTGTATGATTTGTTTGGCTAATCTCTATTTTGCAAGTTTTAGTACTTTCTCCCTTTACATGTAATTTTGCATTTAGGATTTTGGAATGATTGTTATGGGGGATTAGGATGAGCATTAGTTATAAGATTACATCTTATGTACCATGTGAAGCCTTTGGAGTAACCACATTCCAACCAACCGAAAGAAGAAAAGAAGAAGAAGAAGAAAGAAGAAATGAAGAATGAAGACCCCATAACATGATTTCCTTGCTTAATTGTAATTAATTCATTTGTAATCCAGATTGTATAAGGGTTGAGCTCGGCTACCCAATTTTTTTCAGGTTGTGTGGTGGAGCCTGACCACAAATGACCTTTAATTCTTTTGTGCCACCTTTATAAATGATTGATGTTTGTTTAGCTTGTGCATTAAGATGACATATTTCTCCTAGTTTTTTCCTTGCTTTGATGTATGGCCTGGATGATGATTAGGCTCTTAGGGAAAAATAAATCTTCTACCAAGTTAAACAACTCAAATCAAAAAAATAAATAACTCATAACCTCACCTAAAGTTTAGGTTATAAAACAAGATAAAAGAATTAGCAACCCCTTAGTTGGATGTTGTCCTATTTTAACAACATGTATAAAAAGTATATTATTTCACTCTTGATTGGAGGCCTTCCACATTTTTTAAAGAACTTGGCTTGACCTGTGAGAGCCATGGTGAAACACACTTTCTTATCTTGCTGATTTTGGCTCATAATCTAATTTCTCATGCATTAGGCATATGAATCCTAAAGCCTGTGTCAAATTGAATGTCCAAAATAAAAATAAAATATATAAAAAAATTTCATTAGATTTAAGTCATTAAAATCATGCCCTAAATGATCTAGTCTCTTAGGGAGTATGTTTATGGATTTAGTCTCCTTTCTAAATAAACAACTGCTTAGTTATCTTATAAAAGCATTTAACTTGCCTACATATTTTAAAACCGTAGGAGGCGTTAGTTGGTGGCTACCCCCAGGTGATTTTAAGTCCAACAGTTCTTCTTGTGGGGTAAACCAAATACCCATTTTGCTTAGATTTAGCTTTTTTTTTGGCCTCGCCAAAGCTCTCTAGATTTAGGTTCAAAGGTTGCTACTTTCCTTTGCAGGCTACAAACATAAATCCTCACCTCTTAGGTATTTCCATAACTTTGTATCATGGAATTATAAGCCCTAAAATTCTAATAAAAATTCAACTCAAATAAATTAATTCAATTTCAAAAATATAAAGCTCAATCATAGGGTAGTTTAGGATGCTTACTAGGCTTCCTAGTATCTTAAGCATCCCCTACTTATTTTCATTTGGCTTTGATAAGAACTTCCTCCTCTTGATCAATCCTACTTGACTTTCTAAAAATAAATCAATCAATTGATAGTCCTACCTTTTAAAATCTTTGGAGATAATGATCATTTACCTTAATCAAGAGTATTCCTAAGGAATCATGTTCCATAGGATGTAATCAACTATGGGGGCTTGCCACTGTAGGGAACTTAACAAACCCGGTTTATGATAAACCCTGCATTACTCTTCCATGTAAAGTAGGGGAAGAGTCTCTGGTACATTTCGAAGACTCATAGTCCTTAGGAGTCCTTATTAGGCAATTAGGTCCATTGTAGGGTGGTGACTTCTATAACTTGAGATAGTACACCTTTTCTCAATGCCATACCCGATCACCCTAATAAGAACATCTATGGATCTATGGTATCAACAAGGCATATATATATATATATATATATATATATATATATATATATATATATATATATATATATATATATATATATATTTCTATTTTCATTTATCCTTCTTTTCTGAAAGGGAAGGGGATAGATGAAGGCAGAGATATATAAAGGTTTTCACCACACTTGTGCATTAAGATGGGATATTTTTCCTAATTTCTTCATTGATTGATGAATGGCTGGTTGTAATTAGGATCTTAGGAAAAATAAATTTTTTATTCAATTAATCAACTCAAAATTAAACAACTCATAACTTCACCTAAAGACTTGGACATAAATCAAGATAATAAAAGATTTAGCAACCCCTTGGCTGAATGTTGTATGCCTCACATCATGCATAAAATCATCTTGCTTAACTCTTGCTAATTGAGGGCTTCCACCTTTGCCAGAGAATATGGCTTAACCTTTGGAAGCCATGGTGGAAACACACCTCCTTCTTACTGATTTTGGCTATAACCAATTTCTCATGCATTAAGCATATCAATCCCAAAGCCCGTGTTAAATAAATTATCCAAAAATTAAAATAAAACATAACAAAATTTGCATTAGATTTAAGTAATTATTCATGCCCTACATGATCTAGTCTCTTAAGGAGTGTGTTTATGGACTTAATCTCTTTCTAAATAAATAACAACCTAGCTATCTTGCAAACCTATAAAACTTGCCTACATGTATTTAAATTTGTAGGAGGAGTTAGTTGGCTACCACCCCTAGGCAATTGTAAGTCCAACAATTGGGTGGTTTATTCTCTCTTGAGGAGATAAACCATATGCCCAATTTCACCTTAGATTTAGGTCATATTTTGGCCCTCGTCAAAGCTCCCTAGATTCAAGTTCTGAGATTGTTGTTTCTCTTTGCGGGCTACAAGCATAAATCCTCACCTCTTAGGCATTTTCATGATCTTGGTTGTGGAATCGTAATCCTTAGATTTCTAATAAAATTTCAACTCAAATAATTAATTCTCTTCAAATTTCAAAAATATAATGCCCAACCATAGGATAGTTTGGGATGTTCACTAGGTTTCCTAACATCGTGAGCATCCCCTATTCATCTCCCTTTGGTTTGGATAATAACTCCCTCCTTTTTATTAAACCCATTTGATCTTCCAAAATAACCAATTTATTGATAGTTCTATCTTTGAAATCTTTGGAGATAATGATCATTTACCTTAATCGAGAGTATTCTTAAGGAATCTCATTCCTTAAGATGTAATTAACTATGGGGGCCTGCCTCCATAAGGAACTTAACGAACCCGGTTTAAAATAAATCCTACTTTACTTTTCTATATAAAGTAGGTGAAGAATCTCTAGTACATTTGAAGACCCATTGTCCTTAGGAGTTCTCATTAGGTGATTAGGTCCATTGTAAGATGGTTACTTCTATCTCTCAAGATAGTACATCATTCCTCAATGTCATACTCGATCACCCTAATGAAAACATTTATGGATCTATGTGGTGTCCAACTAGCATATTTTTGTTTTCATTTATACTTATAAATGAAAATAAAAAAAAATCACCCCATTATTTCTAAGACCAAATTGAAAATATAAACTTGTTGGGAGCGGATGTGTACCAACAAGAAGAACCAGTCAAATTTACATTGTCTACAAGTCATACTTGATTTTCACTTTTAATCATCGATCTCAAGATTTGATTTGAATTTGAACCCACACTAATAATCTTATGCAAGTGTTCAGAACTTGGAGAGATCTTGGAAGAGACTTTCCCATGATATTTTGAGTTAAAACTCACATCTAACAAATTAGAGTATGTTGAATGGGGTTCAAATATTTGGAGGGATCCTTTGGATATATGTATGTTTATTTAATAATTTGATTGGGAAAATATTTTCTTATCAAATTTAGGTATGCTAAAGTAAGAGTTTTCAGTTTGTATGTTTGAAAGTTTTGTGTGAGAATATCTTTGTTTGTAAAATTTGGTGATTTAATATTGAAAATGGGGCTTCTTACTTAACAAATTTAGTGTGTTAAGTAGATACAAATTAGGTTTATAAGATATTGATTTGAAAGTGAAGCTCTTACTCAACAAATTTGGTATGTTAAGTAGGAGTCACTTGTGTTTGTGACTTGAAAGTGAGACTTTCACTTAACAAATGTGGTATGTTAAGTGAAAGTCAATTATTTTAAATTTTTGAATGAAACCTTTTCTTAACAAATTTGGTATGTTAAGTGAAAGTCAAATGTGTTTATGATTTTTAAAATGAAACTCTCACATAACAAATTTGGTATGTTAAGTGAAAGTCAAATGTGTTTATGATTTTGAAAATGAAACTCTCCCATACCAAATTTGGCATGTTAAGTGAAAGTCAAATGTGTTTATGATTTTGAAAATGAAACTCTCACTTAACAAATTTGGTATGTTAAGTGAAAGTCAAATGTGTTTATGATTTTGAAAATGAAACTCACTTAACAAATTTGGTATGTTAAGTGAAAGTCAAATGTGTTTATGATTTTTGAAAAGAACTTATTTAACAAACTTGTATGTTAAATGAAGTTCAATTTTCTTTTTTTCAAAAGGGGTTCTCATTTGACATATTTGGACATGTTAAATGAGATCCAAATGTGTCTTGAATTCCAAGACTTTGGCAAGAAGGAGTTCGATTAGAAAAATGCAAATAGTGTCAAATAGAATTCAATTTTCTTTACCTTCTCCAAAGGAAGGGGAACTCCCATTTAACAAATTTTGGTATGTCAAGTGCGGGGTTCAAATATGTCTAGACTTCTCTTTTGTGTGTGTATGATTTATTACTTTTTGAAAAGAAGGAAAACTTCAACTCAAGCATATGTGAAGTATGCTAAGTAGTTTCAATTTTATATCATGATTTTATTTGAAAATGGAGTCTCCATCCAACAAATTTGAGTGTGTGGGATGGGGATAGCTATTTCTAAAAAAAATGTGCTTTTGAAATAGAAATTAAAAATGGTTGATTTTGATTTTGAAAAGAACCTTCATGTAACAATCATAGGATTTGTTAAACGAGGTTTGGTTATATGTGTTTTTGTGCCTTTTTGAAAATTTCTTACAATTTTTTGTGTAATGATCTCTTATTATGTGGATTTTGAAAAAAGTGCTTTTGGAAAGACATGTTACTTTGCAGAAGGGTTTTATTTTCTTATTTTTCATATGATGAACCTTGCCTCACCATCAGGATAGTGAAGAGGTTCTTTATTTTAGTCATCTCATTTGTTTGATTAATTTTTATTTTCACCTATTGGGGGAAACTAATAGGGATTTTAAGACTTAAACGGAGTGAGGTCCTAAAACCTAATGGACGTTGGTGAGCTTTGCTTGAGGATGAAATAAGCTAAGTGACAATAGAAAAATGATAGTCTAGCTTATATTCTATGATGCTTGTAGATAATAATTGTCTACTAAATATGGAGAGGAATCCTCCCGGTGGAGTCTAGAAAAATCATGGTATTTATTTTGGGAGATGGGTGCTTTGTGTGTATATGTGAGGATACCACAGATCCAAATGTACTTATTAGGGTGATCGGGTATGACATTAAGAAATAGTGTACTATCTCGATAGATAGAAGTCATTACCCTATAATGGACTAATCACCTAATAAGGACTCTAAGGCATGATGAGGTATTTATACTAAAATTTTTCTACTTTACATGAAATGGAAAAGTAAAGCATGGTTTATTTAAACCGGGTTCGTGAAGTTCCCTATGGAGGCAAGCCTTCGTAGTTAATTATATCTTAAGAGAAGTGAAAATCTTAAGAATACTCTCGATTAAAGTTGGCGATTGTTTTCTCCAAAGATTTCAAAGCTAAGATTTAAAGGATTAGATATTTTTGAAAATCAAATGGGATAGATCAAGGAGAAGACTTATCTTTGGAATCCAAAAGGAGAAAGTAGGAAATGCTCATGATACTAGGAAGCCTAGTGAGCATTCCAATCTATCCTATAATTGGGCTTTATATATTTGAAATTGAAGAGATTTATTTATTTGAGTTGAAATTTTATTAGATTGCTAGGACTTATAATCCCATAACATAAGATTATGAAAATGCCTAAGAGGTGAGGATTTATGCTTGTAGCCCCAAAGGAAACAACAACCTCATATCCTAAATCTATGGAGCTTTGGTGAGGGCCAAAGCATGACCTAAATCTAGGTGAAAATGGGTATATGGTTTACCTCCACAAGAGAGAATAAATCACCCGACTGCTAAACTTATAACTGTCTAGAGTGTCAGCTAGCTAACTCCTCCTATGCTTTAAATTCATGTAGGCAAGTCTTATACTTTGCAAGATGGCTTGGTTGTTGTTTATTTAGAAATGAGACTAAGTTCTTAAACTCACTCCCTAAGAGACTAGAGCATGAGTGGTATGAATTCATGACTTAATATAATGAAAATTTTATCAAATTTATTTGATTCTTTTGGACTCTTTATTTTGACATGGGCTATGAGATTTCGTATGCCTAAATCTGAGAATTGGTTTATGGGCCAAATCAAGAGAGAAAGGGGTGCTCTTCCATCAAAGGCTCTCATAGGTTAAGCCTTTATTCTTTGGCACAGATGGAAGCCCCCTCTTAACAAGAGTGGAAGAATATGACATGCATGATGTTATACATACAATCACCCAACTAAGAGGTTGCTAAATATTTTCTTATCTTGATTTAATTCCTAGGTTTTTATGCGAGGTTATGAATTGTTTTAAAATTTTAATTACGAGTTATTAATTGGGGTAGAAAAATTAATTTCATCCTAAGTGCCTACCACATCCAGGCCACACATTCAAACATCAAACATGAAGAAACTAGGAAAATCATGTAATTCTATTGCACAATCTAAACACAACATCAAATAATTTTATAGACTATCATAAGAATAAAGACCGGTGGGTGGGTTCCATTGGTGAAACATGAACCTAGTGACTATTGAGTGAATGTCATTGGGGGACTTAAATCAGCTCAAAGATAGTCAAGATTAATTTCATTTTTAATTATTTTTAATGGATCCCATCAATTTTCTATGGACTGCATTGAGTAGGGGCCGTGTTAGCCTTTGGCTAGCTCAAATTTACCAATCAAAGGTGTAGTCTACGAACCACATAATAGGACTATCCAACCAAAGGGGTTACTTTTCGGTGTGCAGTAGCTGTACTAAGAAGAAAGTGTAGTAGACTTACATCCTCCAAAGTAGGGATCATTTGCTGGGGTGGTCCATTAGTGAGGTAATGGATTGAACCCAACCTTAGGCTGACTACTGAGTGAATGCTACTGGGGTAGTAGATGGTGGAGTATCTCTAGTTTCATGGTTCATATTAAGTGAATGACTTCTTTAGTATTTGGATGAGAGTTTTGTTAAATGCTTCTAGGATTCTCCCTGGGGTAGTAGATGGTGAGTATCTCCAATTTATAATGTATCTTCTGGCAAAGCTATTGATCTTGGTGCTCTTGAATGCAGTACCGTTATCGAATATAATTCATTGAGGCACCTCGAACCTATATATGATATGGTTCTTGAAAAAATGGAGCACATGTTTAGTTGTGACCTCTTTGAGTGGGATTGCCTCTGCCCACTTGGAAAAGTAGTCGGTAGCAGCTAAAATGAACTGATGACCCTTGGAAGAAGGAGGATCAATAGGACCCACAATGTTGGTACCCCTACACTCAAATCACCATGAGGCCAATGTAGGGTGTAGAATGTTGGGTGGTTGATGTAGGACCACACCGTGTACCTATACTAATGCATCTCTTGGATACATCCATGCAATATAATCATCAAAGACTAGTAGTATCCTAATCTAGTTGATGACCAACTAAGAATCCCCATAGATGTTGATGCTCTTGACACATACTGTAATGGCTAACTTTAGACTAGCATTTAAAGCCTCATACTCAACTTCATTGTTGATGCAGGGATTAGAGATATAGTATGAGAATCTCATAACATCACATTCTGGAGTTAAGAGAACTATTTCTCCTTTTTGAAAGGAAGTCGCACCATCACATCTCCCAATGGCGGTTGTCAACCTCCCATAAGTTCATGACTTGTACGTCGGAAATCATCACTGGAGAATTAGGCGTGGTGTGCTACTAAGAAATCTGCTAGTGCGTGTCATTTCTCAACACAAAGAATGTAATATCAAACTCTGAGAGAAACATGGACCAACATGCCAAACGTCCAAACAGTGTTGGCTATGTCATGAGATACTACTGTGGATTGGTTCTAGAAATCAAGTTCACCTTATAAGAAAATATATAGTGTCGTAGCTTTTGGGATGCAAAGATAGTTCACTTTAGCAAGAATCAGATGATGGCTAAGGCAGTAGAGAGCACTCTCCTTCCCTTTGTCGTTGGCTTGAGACAACAAAGTGTCGAGTGAGTCATCCAATGCAGTAGTGTAGAGGATGAGTGGCCTGCCCGGGATAGGAGATTCTAGAATTGGCGGCTTCACCAAATACTGCTTGATATCTTCAAAGGCAAGCTGACACTTATCATCCACTTGAACTTGGCATCCTTTTTGACAAGTGCTAAAAATGGCTTGCATCTCCCCGATAGGTTGGAGATAAAGCTTCTTAGATACGCCAACCGCCCTTGAGAAGATCTGAGTTGAGTTAAACTTTTAGGTGGTTTCATTTCTAAGATAGCTTTGATCTTTTTTGGATCTATTTCTATTCCCCGACATCGGACAAAAAACCCAAGGAACTTGAAGCTACTCTGAATGCACACTTTAGGGGATTCATTTTGAGATTATACTATCTTAACCATTTGAAAACTACTCTCAAGTCAAATAGGTAGTCTTCCTTTTTGTTACTCTTGACTACTAGATAATCAACATAGCATTCAACCTGATGATGAATGAGTTCATTGAAGATATGATTCATGGCTCATTGGTATGTGCACCACATTTTAAGGCGAAAAGACACCTTATAACAATAAATTGATCGAGGTTCGAAAAGCAGTGTTTCTTTCATCCTCGGGGGCCATCTTGATTTGGTTATGGTGGAGATGACCTATCCATGAAGGAGAATACTGCATGTGATGAGGTGATGTCCACCATTAATTCTGGTATAAGAAGACAAAATTCATCCTTAGGACATGCCTTGTTTAAGTCCCTAAAATTGACGCAAATGCGAATTTGGCCATTCTTTTTCTTAATCGAATGATTTTATTTCTCAATCTTTCTGACTTGCTCCTACAGAACCAAGGTCGAAAGGATTGAAAAAAAAAGTCATTCACAACCACGATGAAGGATTCCTTAAAAGTTAAGGATTAGTAATCCTTTTAGAAAATGGATTAGGTCTTATACATATGAGGAAGGTAATCAAAAAAGTAAGAACTACTTTTCTTTCTTTTATCACTCGAGAGTCGTGCGGTGAAAATCTCATCCACGCTTTGAATGAGAGAAAGAAGTGAGGAATCCTCTTTTCAACTCGACTCTCCCACTCGGTCATTGCTTTTCTTTATTACTTCAAAGTAGGCTTGACTTGACCATGCAAATTTTGATATTCTTTTTATTTCTCATCAACCGAATGACATCTTCATTTGGAAATCCTAGCTATCATTAGCATGATATTGGGAAATCTCATTGCTCTTACTCATACATGAATGAAATGTATGCTTGCATATTCATCCATCGGTCAAATCGAATATGTAATTATTGGAATAATTGTTGGAGACTCAAATGATGGATATGCAAGCATGATAACTTATATGTTGTTCTATATCTCCATGAATCTAGGAACTTTTGCTTGCATTGTATCATTTGGTCTCATTGAGGCGATAACATTTGAGATTATGCAGGATTATACATGAAAGATCCTTTTTTGGCTCTCTCTTTAACCCTATGTCTCTTATCCCTCGGGGGTCTTCCTCCACTAGGAGGTTTTTTTGGAAAACTCTATCTATTCTGGTGTGAACAAATGATGGATTCAATGAGTTCTTGCCAATAACCATGACCATTGAATAGAAACTTTAAATTGAAAGCCCAGACAAAATGAGTACCTAAGAAAAAAGACCATATGCAGATAGTGAAGAACCATAAGACGAATTACTTGAGATGCATGTGCCCATAAGAAATCCCAGAGCCATCCATTAATAGTAATGGAACTCTGTGTAAAGTTCCCTCCTATGAGTGACTACTCCTTGCTCACTTATAGTACCCCAAACATCGACTGCATTTTCCAATTGAAATAAAAAATTACTACCAAAATTGCATTGTACATCTAGAATAGACCTAAGAATACATGATCCCAAGCGGATACTTGACATGTTCCCCCACATTTTACGGGAAATACATGACCTTCTAACAATAGGTATGATCGAGGTTAGCTTTTCTTTCATCTCGGGGCCATCTTGATTTGGTTGTGGTGGAGATGACCTCATGAAAGGAGAATCATGTGATGAGGTGATGTCCACCATTAATTTGGTAAGAGACAAAATTCATCCTTAGGACATGCCTTATTTAAGTCCCTATGTAGAATGTGGTTGGCCATTCTTTTTTCTTAATGGGATGGTTCTATTTTCAATCTTTTGACTTGCTCTCTAACCAAGGTAAAGGATTGAAAAGTCTCATTCACCAGCGATGAAGGATTCCTTGAAAAGTTAAGGATTAGTAATCCTTTTAGAAATAATATTATCATATACATACATATGGAATGTGAAAAGTAAGAACTACTTTTCTTTCTTTTATTACTCAGGAGTCGTGCGAGATGAAAATCTCATCCACAGTTTTAAATGAGAGAAAGAAGTGAGGAATCCTCTTTTCAACTCTGACTCTCCCACTCCAGTCATTGATTTTCTTTCTATTACTTCGAAAGTAGCTGCTTTAGCTTCAGCCATGCAAATTTTTGATACTCCTTTTTATTTCTCATCAATTGAATGACATCTTCATTTGGAAATCCTAGATCAAGCATGATATTGAAATCTCATTGCTCTTACTCATACATGATGAAATGTATGCTTGCATATTCATCCATCGGTCAAATGGATATGTAATTATTGGAATAATTGTTGGAGACTCAAATGATGGATGCGCATGACAACATATGTTGTTCTATCTCCATGAATCTAGGAACTTTTGCTTACATTGTATCATTTGGTCTCGTGCAGGATAACATTTGAGATTATGATTATACATGAAAGATCCTTTTGACTCTCTCTTAACCTATGTCTCTTATCCCTGAGTCTTCCTCCATAGGAGGTTTTTTTGGAAAATCTATCTATTACGTGTGAACAAATGATGGATTTAATGAGTTCTTGCCAATAACCATGACCACTAAATAGAAACTTTTAAGCGCCCACAAAATGATACCAAGAAAAAGACCATATCAGAGATAATGAAGAATCATAAGACTAAACTTGAGATACATGTGCTCATAAAAAAAATCCCAGCCATCCATTAATAGTAATGAAACTCTGTAAAGTTCCCTCCTATGGTGACTACACCTTGCTCACTTATAGTACCCCAAAATTGATTTTCCAATTGAAATAAAAATTACTACCAAAATTGCATTGTACATCTAGAATAGACCTAAGAATACATGATCCCAAGCGGATTGACATGTTCACCCCACAGTTATCAGGGAAATGAAAACCAATATTTTCTTTATGAGAATCAATAAATAGAACACCTTCGGTAGATCAATACAATCACATGAATTGTAAATGCATGAATGTGATGAACCAAAAATTTGATTCTGGGATAGGTAATAAAGAAACTTTATATTCTACTAACTCACCACCTCCCAAGTTAAAATTTGTACTTATTGTTGCACTAGGAGCTATTATGCTAGGTACTAAAGTATGGGTGTTTTGTGCCCATTGAGCAAAGATGGGTTATAATTGTATAGTGGTACCTAAAAACATACCTTGGGGATGCCCTAAGCGCTCATAGTTTCATTATGAATATACAAGAAAAAACTATGAAAACCTAGAAATATGCATGCCCAGTTCAAATGTGATATGATTGCATCACGGTGTCTAAGGACACGATCTAATATATCATTGTATCAAGTAGTTGGATTGTAGTCTCTTACCATAAATATTTGCATGCGGCAACTATATGAAATCCCATCCACATGTGATGTGGAACAAGTTGTGTACCATAGTCAATAGCTAGGTATGGATAGGAGGCATGGAATACATATGGTGAGCTACAACAATGGTTAAAGAACCTAACATAGCTAGATTGAGATAATTGAGCATGACATGACATTGTTAGGATTTCATAGACCTTTATGGCCCATAAATGGACCTTTATGAGCCTCTAAAATGTCTTATCCATGACCATCGTTAGTCTATACAAATGACCTGATGAGAAAAAATGATAGCTAAATGATGGTGTGCAATATCACTCAACCAAAGACCCCCAGTTATTAGATCTAATCTTCCACGAAAACTCAAAAATTTTGCATATTTTGCTCAATTCAAGGTGAAAAAGGTCATTGCTCCCTCAGCAAAACTTGGATAAAGTTGAGCCACAAGATCCCGATTCAATATAAATTCATGAGGAAGTGGTATTTCTTTAGGATCAACTGATCAAATTGGTTAATTGGTAAAGATATGGATTTGGTGTCCTTAGAAAGAAACCCAAGTCCTAGTAACCTTGCTAAGTGATAATTCAACATAGATTCTACATCTTGGAACCAAGCTAATTTTGGACTTTGTGATAATGGAACCAAAAGCATTAGATCTTAATGCACCAATTATGGTACAATAGGTTGTAATTCATTAGTGATTCAGATGCGAAATCTGAAAAAAATGAGGTTATTTGTATTCGAAACCACATACATCCCAATTCAATATTTCTTGACCTAACTATTTAGGCAATGGGTGCAATATGAGTAGGATCGCTTAGCCATGCTTCATAATTGGAAAAAATGGGCACCATGGAAGTACATGCCACTCAGCCAAAGAAAGATAATAGAGATTTGGCCAAAATGAGCACTAAAGACTTTTTGAGAGATCTCCTCCAAATCATTGGTATGACTATCGAAATTGTGAGCATCAACATGGAGGTTCTAGATCCAAGTGGAAGTATTAGGACCCTTAGTTATTGCTCTTAAGAAATGGTTGGGTTTGGCCCATTCCTCAAAAGACATTTTTATAGGATTCCTATCTACAAGAATTTTTTACTTCAGGTTCTGGCGAATGAATAATCATTAAGTCCCCCTCTTTCCAGATAAAAAATACAAAGAGACTTGCCAGCAGTCAAGTTTTTAGTGAACTTCTAGAAGATAGATATTTTATTTATGATTAGTCCCTTTCTTTCCTATCTTCCATCCATCTATTTTCTTTAGTTATTTACTAGATAAATTATGATATTGAAGTCACTTTGGGGCAAGTGTTCAATTTTATTATGACATAAATAATAGGTGCCCAAGGGACCCATTATATTGCCAAAGCATTTCCCAGGATAACAAAAAAATGATTTTTTTACAACCTAGCTTATTTCCATTTAGATTATGAATGGCGAAGTGCCCATATAATGAAATAATAGAATATAAATAGCTAAATAGAATATGGAAATCTAATTTAAATTTTATTTTTGTTCTTTTTTTTTCATTCTGAATTATTTTTGAATTATTTTCATTTTAGACTTCATAAGATTTATCAAAATAGCTTTATTAGTTCTATGATATATGGTATTTGTAGCATTTATCCTTGTATAAAATGTACAAAATCAATTGATACTCTAAATTTAGAAAGAAAGGATATAATAAAATTCTTGATTGTATCTTATCATAGGATTTCTTTAATTTGATTCGATCCAAAAAATAGAATTGTCTTATTCAAAATGCCTATTATTTTAACTAATTATGTGCTTCAATATAATTCCCTGGATTAGCCTTAGCTTGTTTCCAATACTCAGACTTGATCAAACCAAGCCTCCCAATTTATGAATCACCTTGTAGAATGGCCTGTTCTCCCGATCGGAATAGGTTAGTAAATTCCTTCCCTTAGAATCGAACTTGAGAGTTTCCTACCTCATACGGCTCAACAATCTATTCTTTTTGCTTCCCATCTTCTCTTAATCTATCATATGTTAACTGAATTAAATTTCTCCTCAATCAATTATATTTTCACTTGGGTTAACCAGAAGATATTTATTGCATAAGTTTTCAATTCTAATCTGGATCAATGATTAGTTTTCTCTTTTCTCCCACCTTCAGAAGAATGAAGCATAAATAGCCCTCGATATCGTTAGAATTTTCAGAAAGGTAACTATCTCGATTTCATATTTTATATATGGTATATGATATTTCTATTTATATAGAATCTTTGAAAAATACTTTCCTCATTAAGAAAAAAAAGGACTTACTATTTTTTGGGATGATGCTAGCCTGCTCAATACTTTAGTAGATTGAATCTATTACATAAGTTGATTTATAACTTATTTTATCCCATATTATGACATAAGTAAGTAGTTCTGAACTGTATTTACCAAAGAATAGCTTACTAATGGTTCTTTACGGTGCTTTCTCTATCAATTCGACTCTTTCTCTTTATCCATAGAGTATATCATATAGACCATACCTATTTCTTCTGATTTTTTTGGTTCTCGTGAAGTCTTTTTCTTTGTTACAGCTGATAAAAGTTGTTACTTTGGACGATTCATATGTAGAAAGCCAATATTTTTTTCTAGTATTTACTAGATGATTCAATCTTTTTTTTCTTTCTATACTGAAGATAGTCACACATAATGACAAATCACGGCCATATTATTAAAATCTTATGGTAAAAATGGATTTCATTCTAGTGCTCGAAAATAATATTCCAAAGCTTTTGTATGCTCTCCATTGCTTTGTGTATAAGACCTATGTTTACGAGTATATAACTTTGATCATAGGGATCAATTTGGTCGCGTAGCATCATAATATATGTAAAGCTTTTGCATAGTTTCCCGGATTGAGCCGACATTCATTCGATTGTTTATTCTAGTAAAGAATCTTTTCGAAGTCGTGAGATTTTCATCTCATACTTCCTCCCTTCGTGCATAGTACTAAGAAGAATAATTCATGTAATCAAAATTTCATTATTCTCATTATTATTATTAAGCGAGGCTGGTATTTTTATAAGAAATTTCTAGCCAACCTTTCCACAATAAGTTTTCTTCTTCCAATCGATTAGTGATATTAGTGTTAGATAGAAAAAATGATTAAAAATTTCTTGTACTCAACACTTATAATTTCTAGGAATTAGTGACTTCATAGTCTTTGATGGTTATCTCATTATCAAAAGTACAATGAGATGGATCTTTATTTTCCTAAGCATTCTTTTAGTCCACAAAGGAAAAGGTTATTTATAATAAAGTTTTTTGTTGTTGATTCTAGGTAGTGCTTGGTACTAAATGAAGTAATATTGACCTCAATCTGAACCTATAGATGTAACCTTTAAGCTTACTAAAATCGATAATTGAAACATCTAAGGTCATCAACCAAGGATGCACGATAGAAGGAATTGCTCTATCTCTAAACTTCACCTTCAAGCGTAGGTTTCTTTCACTAATTTGTTTTTTTTCTATTCTAACTACATTCTTTTTCTAAAAGCGAGAGGTAAAAAAATAAGAAAAAAATCAAATTGCACCATCTGTAATAGGTAAATGCCTTTTTTCTCGAAGTTATAAATTATTAAATAAGATATTGGCTACAATTGAAGAGGTCTTATCAATAAAATTTCCATTGATTTGAGATATAAGCATAATTAGCAATTCATTCTATAATTCTTCTCATCCCCTTTTGGGGAAAATGATCCCACAAAAAAATGGAATTGTACAATACAAAATAACATAAAAACAGACTAATTGGAAAAGATGCGGTGTCACCTTTTTGAACAAAGATGAAATGAAATAGTTGAATCAAATTCAATTCCATTCAGATTTTGTAATCTACCAATGATTATTACTATTTCATCTAAGTTTAATAACCAAATTTCCTATAGATTTTTATAACTTGAGAATTTTTTTATTTGGTTTTGATTCAAAAAGGAAAAGAATAGAATAATAATTCCATGATAAAATAAAATTCAAATAAAAAACCATCATTTTTGTTTGCATAACATGTATGTGCCACACCATGCAATTGAAATAGAAAGATTCATCAGACGATTCATGAATTCCATGGGTTAATTGATGAAAGAAGCTATTGTTGATAAATAGGAAATTGGAAAAAAAATTTCTTCTTATGGAACCATGACTATACATGTATAATTAAGATGAAGGACTCACTATTCATTTGGGTTTTGGTCAAGAATAGCATTCTGTAGGAGAGATGGTCGAGTGGTTCAAGGCATAACATTGGAATTGCTATGTAGACTTTTGTTTACCGAGGGTTCGAATCCCGATCTCTCTATTTCTTTTCATTCATCAACGTTACTGACTACAATATATCAAATAAAATAAGAATTGATATCATTATTCTAAGAGTAAGACCCTTATTTAATAGACATTCTCTATTTCTAATTAATCCCTATGATAGGCAAAAGAAATACAAATAGAAATCTATTGAAAAAAATTTAAAAAATTAAAAAAAATCCTATTGTTGATCCTTTTTTTGATATTGAATGAGAGGGCACAAGGTACTCTATCTACTTTAGTGAAAGGAGTCAAAATTGGTATGAACCTGCTTTTGTATTTTCATTAGAGTCAATTGCGAATAATATTCTATGACCAACTCATTTATTTTAAGTCGATATTTACTATCTATTATTTGATTTACAAATCCTTTATATTGTAAGGAGTCAATAGTCAAATGGTTTGGCAAATCCCTAGAGATGAAACAAGATAATTTTGAATCGAGCTTTGATCTTTCTTTATCCCGTAATAATATCTTGGGGTTTGCAACGATAACTTGGTATATCCACTATGCTACCATTCACTAAGATGTGTCTATGTTTAACTATTTGTCTAGCTCCAAGAATGGTCGAAGCCATATCTAATCAAAAAAGGATGTTATCCAAACTCATCTCAAGTAGTTATAGTAAAACCTGGCCTATTGACCCTTTGGCTTTTCCAGCAATATGCACATATTTAAGTAATTGTCACTGTCAGACCATAATGAAAATGCAATTTCTGTTTATCTTTTAAACGAATAGGATATTGTGATCTTTTTCTAGAGTGCAATTGGGTTTGAAGATCACCTCTGAATCTAGGTTTTTAACTAGTTAGTCTCGGTAAAGCTCCAAACTGGCATATTTTTTTTTGAAATGAGGTCCTCGGTAATGAGACATATAAAGGCTCTTTTTTGATTAGCTTTCATTTAACAAAAAAAATATATAAATTCAAAAGGACCAAAAGCAAAACTCAATTTACTAAAGTCCTACAAAATAGAATAAAATAAATATTATCAATATTAAGATTTTCTATATATATATATACATAGGAAATTAAAATGAAGGTTACATTTTCTAATTTCTTCTGTAGAGATCTAATTGATCTAGTCAACATTTTTATTCATAGCTATATGCAAGTTACCATGACATAATAGATCGATGACTCAACATTTAGAAAGCGAGTAGAGATTTTCAATCATGAAAGAAAAAAATTGATAAAGAAAAGAGGCGGCTATTAGAATCGAGATGACCATCGCATTACAAATGTGCTCTCTACTGATAAGCGGGCGAATATAAGAGCAATAGTGTATAGGAATACAGGAAACTATCGGATCTTAGCTATTACCTAATGTTTCTTCTTTTTTATTTCATTTATTGATTATTTTGATTATTTAAATTTATTCTCTTTTTTAGTTATATGTTATATATTTTAGATTCTATTTAGATATATACTAGATATAAATAGAAATTCTACTATATGTTCATATATATGAAAATAAAATATCAATGAAATTATATTTTGAAATGAAAAAGAATGAATATATTCCACTACTCCAAAAGCCTTGTAAAAATGGAGGAAAGGCATATATATATATATAAATATATATATATATATATATATATATATATATATATATATATATATATATATATATATATATATATATATATATATATATATATATATATATATATATATATATATATATATACAATATATATATTATATCTATCCATATTGAATTACGGATACATCAATGATAAAATCATTTCATATTAAAATAAATAAGGTTCATCCAATAGAGATGAAATGATAGAATATAGAATAGAGGGTGGCCAAAAAAAGAAAATAGCAGCATACACTTTTTTGATATAGGAATCATTACCTAATGAATTAAATAGTGTTAAGATAAATGAAAGAGTTGGATGGAATTCCAACAGGATCCATTTTTTGAAGGATTTATTATGAGCCCAAATGATGGATTCAATAAGTTCTTGCCAATAACTATGGCCACTGAATAGAAACATTAATTCTGGTATAAGAAGAAAAAACTCATCCTTAGGACATCCCTTGTTTAAGTCCCTGAAATCAACGCATATGCGAATTTGGGCATTCTTCTTCTTAATTGGGATGACATTGGCTAACCATGTAGGATATTTTTCTTCCCTGATAAAACTAGCATCGATCAATTTTTTGACTTTAGAAATGACCTGTTGTTTGATTTCTAATCGCGCGCGTCTAGAAACTTGCTTGATGAGGTTGACATTAGGGTCTATTGCTAGTTTGTGGACTACTATCTCAGGAGATAATCTAGGCATTTCTTCATAGCTCCATACAAAGCAATCCATAAACTCAATCAATAGACGACTTAAGTCATTGGTTCCTTCTTCATTCAGTAACAAACTGATGTATGTCAGGTGTGGATTTTCTTCTGTTTAGAGGTTGATTTCTTTAAATTTGTCAATTATTGAATGGATCTCCTCTTCAAATTATGATAGTGCAACTTTGATTTGGAGATCATCTGAATCATTTGAAGTTTCTAAACACACTTTCTCATAAGAGTTAGTGTAGTTAAAAAGCCTATTAGACTCTAGATGATTGGTGATAACTAAGTAGTAATCATCATCATTTTGGACCCTATACCAAATCTAATTTCGTATGCATCCCTACCTCTTGTTCCACTTCTCAGTACTCGATTATGCTTTGATCATGTATAAGGAATCAAACCCTTCTTTGCAAGATTAAGAACACAAGATGAGTACCAATCAAAAGATAATTATATTAATTCTTTATATGAATTATCCTTAAGTCCTACATTAGTTTCTAGACTTGAGGATGATGATCCCAAAATGAATCTCTTTGGCTTGACATCCTTGAAAGATAGAGGGGCTTCCTTAATTACAAAACCTTCAACTTTTTGAGAGAAAAGTGAGGTTAGAGCTAAGGTTCCTAACTGTTTCCTGATAGTTTCACATAAGCTTGATTCAAATACATTCATGCTTTGCTTGGGGGCCTGATCTTCCTTATTGTCCGGTTCAAGTGTCACCTCCAATGAAACCTACTAAGAGGGGTTGGCTGGTATGCTAATCACATTAGACCCATCCCCCGAGCTAGATTCCAAGTCTATATGAATAGTAAGGGTACTCCTATGAACTGGAACATAACCCCTGTTGGCTGGCTACCAACCAAGGGGTCTTCTACCTCTAGAACTGCCTCTATGTCTGCCTTTGCCTCTGTCTGGTGGAGGTCGAGTCATCTTACCCATATGCCCATATGATGGAATGAACTGTGGGTGGAATGTGACATGCGGCTCTACTTCTTCCTTGATGTCCTTTTCTTATTCACTTGTATTTTCATTATTATTTTCTTTTCTTTTTTTTTCTTTTTCTTCTTTTTCTTTTTATTTTTCTTTTGAATTTTGACCATGCTCATGAGAAAAGGTGTTTTGAGGAAGATAGTAGGTCACATCTTAATGTATCTCAACCTCTCTAATTGAAAATGGCTTTTCATCTTCTTTGACATAGTAATCAATTCCATCCCTTTTGAACTTGATACACTGATGAAGGGAGGATGTAATCATCTTATTCTGATATATCCAAGGCCTACCGAGCAAAGTGGTGAATGAAGTATTCGAATCAATGATATAGAACTTAGTTTTAGTCTTCCAGTCGCCTATCTCCAAAGGTAACACTATGGAACCTAAAGCCTTCTCGCCTTGTTCATTGAATCCTCTCAACATCATCCAATCTCCTCAGAGTGTGGAGATGTCGATCCTCAAATAGGCAAGGGTCTTTAGATGCATAATGTTCACTGATACACTTGGATTGACAGAACCCTGAAAAGTCTGAATCTACCCATGTCCACTGTAATGTATAGGGGATGGTTGTGCTCCATGTCACCCAGTAGAAGGTCTTCATCTATGAAAGTGACTCCTTGTGCTTCTCTGGAATAATGTGTCTCCTCTCCAATAGTGGTCAGCTGAGCTAAGCATATCTCTAGATCAAGAAGAGCCTTGATTAATGATTCCCTCATCTCTTTGGATAATATAAGGGCATCATATATGCTTAACTTATATGGCAACTTTCTTAAGTGAGAGAGGAAATTGTAATCCATTTTGGGTTGATCCTCCACAAGCGTATCCAAGGGTAGAGCATCCTGTGGAGGGGCTTCTCGATCATCTGAACCAATGACTTATTTCCCCCTTTCTTGAGGTGCTGCCCTAGGAGGTAGAACTTTGCGACCATGGAGGTTGACTTCGGTGGTCACTTGTGGCAAGTTAGTGGAAGATTCTACCTGCTCGTCAGGCTCACCTACAGCTTCTCCTATAGGATCCTCAGAATCGAATGATTCAAAAAGGGGAAGATCGGAGTTATTATAATTATTGTTTAGACTTGGAGAGTTTTCAATAAGAGTAGAATTAGACATCCCATCAGAAGTAACATAGATGTACTTCAAACTAGCTTTATTCCTCTTTTTCTTGGATTTTGAAGGAGGTATATAGTAGAAATCAAGTAAAGTAATAGGGGTGAGGATTTGATTCCCTCATCCACCAATACAAGATGCCTACTAGAAGAAGAGCTAGCTGAAGTAGAAGTGCTCACTAATGTGGTAGGCAAGGTGGGAGGCTAGGCAGGTCGGTGGTTGCTACTTGGCTATCTGCACAGCTTCTTTCTGAGCTCCCTCTTTCTCCAAGTTATCTTTGGCAACTTCCAAACCTTCCTTGATGTTGGAGGTTCAAGCTCCCTTAGGCACCTATAGGAAAAGTTTCTTGATTTTGGATACAATATTTTTAGAGGTTCATGATAAGGAGATATCCCACTTTCTTTGGTTTTGAGAGGATTGGGTATCCCCAAAGATTACCCTAATAGAACTGGATGGTTGTTCCATGAGGTATTCCTTTGGGATAACTATAGTGCCTGTCTTGTAGCTATACTCAAGCCAGTCCTTGAATGTAAAGCAATCTTCAAAAATATGGCCTAGCATGTGGTGGTAGGGGCAAATTTTATGATCATTGCTCTTGCCCACTTCCTCCGGCCTTCTAGGCTCAGGTAGCTATAAATCAGGTTTCTTTATGAGATTCTTAAAGATTTTCTTGATTACCTCCCTCTTAAATGAATAAGGTTTGTTTAGTTTATCCGAAAGAGCAGGTCGATGGTAGCTACCTGGTGGCGGGTATGTGTACAACTACTATTGTGGATATGGCTGAGGAGGAGGTGGTGAAGCTCATGGAAGCTACTGTGGTGGTCAGTAGGATGGCCTCAGTAGTGGTAGACAAGGTAGAAGTGATGGCTATGGAGCTCGAGGTCTCTCATACTACTCAATCACGGTTGCTTCCCCTTATCTATAATTGTCACTACCCCTAGCTTCTTCTCATAAGCTTTCTATGGCTTTGGCTTTATTGATTGATCTGAAAAAGTTAACTATTTGGCTTCTCCTTGTAAGCTACCCATTTTGTTGGTTAGTTTCTCAAATGTCTTGATGGAAAAACCTTTGAGTATGAAGGTGACGAGACCATGAATATTCTTTAGTAGAATTTTAATGGTGTGCTATTCAGATAGCTATGGTTTGCATTTCATACTCAAATTGAGCCATCTGAGAATATAATCAATGAGGGACTCACTGGGGTGTTGTTGAGCCACAGATCACATTCACCCCTTTCTGACTTTAAACCTTTTAATGAAGAGTTGCCCCAACTCAATAAAATACTTCATTGAACTATTTGGGAGTTAATATGAAGGCTATGCTATGCGATAAAAAAAAAATAAAATAAATGAATCACTACCACCAGCATTACAACAGCTAGCTCTGAAATACGCTATGTGCTATCATGGGTTTCTACAACCATCGAAGCTCTTGAAAGAAGGTGGCACGAAACCCTTAGGATACTGGATGGCATCAAATTCCATTGGGTAGGGCCTACCCTTTGAAACTAATGATCCTCCTCGGGCTTGCGCTAATGCTTCTCTCACCTACTGCTCAACCATGATTTTAATGTCCTTTTCTTGTACGGAGGTACTATCCAATACCTTCCTATACAAGCTGGTGTTGTCCTGCTCTACTAGAGGTGAAGTCTTGGCTTGATCCAAGACATACAATAACTCAGGCTGACTAGTCTCTGCAATAGTAGGATGCACTACCGAGGCTTGGTTCTGAAGTGCCAAAAATGCTACTAATAAGTCTTTAAGCTTCTTCCCCATTCTATCTTTTTGTTCATCCTTTTATTTTATCTATTGAATGAGGTGTTAGGTCAAATAAGTTGTGTCATCCTGCTTGATCGCAACACCTTCCAAAGTCTACTGATCATGAAGGAGGGAACCCCTGGTGTCTACCATGTGTACTCTTGTTGAATCCTCTAACAGATCATCTTCATTAGGATCAAAATTGAACTTCACATCCTTTAAATTAGACCAAACATATCATAGGATCTCCATCTTCTCCACTAGATAATGTACTATAATGTCATCTAGGGATTGGTCTAACTAAACAAGTATAAAGATCGAGGCTGGCTGGTAGTAGGATCACTGTCATGAATAGAAAGACATCTAACCTCTGTTGCTACTAGAGAGCTAACCCTTTGAGGACTACACTCTTTAAAAGAAAGATGCTCCTGGCTATCACTAGATCTGGGTAGAGTAGTACTCCTAGGAGGATCTATGGCACTATGTGTCTCCTCTCCTCTACTATCTCCATGGCTGCTATGATGGTGGTGATGGAACAAACTATACTCGGTCACCATTCCTCTTTCACAACTCAAGGTCAAGCGGGAGAGTGGTCTGGTGTATATGGAATGGGATTTCTTGGCTGTAGCCAGATCACTATGGGGCTCTCTTCTCCTCGGATGCAGCCTTCATGGCTTTTGCTGGAATAGTGGATGATGGAACCTATACTGGAGATGGTGGGGGTGGAGTTGAGTAGTGTGGTGGAGGCACCACCAACTCTCACTCGATAAGAGCTCCTCTCCTATGGTGGGTAATACCCATCAGTATGATTAGTGCGGAGTCATCGAGGTCCATGAGGAGGGGGATGTCACCGGTACCTAATCTCTCCACGCTAGTCACACTGTCTGAGCCTCCCGGCCTCTCCTATCCGATATGTCTGCCCACACTGTGGGGGATGACTAAACTTAAATTAAATAAAGCCCCGGACTTCAGTCATCCTTAGCTCCTCGATGCAAAGGACTTAAGGATGTCATGACCTTCTCATCAGTGAGCCTCAAAATGAACTATGGGCGAGGTGAAACTGAAATCCACCTAATGTCTTCCTCTCCATTTGAGCCAGAGAGGAGGTGAAACTTGTTCTCTGTGATAAGAGGAGACACTATCTTAGGTAACTCCTCTGTTGCAGACTATGTGGCTGCCTCTAGATCCTTGGCTATGTGGTCACAATGCTGCTTGATCTTGCAACACCAATTTTGTCATTGAGTCCAGCTAGGAGGGGCAGCATGAGAGTTAGACCCAACCTCGTAGGTGGGGGAGACTATCCCTGAAGATAGGGTATCCTTCCCCTTGGAAGGAGCCAACGAGTGGGTGCTAGCCCATACTAGGGTAGAAAAGGGAACCATTGAGCACACTGGCACTGAAACTACTACCGCTGCGGGAACTGCCACAGCCTTTCTCTTCAATGAGGGAAACTCTGAGTCAGACGGCATCTCAACCTGGATGACAAATTTCTACTCGGTCACCACACTCCTGCTTACTGTCGTGAGGATGGTCCCCTCACAAGTGATCCTAGCCCCCTCAAAGCCTCAGCCAAAATGAATGAGGTGGGCAAAGTCAGACTTTGGGAGGTTAGCCTGATCCAAGGCCAAATCCATCCCAAAAGGAAATGTGACCACGTGCCAGCCATTGGGTAGCTGAATTTGGTGAGTCAATATTGGAAAACAAACCCGAATCAAATTTTTGCTTTTGATTTATTTTAAAATTTTTGAGCCCACACTCAACAATTGGAATATTAAGTTTGGCTCTTTAGATTTTAGGTGAGATTTTTTTTTTTTGAATTGATTAGAAAGGAGATTTTTTGAGTTGAGAATCCAATTTCAACAAATTTGTGTATGTTAAAATGGTTCAAAAATATTTTTGAAGAGGTTGATGCTTCCATAAGTTCATATTTCATTTTGATTTTTGATTGTTGGGGACCCTTCATTTAACAAATTTGAGTATGTTAAAGTAAAGGGTCAATCGATTTTGTTTTGATTTATGATTTTAGAATTTACTCACTTAGCAAATTTGGGTATGCTAGGTGAGGTGTTTGAAAATAATTTTTTTCTTTTGTTTGCTTGTTTGTGAATCATGTGTGAATTTAAAAATGGAATCTTTACTTAGAAAATTTGGGTATGCTAAATGAAGAATCCAAATATTTTGTTATTTTTGAAAAGAGGATCTTTACTTAACAAATTTAGTTATGCTAAATAAAGGATCCAAATGTGTTTTATCTTTGATGATTTTGAAAAGAGGATTCTTAGCAAATTTATGTATGCTAAATAAAGGATCCATGTGTGTTTTAATTTTTTGTGACTTTTTGAATTTTTGAAAATGAGGATTTTACTTAACAAATTTGTGTATGTTAAATAAAGTGCAAATGTAATTTTGATTTTGATGTTTTGATTTTTTTTTTTGGATATGCTCAAAACATGAAACATATTTGGATTCTTCATTTAGCATACCCAAAATTTGCTAAGAATAAAAAATGTGCTTTTTAAAAATATGATTTTGGATTTTATTTTTGAAACGATAATTGCTGATTTTGTTTTGAAAATGAAATCTTCATTCAATAAATTGCATGAGGATGTTCATTTGTGCTTTTGGAAAATATGATTTTAGATTTTATTTTTGTAAAGAAGATTGCTAGATGAGGTTGATTTTTATGCAAAACATTTTATTATCAACATTTCGAAAAATTGTTTTTTAGAAATTGATGTTTTTATAAAGGATTTATTTTTCTTTATTTTTGGAATGAACCTTACCTTACCATGGAAATGGTAAGAAGGAAGTTTTTAATTATTTCATTTTGCTAAATTTTTCACCTATTGGGGATAGGTTTTAAGACCTTCACGTGAGTCCTAAAACCTAAATGATGTTGGCTAGCTTAGCTTAAAGATGAAATAAACTAAGTACCAACGGAAAAGAAAGATAGTCTCAGACTTATACAAAGTATAAATCTACTATTGATACTTGGAGACAATGATCATTTACCAAAGATTGAGAGAGGACCCATCCCCAATGAAGTCGCCAGAAAAAGCTTGGTTATTTAAGTAGCCAAATCAAGTGTCGCGTCAGCTGGTGGCTCTACGCATTTTCTCCTTCAACCATCTGATCTTTGATCGGACATTGATTAAACCCATGGTTTCTAAAGGATTAATCATCAGATCTAATCAGATTAATCAGGATCGTCCATCCAAAACACACAAGATGGATGTTCCATGATTCATCCCCCTTTGGGTAAGAGGCTCCATCCTCCATGGCTTGATCTGAGCTCACTTGAGCTTGAATTGAGCTAGGATTGAACACACACCATTTAAGAGCAAAGAGGAAGACATCCAATGGTGGATTTTAATTGGGATTAAAGTTCCCTTCACAAAGGACCAAAGAATTCTATACCTAAGCTCAGTTTTGAAGCATACCTCACCGGAGGCTATCACTAGTGCTCCCAACCATTGAGGTAGCTTTGTCTAGTAAAGATGAAGCCTTATTGAAGGTTTGAAGGCTTGAGGTGAAGTGGATCTTCCTATTGGCCAAACTCCTCTTAAAAGGCTTGCGACTTTGGTCTAGCTCCTCCTTCCCATGGCTTGAATTCTTGGGACTTGATTTGGCTGAACTCAACTTGATGCCTTGATGGTGCTTGCAAGAGGAATTGGACTTCTATGGAGAATCAAGCAAGTTGACACACTCACTCACCTCCCCTATTTTTGGTTTAGACAAACTGAGAAATGAAGAATTCAATCGAGCTTAGGAATGCTTGGAGAGCTTGGCAATGCTTACTCTAGGTTTCGAGGGTTCAATAGATAGCAAGTAATCTGAATTGGAATGAAAGTAAGGGTAGTATATCTCCTCGTACTTGGATCGATGGTTTGAGCTCATTTGCCATTTTGATCAAATTGATCCTATTGAATGGGTTTGTTAGGCTGTTAGAAGCTTCACACGGTTTAGTTTTGGCAGGGGAGTGTAGTGGAGGAGTTGCCCATGTGTTAAAATGAGTGTGGGAGTGATTCCATGTGCTCATTTTCCATTGGGTGGTCAGTTTTGGCCTTGGGTTGGGTTTGGCTGACCCAAACCCATTGGGTCATGTGCACCATAATCATTAGTGTCCATTTGGTCCATTAAGAGGGGACCAAGTCACCATTAAAAGGATTAGACCAAATTCTAAGTGGAATTGGCCATAGGTTACCCTTTGACCTTGGGGTAAAATGTCTATTTGGCTTTGATTTCAATTTGGGCAGATTTGGAATAGTTTGAAATTGGGTTGGGCCAAATTTCAAAAATTTGGAGTTGATTTGATATCATTTGGATCACCAATTGGTCCAATTAGGCCAAACCAATGGTTGGGTTATGTTCATATGACTATTTGAAATTGTTTGGTATCATTGGTTTGGTTTAATTTGATTTATATTTAGTTTTGTTTTATTTGAGTTCACTTAGGTCAAATGGGTCAAGTTGACCAATTTGACCCATTTGACCTAATTGGGTTAGGTCATGGGTTGGTTTATGTTTGGTTGGTCATTTGAAAAGTTTTTAAAGCTTTGGTTTCAATCAATTTTGGTTTGGTTTGATTTTAGCTTGATTTGACCTTTTAGGTCAAGTTGGGTTCATGGTCAATTGGGCTAGGTTGGGTCTAGTTGGCTAATTGAGGCTTTGGTCAAGTTCAACAAGTGATTTAGAATGAATTTAACCCATTGGTTGCAATCAATTTGGCTTAAATCAAGATTTGACACATTTTGACTTTGTAGGTCAACTTGGGTCAACTTACATAAAGTGGCCAATTGGGTTAAGTTTGGCTCAAATGATGGCTTGGCCAAGTCCAATCATTGATCATAAATTTATTTTCATCAATGGTTTCAATCAATTTAGCCTATGGTGGGTTTTGGCTAGTTTAGGTTTTATTTGGGTTAAATGTTGACTTAGTCAAAGGCTAGGTTTGACTTGGTTTGACCCAATTTGAGTGATTGATCATCTTATGATGATTGTTACTCACAATGTGAGGCTTAGATGGGCTTAGTTCAATCCAATTTGGGTAGGATTAGAATTTGGCTCAAAAAGATACTTTTAGGTCACTTTTGGTCAAGTGAGCCTAAGTGGCAAGGCTTAATTCAAGTTTAGTTGAACTCACATATGGACTTATGATTGAAATATAAATCCATTTTCAAGTGGTTTGGAGTCAAATGGGTTTTGATTCATTTGATAATTTCAAGTTCAAAGGAGGAACATGGGATTTGGGTTTGAGTTTTGAATTTAGTTTTGGTTTGATGATTGAAGTTTATGTTTATTTTGGTTTCATGATTCAAGGATTGATTGAATCATGAAGAAAATCCAAGGGTTTGGATTGATTTGAGGTTGATTTGGCTAAGTTCAAGAATTTGACTTGAAAGGGTTTAGGTTGGATTTCGATTAGATTTGAAATTGAGTTTTCAATATGGTTTTGGTTTGAAGTTGATTTAATTTATATTTCATTTATATTTGTGAATATAAATGAGAATATAAATGGGTTATGAGAACATCTTTTGAATTTGGAATGATTTGAATTTGATTTGAGCTAAGTCTATAAGATCAAATCAAAGGGCTTAGGAAAGATTTTTTTTTTTGAATTTGGAATTCAATCATAGGTTTCAATCATTTGAAATTGATTCATAATTTGATAAAATCCATTAGAATTGATTTAAATTTGATTTGGAATTGAAGTTGATTTGAGTTTGATGTTGACTTGGATTTGAGAAAATCAATTAAGTTGGAATTAATTTGAGTTTGAAGTTGGTTTGGATTTGGAGTTTGACTTGAAAGAAGGTAGTAATGATTTGGTTCAAGCTATAGGGTAGGCAAGTTTTCCTAACACCCCTAAGGCATGACCTATTCCTATGGCTAACTTTCCTAAGTCTCTAGGGTTAGGTTAAGTGTTCACCTAATCACTACAAGTGTCTTAAGACTAAGGAACTCTTAGTATCTAAGAAGAGTCCTATGTTTAAGATGGAGAAGTTGAGTGCTCATTCTAAAAATGAGGTCAACAATGATTTATTGCTTTTCGAAAAGGAGGAAAACTTTAACTCTAGCATATGTGAAGTATGCTAAGTGGAGTTTTAATTTTATATCATGATTTTATTCGAAAATAGAGTCTCCATCCAACAAATTTGAGTGTGTGGGATGGGGATAGCTATTTATAAGGAAAATGCGCTTTTGAAAAAGACTTTAAAAATGGTTGATTTTGATTTTGAAAAGAACCTCTATGTAATAATAATAGGATTTGTTAAACGAGGTTTGTTTATATGTGTTTTGTGCCTTTTTGAAAATTCTTACAATTTTTTGTGTAATGATCTCTTATCATGTGGATTTTGAAAAAGTGCTTTTGGAAAGACATGTTATTTTTCAGAAGGACTTTATTTCTTATTATTCATGGGATCAACCTTGCCTCACCATCAGGATGGTGAAGAGGTTCTTAATTCTGGTCATCTCCTTTATTTGATTAATTTTAATTTTCTCTTATTGGGGGAAATCAATAGGGATTTTAAGACCTACACGAAGTGAGGTCCTAAAACCTAAAGTATGTTGGCGAGCTTTCCTTAAGGATGAAATAATTTAAGTGCAAACAGAAAGAATGATAGTCTCGGGCCTATATAAGTCCATTATTGATGCTTGGAGATAATAATTATCTACTAAAGATGAAGAGAGGAACCCTCCCTAGAGGAGTTGCCAACAAATCATGGTGTTTATTATTGAGAGAAGTGGGTGTTTTGTGTGTATATGTGAGGGGCACAACGTAGATCTGTAGATGTACTTATTAGGGTGATCGGATACGACATTAAGAAATAGTATGCTATCTCGAGAGATAGAAGTCAATATCTTATAATGGACCTACTCACCTAAAAAGGACTCCTAAGGCATGATGGGTCTTCGAATATACCAGAGATTTTTCCCTTACTTTACATAGAAAAGTAAAGCAGGATTTATTTAAACCAGGTTCATTAAGTCCCTTATGGAGGCAAGCCTCCGTAGTTAATTACATCTTAAGGGAAGTGAATCCCTTAATACTACTCTTGATTAAAGTAGGAGATTGTTGTCTCCAAAGATTTCAAAGCTAAGACTATCAAAGGATTGGCTATTTTAGAAAATCAAATGGGATAGATCAAGGAGAAGACTTATTTTTAGAATCCAAAGGGAGAAAGTAGGAAATGCTCATGATATTAGGAAGCTTAGTGAGCATTCCAATCGACCCTATAATTGGGCATTATATATTTTAATTTGAAGAGAATTATTTATTTGAGTTGAATTTTATTATATTACTAGGACTTATAATCCTACAACATAAGATTATGAAAATGCCTAAGAGGAGAGGATTTATGCTTGTAGCCCTAAAGGGAAACAACAACCTCAGATCCTAAATCTATGGACCTTTGGCAAGAGCCAAAGCATGACCTAAATCTAAGGCAAAAATGGTATATGGTTTACCTCCACAAGAAAGAATAAACCACCAAACTGCTAGACTTATAACACGGAGTGGTAGCTAGCTAACTCCTCCTACACTTTAAATTCATGTAGGCAAGTCTTATGCTTTGCAAGATGGCTAGGCTATTGTTTATTTAGAAATGATAGTAAGTCCATAAACTCACTCCCTAAGAGACTAGAGCATGAGTGGTATGAATTCATGACTTAATCTAATGCAAATTTTATCAAATTTATTTGATTCTTTTGGACTCTTTATTTTGACATAGGCTATGGGATTCTATATGCCTAAATGTGTGAGAACTTGATTATGGGACAAATCAAGAGAGAAAGAGGTGTTCTTCTATCAAAGGCTCTCATAGGTTAAGCCTTTATTCTCTAGCACAGACGGAAGCCCCCTCTTAACAAGAGTGGAAGAATATGACATGCATGATGTTTTACATACAATCATCCAGCTAAGGGGTTGCTAAATATTTTATTATCTAATTTAATTCCTAGGCTTTTATGTGAGGTTATGAATTATTTCAAAATTTTAATTATGAGTTTTTAATTGGGGGTAGAAAAATTAATTTCATCCTAAGAGCCTATTGCATCCAGGCCCCACATTCAAACTTCAAACATAAGGAAACTAGGAAAAGCATGCAATTCTAGTGCACAATCTAAACACAACATCAAACAATTTTATAGACTACCGTAAAAGAATAAAAGGCCAGTGCGGTTGAGTTTCATCGTACATCCCAAAAAGAGAAAAAAAAATATATGGGTAGTTGAGCGCTACCCTTATACAACCTAGATTACAAAAATAATACATGCAATGGGGGGTCTTCTTTTCTTCATTTCTTCCTTCTCTTCCTTTTGATTTGATTTGCACCAAAGGCATCATAGGGCACCCCAAATACATCCTCATTCAATATACCCAAATTTATTTAATGGAGATATCATTTCAAAAATAAAATCAACATTCATCTTTTAATAAATAAAATCAACATCATCTTTTTTAAAATAAAATCAGCGATCATCTTTTCAAAAATAAAATCAACAGTCATCTTTTCAAAAAAATACATATGAACATCTTCATTCAATATACCCAAATTTATTGAATGAAGATTTTATTTCAAAGATAAAATCAACAATTATCTATTCAAAAATCACAAATGAACTTCCTCATTGAATATACCAAATTTATTGAATGAAGATTTCATTTCAAAAACAAAATCAACAATCATTTTTTCAAAAATAAAATCAACAATCATCTTTTCAATAACAAAATCAATAATTATCTTTTCAAAAACAAAATCAACAATCATCTTTTCAAAAAAGCACATATGAACATCTTCATTCAATATACCCAAATTTATTGAATGAAGATTTCATTTCAAAAATAAAATCAACAATCATCATTTCAAAAATCATAAATGAACTTCCTCATTCAATATACCCAAATTTATTGAATGAAGATTTCATTTCAAAAACAAAATTAATAATCATCTTTTCAAAAACAAAATTAACAATCATCTTTTCAAATGCAAAATCAACAATCAACTTTTCAAAAATAAAATCAACAATCATCTTTTTAGAAAGCACATATTTGAAAATGAATACTGTCATTCAATATACACAAATTTATTGAATGAAGAATTCATTTTCAAATAAAATCATGTTATAACATTGAAATTCCATTTCAACATGTCTCACATATGTAGAAGTTAGAATTTCTTTTTTTTCAAAAATTACAAGTTTGAAGATAAGCCTCTCCATTCAATATATCCAAATATGTTAGATGGAGGTTTTATTTTCAAATGAAATAACACCATTTGAATTCCACTCAACACATTCCACTTGTGTCATGGAATTCCCTTATTTCAAAATGTAATAATCACACACAAAATTACATCTTTGAAAAATAAAACATAATTGACACCCATTTGACATACCCAAATTTGTCAAATGAGAGTTTCATTTTTTAAAATACATTTGGACTTTATTTAGCATACCCAAATTTGATAAATAAAGATCACTCTTTTCAAAATAAAATATCAAAACCAAAAACACATTTGAAACCATATTTAGCATGCACAAATTTGCTAACTAAAGTTATATTTTTCAAAAAATTAAAATCTCAAAAATCAAACACATTTGGATCCTTTATTTAGCATACCCAAATATACTAAGTAAAGATCCTCTTTTAAAAAATCAAAACACATTTGTATCCTTCATTTAGCATACCAAAATTTCTAAGTAAAGATCACCTTTTCAAAATCAAAATCACAAAAATCAAACACATTTGAATTCTTTATTTAGCATGCCCAAATTTGCTAAGTAAAGTTCTCATTTTTGAAAAATCAAAATCTCAAATCAAAACACATTTGGTTTCTTTATTTAGCATGCCCAAATTTGCTGAGTAAAGTTCCTCTTTTCAAAAATCAAAAATCAAAACACATTTGGTTTCTTTATTTAGCATATCCAAATTTGCTAAGTAAATACCCTCTTTTCAAAATCACAAAATCAAAACACATGTGGATCCTTCATTTAGCATACCCAAATTTGCTATGTAAAGATCCTCTTTTCAAAAAATTAAAACACAAACGTTTGGACTTTATTTAGCATACTCAAATTTGCTAAGTAAAGATTTCATTTTCAAATTCATACATGATTCACAAACAAGCAAAAGAAGAAAAAAATTGTTTTCAAACAACTCATTTAGCATACCCAAATTTGCTAAATGAGCAATCCCAAACAAAATCAATTGACCCTATATTTTAACATGCGTAAATTTGTTAAATAAATTTTCCCCAAACACAAAAATCAAATTCAAATATGAACCAATGGAAGCATCAATCTCTTCAAAATATTTGAACCCATTTCCAACATGCACAAATTTGTTGAAAATGGATTCTTAATTCAAAAAAAAAAAAAACTCCTCCCCAATTCTAAATTCAAAATCTTTCTCCTAAATCAAAGAGCCCCACTTAAAATATTTAAATTAATGAGTGTGGGTTCAAATTCTAAAAGCAAAATTAAAGCAGAAATCTGTTTGAGTTTGTTTTCAAATATTGCAAAATTTAAACTTAGTTTCAATCAATTTCTCTCAAGTTTAGTTCAGTGCTAATGGAAGCTCAGAAGTATGTATTCGCTTTTCCTTTTGGGATGGCTTTGGCCTTGGATCAGGCCAGCCTCCCACAGACTGACTTTGCCCATCTCATTCAGTTCGACTGAGGATTTGAGGGGGCCAATATCACTTGTGAGGGGGTAGCTCTCACAACCGTCAGCAGGAGTGTGGTGATCGGGCAGAAGCCGGTCATCCATATTGAGATGTCATCAGACTCCAAGTTTCCCTCACTGAAGAGGAAAGTTGTAGTAGTTCCAGCAATAGTTACAGTTTCAAGACTTGTTAGCTCAGTTGTTCCCATTACTACCCCAGTACAGGCTAGCACCCACTCATTGGCTTCTTGCAAGGGGAAGGTTGCCATGTTTTCAGGGATAGTCTCCCCTACCTATGAGGTAGGGTCTAGTTCCTGCACTACTCTTCCCAGCAGAACTCAGCACCGCAATAGATGCTGTAAGATCAAGCCACATCATGTGCGCATAGCTAAGGAGATGGAGGCAGTTTCTCAGTTTGTAGTAGAGGAGATCCATGATAGTTTCTCCTATGATCACATAGAACAAGTTCCACCCTCTCTCTGGATCTGATGGAGAGGAAGATGTTAAGAGAATCTCAGTGTCACCTCCACCTACAGTTCACTATGAGGCTCCTACCAGAGATAGGAGGAGGTGTATGCTGGCCGTAGGTCAGTTCTGTGCCGAGTTGGTGGGGTTTACAGATGGTTAGAGTCTAAGGCCAAATTTGATTTATAGTTAGTCATTCCTCATAGCATAGGTGAGCATATCTGATAGGAGAGGGACAGGGAGGCCCGTGTATTAGTGCATGTGACCAGCAGAGAGAGACAGAGATACTATAGATAGTTAGCTACCACTGCCCTCGTGGACATTCCCGATCGGCTTGCTACCCGTGTCGGTCATACTGATAGCATTGTATTGGCCTGTACTACTCACCATGGAAGGAGAGCTCTTGCACAGAGAGAGTCAGTGGTGCCTATGCCACATCGCTCTACTCCACATCCACCATCTCCAGTGCAAGTTCCACTACAGTTCCATCAAAAGCCATGAAGGCAGCATCGGGCCAAAAGAGAGCCCCACTGGTGATCCAGCTACGGCCAAGAGATCTCATTTCATCTACACCGGCGAGGTGAGGCGAGCTCTCTGCTCGACCTCTCATTGTGGTGAAGAGGGAATGGAGACCACGCAGCATCTTAGTCATGTCGTCACCACCACCACCTCAGTAGATCTTAGACATAGTAGTAGTAGAGGGAGAAGGAGACAGCACAATTGTCCTCATGGCCATAGAACCTCCCAGGAGTAGCACTCCACCCGCATCAGATGATAATCATGTGCATGTATCCTCTAGCCCTCACAACATCAGTACTTTAGTAGGGGAAGTTAGATGTATTTCTGTCCATGAGCATGATCTACCCCGTCACATCTTTGTGTGCCTTTGTTGGTTGCTCCTATGACATCGTAAGATAACTCATTGAGAAGAAGGAAATTCTGGGGTATGACTGGTCTGACCTAGAGAAAGTGGAGGTTTTCTTTGATCCCAACAAAGATGATTTATTGGAAGATTTAACCGAGGTGCATATGGTAGACACCACGGGTTCCCTAATTCCGGATCAGCATGGTTCAGAAGGTGTTGTGGCCAAACAGGATGACACAACCCATTCGACCCAACACCTCCTTCAATAACTTAAATAGAAGGATGAATAGATAGATAGGATGGGAAAGAGGCTTGAAGATTTGCTAACTACAATTTTGGCACTTCAGAACCAAGCCTCAGCATTACATCCTAATGAGACGATTGCAGGTTGTTGCATGTCTTAGATCGGTGAAGAGTTCACCTCCTCGGTAAACTAAACATCATAGAAGGTATTGGGCCGGTACCTCCCACAAAAGGATATTAAACTCATGGTTGAGCAGTAAGTGAGGGAAGCACTAGCACAAGTTCGTGGTGGTTCATCGGTTCCGAAGGGTAGACCCTACCTAAAGGAATTCAACGTTATCCAGTACCCTAAGAGTTTTGTGACACCTTCTTTCAAGAGCTTTGATGGCGGCGAACCCACACAGACATAAGCGCGCGCCGGGGCTAGTTGTATCGGTGGCGTGATCGATGGTATGCTTGCCAGCCTACTAGAGATAGCCAAGTAGCAACCACCGAGCCCGGCCTCCATTCGATTACAACAACTACTTTAGCCGCTTGGTAGCTCTTCCTCTAGACATGTATCGACAAATGAGGGCATCAAATCCCTCACCCCACTTATTTTACTAGATTTCTACTATGTACCTCCTTCTAAATCCAAGAAATTGAGGAATAAAGCTAGTTTGAATTATGTCTGTGTCACTTCTGATGAATTATCTAATTCTACTCATTTAGAAAACTCTTCAAGTCTAAATAATAATTATAACAACCCTGATCTTCCTCTTTCTAATTCAGAGATGAACTTTCCTTCTTTGAATAATATGGGTTCACCTCTTGAGATAGACTTGGAATCATCTGATTTCAAGGGTCTTATAGGAAAAGTTGGCAGCCTAGGCGGTAGAATCTTCACTAACCATAAAGAGATCAAGTTAACCTTCATAGTGGCAAAGTTTTACCTCCTAAGGCAACACATCAAGATAAGGGAAAAAAAGTCATTGACACTAATGAACAAGAAGCCCCTCCATAGGATACTCCACCCATGGATATGCTTGTGGAGGATCAACCCATAGTTGATTACAATGTCCTCGCTCACCTAAGAAATTTGCCAGCTAAACTAAGCATATATGATGCCCTTGTCTTATCTAAAGAGATGAGGGAATCATTAATCAAGGCTCTCCTTGATCTAGAGATATGCTTAGCTCAGCTGACCTCTATTGGAGAGGATGCACACTATTTAAGAGAAGTCCAAGGAGTTACATTCATTGATGAAAAACTTCTTCAAGGGGACATGGAGCACAACCATCCCCTCTACATCACAGTGGATATGGGTAAATTCAGACTTTCTAGGGTTTTGGTTGATCTCGGTGCATCAGTGCACATTATGAGTCTAAAGACCCTTGCCTACTTGAGGATTGTCATCTCTAAACTCCAAGGAGATCAAATGATGTTGATAGGATTCAATGAACAAGGCAAGAGAGTTTTAGGTTCCATAGTGTTGCCTTTGGAAATAGGTGACTAAAAAATTAAGCCAAGTTCTATATAATCGATTCGAATAAATAGTTCACTACTTTGCTTGGTAGGCCTTGGATATACCAGAACAAGATGATTCCATCCTCCCTTCATCAGTGCATCAAGTTCAGAAGGGATGGAATCAATACTATGTCAAAGGAGATGAAAAGCCATTTTCAGTTAGAGAGGTCGAGATATATGAGGATGCGACCTACTATCTTCTTCAAAATCAAAATGCCTTTTCTCATGAACTTGGTCAAAATTCAAACACAAAAGAAAAAGAAAAAGAAGCAAAAGAAAAAAAAAAGAAATAAAAAAATAAAAGGAAAAATGAAAAAGAAAAAGAAAAGGGAAAATACAAGTGAATGAGAAAAGGACACCAAGGAAGAAGTAGAGTCGTATGTCACTTCACCTGGTTGTTTCCATATGGACATATGGGTAGGATGACTCGACCTCCATCGGTAGAGGCGGTAGAATCTGAGAGGCAATTCTAGAGGAAGACCCGTGGTTGGCCGACCAACAAGGGTTATGTTACAGTTCATAGGAGTACCCCTGCTATTCACATAGACTTGGATTCCAACTCGGAGGATGAGTCTAATGTGATTACAATACCAGCCAACCCCTCTCAGCGAGTTTCATTGGAAGAGACACTCGAGCTAGATAGTGACGAAGACCAGGCCTCCAAGCAAAGCATGAATGTATTCGAATCAGATTTATGTGAAACTATTAGGCAGTTGGGAACTTTAACTCTAACCTCACTTTCCTCTCAAAAAGTTGAAGGTTTAGTAGTTAAAGAAGCCCCTAAGTTTTCCATGGATGTCAAGCTGAAGAGATTTTTATTAGGATCATCATCCTCAAGTCCAGGAGTTGATGTAGAACTTGAGATAATTCATATAAAGAATTAATGAAATTTCTTTTTGATATTTTCCTTGTGTTCATAATCTTGCAAAGAAAGGTTTGATTCTTATGCATGGACCAAGCACAGGTCAGAGTATTTTAAGTTGAGGAACAATAGAGGCAAGGATGCATAATTAAGATTAGGACTAGGATTAGGTACAGTGGGACTAGTCGATGATGATGATTATTGCTTAGTTGTTACCAATCATCTGGAGTCTGATAGGTTCTTCTCAAACCACACTAACTCTTATGAGGATGTGTGTTTAGAAACTTTAGATGATTTATATGATCTTCAAATCAAAGATGCACCTCTAGAATTTGAACAAAAAATCCATTCAACTATTGATAAGCTCAAAGAAATCAACCTCAGAACAAAAGAAAATTGATGCCCGACATACATTAGTTCTTTGTTGAATGAAGAAGAAACCAATGACTTAGTTAGGCTATTGATTGAGTTTAAGGATTGCTTTGCATGGAGCTATGAAGAGATGCCCAAATTATCTCCTAACATAACAGTCAATAAACTAGCAATAGACCCTAATGCTGACCTTATCAAGCAAGATCCTAGACGCATGCGATTAGAAATCGAACAACAGGTCATTTCTGAAGTCAAGAAATTGATCGATACTAGTTTCATCAGGGAAGAAAAATATCTTACATGGTTAGCCAGTGTCATGCTAGTTAAATAAAGGAATGGTCAAATTCACATATGTGTCGATTTCAAGGACTTAAATAAGGCATGTCCTAAGGATGAGTTTCCTCTTCCTATACCAGAATTAATGGTGGATATTGCCTCATTTCATGCAATTTTCTCCTTAATGGATGGGGCATCTAGCTACAACCAAATTAAGATGGCCCTCAAGAATGAAAGAACATTGCTTTTTGAACCCCCGATTAGAATCTATTATTATAAGGTCATGCCTTTCAACTTTAAAAATTTTAGTGCTACATACCAATGGGCCATGACTCAGATCTTCAACAAACTCATTCATCATCAAGTTGAATGTTATGCTGATGATCTAGTAGTCAAAAGCAAAGAAAAGGAATACTATCACTTTGACTTGAGAGTAGTTTTTAAATGCTTAAGAATATATAACCTTAAAATGAATCCCTAGAAGTGTGCATTCAGAGTAGCTTCAGGGAAATTTCTTCGGTTTGTTGTCTGACATCAAATTCTTTGTTAGAAATGCCACCTCCTATAAGTTTAACTTAACTCAGATCTTTCCAAGGGCGGTTGGCGTATCTAAGACACTTTATCTCCAACCTATCGAAGATATGCAAGCCATTTTTAGCACTTGTCAAAAAAGATGTCAAGTTCAAGTGGGATGATAAGTGTCAGCATGCCTTTGAAGACATCAGCGGTGTTGGTGAAGGCGCCAATTCCACTATCCCGGGTAAATATCCTCTACCCTACATTGGATGACTCCTTGGTGCTTTGTTGGCCCAATGCGATAAAGAAAGGAGAGTGCTCTCTTATCTCATATCGTCGATCCCTCGCCTACCCACCTATTGAAATATTGCCAGCTTTAATCTTTGCATCCCAAAGTTATGACATATGCTTTCTCAAGTAAACTTAATTTCAAGAATCAATCCACTCGATATCTCGCACGTCGGCGTTATCCGGATGGTTGGCACATTTGTATGATTCTCTCCGCTTTGATATTACATTTGTACCCCTTTGTGCGGTGATGGGACAAGCACTAGATTTCTTAAGCTTTCCATGCTTACTCTCCACTTAGTGATGATCTCCCTAATGAACAAATCATGAACTTAGGGGAGGTTGACAATCCATTGAGATGTATTTTGATGGTGCTTCTTTAAGGAGAAGAACCATAATCTACTCTTCCAGAAAGGCAGGGTAGAATAGTTCTCTTAACTCCATACCATGATGTGATGAGATTCTCATACTTTCTCTGCAATCCATGCACCAGCAACAAAGCTAAGTATGAGGCTTTGATTGCTGGTCTGGAGTTAGCCATTATAGTATGTGTCTAAAGCATCAACATCTACTAGGATTCTCAGCCAATCATCAACCAGATTGTTGGGTCCTATAAAGTTCTAAACAGCTTCATCACTACCACAAGTACACCATGAAGCTATTGGCCCAAATCCCTGAGGTCACCATCTACAAGGTCCCTCGAAAAGAGAATGCAGTAACACATTCTTTGGCCAAACTCACCAAGGAATTGGCATGTCCGAAAAATGAGTCCATTCCAATAAGGTCCAAAATAGACAAGTCCTATCCTATAATGATGTAGAACTCGTCAAGAGACTTTCTCTTGAAGGGGAGGTTTCCGTTTCCAACAAATACGAGGAGATGGATTGGAGGCAACCATTCATAGATTACTTGAAACAGACAAACTACCTCAAGAGAAATCACAAGCCCATCAGATGAAGTAGAGAGCTCTCTCCTATACTCTCGTGGATGGCACCTTGTACTGATGGTCTTTTGATCAAATGTGGTTAAGCTATTTGGACAAACATGAAGCCTGTAGAATCAAGACCGAGGTACATTAAAGTCTATGCAGAGCACATCAATCCGATCAAGATAAAAGTGAAGATCAAAAGACTAGGATACTAATGGTCTTTGATGATTACAGAGTGCAAGAACATGGCTAGGAGATGCCATCAATGTCAGATAATGATGTGGTATTACATCAACCACCGAACATTCTACATCTTATATTGGCTTCATGGCCATCTGAGTGTTGGGGTACCGACATAGTGGGTCATATCGATCCTCTTTCTTCCAAGGGTCATTAATTCATCTAGGCATTGCTACTTTTCCAAGTGGTGGAGGCAATCCACTAGAGAGGTCATAGCTCAGCATGTGCTCCAATTTTTTGGGAACCATATCATATATAGGTTTAGGGTGCCTCGATGAATTATATCCGATAATGAAACTACATTCAAGAGCACTAAGATCAATTTTGCAGAAACACGGTATGGGTGGAGATACTCCACCATCTATTATCCATGGAAAATGGCTAAGCAATCAACAAAACTCTCATCTATACTAAAGAAGACATTCAAAGTGACAAGCGGTGGTATGGGCTTGGTTGAAGCTTTGCTGCACCACATAGAACTCAACTCAATCAACCTCATTTTTCTTAGTGTATGAGTCCGAATCCGTTCTACCATTAGATGTTCAACTCCCATCATTAAGGATAACAATGGGTAGTAAAATCACTACAGAGCAGATGCCTTTGGGCGTGCTAGAACCTCGAGTTGTACAAGGCCAAAATGATTCAAGCTCATAATAAGCTGGTCCACCCTGGAGCTTTTTAAGTATGAGAGCTTGTTTTAGTTCTAAGGAGACAAATTATTTCCCATCAAAAGATGGGAGGCAAGTTTAAACCCATTTGGGAAGGCACTTTTGTCAAGAAAAGGCTTACCAAGGAGGATCTTATTAGCTTATTGATTGTAAAGGGGAACATCTAATGCTTCCAATTAATGAGATCTATTTGAAGAAATATTACTCATTAAATCATTTTTGAAAATAATTATCTTCAAAAGAACAAAATTTCATTCCAATTCATCAAAAAAATCTTCTCTTCATTCGAAGCGTTATCTGCTTATTTTGCGAATCTGCCACAACATATTTAGGGTGGGTGTAAGAGAACCCAAGAGGCATTCTATCCCTCTTTCACAACACGAGCACAAATTAAACACAATTCCCTAGAGCTACTATAATAGGTGTGAGAGAACCTAAGAGGCATCCTATTTTGACTAGCATAACTAAGTTATGTGTGAGAGAACCCAATCAGCATCCTTTCTTAGTGGGAGCATAGCTACCATTCATGGCACCATTTCATCAATTCCCCAGCGTATTTTAGGATAGGTGTGAGAGAACCTAAGAGACATCCTATTCCTTCTAATACAAACATAAATAAAAACAAAAATACATATCTTTTATCTTGAGCTATTTTGTTGTGGGAAACCCCTATGGCACTCACTCATTAGCTAGGTTAGGCCGACATGTTACCTTGCTAATATACCACCCTAGTGGTCACTTGTCTGGATGTGAGTCCCCGTGTTTTCTTCTAACTTGACCATTGCAAACCAATGAGCATCTTGTTAGTTTGGTAGATCTCGCTGCGCAGCCAGTAAGCTACCTCATGTTTATTTTATTTAAGAAAATGTAAGTCATCATGCTTTCTTCTTGAACTAACCATAATACACTGACTAGGTTGAGTATATTTGAGAATTAGGATAAGTCCCCCAATTTCTCCTTAGCTCTTTACTACTCATGAGTTGATTTAATTCCCCTGGTGACATTCACTCAGTAGTCTTCTTAGGTCGGATAACCTGTGAGAAGCAGACTATCCCATAATCTCTATAGAGGATGTGAGTCCCGATGCTTTCTTCCCCAGGCTTATTGTTATGAGGACACCTTAGGTTGGTTGATGGCTATGCTACGTGACTCACCCAATGGATACACCACTCTTGGCAGATGTGAGTCCCGTCACTTTCTCCTTGAGTTGGCCACCGAATACCTATAGACATTATATTTTTCAAGGTTTTGGATAAACCCCTTAGCGGCTCCTCTCCTTGTGGTAACTCTACTTAGATCACATCCTTTGCGATCTTATTTAGACACTACATGGGTTACTCTTGGATTGGACACCCCCCCTTTCCTAGTTGTCACCCTTGTGGTTGGAGAATTTGTTTAGTGGATGCACAGATTCTCCCTTGGTTCAGTAAATCTGAGATAAGTCTAGGATGATATAAGCTCCTTGTCAATATGATCTTTTGTAGACCAACAAGGTCCACAATAAATAAACAAACAAAATAAATAAATAAATTTATTCGCTTGTGGATTAGAATTTAAGAGTGCCCCTTTCCCAAGCGGCCTCCTATCTTTAGAGGCGGTGTGTGAACTCCTATAGGAATTGTGACTAACTTGAGTTGAGATAAGTCCAGTTAACACTCTCTCCAGTCACCCAGGTCTTCAATCTATTTTTCCACAAGCAGTTAACTATTCGCTTTGGAAGAAATAAGTCTACTACGCATTCTTTCTAGCATGATTGTGCATTAAATCAAGCGACCTAGGTCGGGTTGATATGTTACCTTAATGTGTCACCCTGGTCTTTTATTGAAAGATGTGATTCCCTATGCTTTCTTCCTAATTAACCGCAAACTAAAGGCCCGGTTGGATAGTTCTCCCCTCGGTAGAAGCTACTCCTTTTGGATGATAATCGAGATAGGCTAAGGCCAACATGGCCCTACTGATGCTCATCAAAACCAATAAGATTTATAAAAATAATTAAAAATGAAATTAATTTTGACTATTAAGTTCCCTAGCGGCATTCACTCAATAGTCAGCCCTAGGTCGGGTTCGATTTGTTGCACAAGCAACCGATCACCCAGTGGTCTTTTGCTCAGGAAGATGTGAGTCCCCATGCTTTCTTCCCTGAATTAACCATTACAAACTGAAAGGAAATCCCTTTGGTTGGATAGTCCTACTATGTGGTTGGTAGACTACCTTTGGATTGGTAAATCTGAAGTAGACCAAGGCCAACATGGCCCCTACTTAGTGCAATCCATCTCAAACCAATGGGATCCATCAAAAATAACTAAAAAATAAAATTAATTTTGACTATCTTTGAGCTGATTTAAGTCCCCCGACAGCATTCACTCAATAGTTAGCCTAAGGTTGGGTTCAATCTATTACCTCGCCAAAGTATCACCCCAGCAATTGATCCCTACTTTGGAGGATATAAGTATACTATGCTTTCCTAATGCTATTGCAAAGGTAACCCTTTGGTTGGATAGTCTACTATGTGGTTGGTAGACTACCCCTTTGGATTGGTAAATGAGTAGACCAACATGGCCACTTCTAGTCAATCCATGAGCCAACAGGTATCTCAAAATTTAAAACTTAAAATATGAAATAAATTCAACCCTCTTCCCCGGTCGAGTCCAACTAAACAAACAAAATAAAATCCAATCAACCTACATAGTGGAGTCAAATCAAATTAAAATAATCAAACAAATCAAATCAACTTGCTTCTTCTCAGTGAGATGCAAATCTTTCTAGTTGCCCTAGTGGATCCCAATTCTAATTACCCCTAGATTTCACAACCTCTTCTCCCTAGTGGATGACTTGAATTTTCTCCCCTAGCGGAGAGTTCATATTTTCCTCCCTATTGGAGCACCAAATCATAAATCAACAAATCAAATCAAATTTCTCCTAGTGAGATGTAAATCAAATCAAACCTATCATTCCCTAGTGGATGACTTGAACCTGCTTCCCTAGTGAAGGGTTCACATACTCAGTCCCTAGTGGATTCCTCCTTCACTCTCTTATGTCTTAGGCATAAGTAGAGTCACACTGCACTAATATCTTAATATCTTCTGCACCTTGGGTTTGGGAGTAGATCATTTCTATTAGTGCTTGTGATAGTTCGACATTGTTGATCATCGCGGTCAACACCAATACATGGGGTGTATCTTGTCAGTCACACCACACCTATTGGGTGCCCTTTGTTGACCTCACTTTTGGAGTGAGCTTTCAACTTCTTCATCTTAGACATAGGACTCCTCTATACATTAAGAGTTCCTTAATCTTATGACACTTCCAGTGATTATGTGAACACTTAACCTAACCCTAGAGACTTAGAAGAGTTAGCCATATGAATAGGTCATGCCTTGGGAGTATTAGGAAATATTATCTTTCCTATAGCTTGAACCAAATCCTTACTTCCTTCTTTCAAGTCAAACTTCAAATTCAAATCAACTTCAAATTCAAATCAATTCCAAATCAAACTTTAAATTATTTCCAACTCAGTTGATTTTCTCAAATTCAAATCAATTCCAAATCCAAATCATGAATCAATTCCAAATGATTGAAATCCATGATCAATTCCAATTCCAAAATCTTTCCTAAGCCCTTTGATTTCATCTTATGGACTTAGCCCAAATCTAACCCATGTTCATCCTTTGAACTTGAAATCATCAAAAGAATCAAAATACATTTGACTCCAAATCACTTGTAATTGGATTTATATTTCAATCATAAGTATGTGAGTTCAACCAATCTTGAATCAAGCCTTGATCAATCCAATTGACCCACTTAAGCTCACTTGACCCGAAGTGACTAAAGCACATATTTGAGTCAAATTCTAATCATATCTAAATTAGATTAAACTAAACCCATCAAAGCCTCACATTATGAACAACAATCATCCTAGGATGATCAATCACTCAAATTGGGTCAAACTAAGTCAAACTTAGCCTTTGACCAAGTCAACACAACCCCAAATGAAACCCACTAGCAAAATCTACTATAAGCCAAATTGATTGAAACTATTGATCTAAACCAATTCATAAATAATGATTGAACTTGACCAAGTCATCATTTGAGCCAAATTGGCCACTTGACCTAAGTTGACCTAAAAGTCAAAATATGTCAAATCTTGATCTAAGCTAAATTGATTGCAACCAATGGGTCAAATTCATTCTAAATCACTTGTTGAACTTGAGCTTCAATTGGCCAACTAGACCCAACTAGCCCAATTGACCATGAACTAACTTGACCATGAACCCAACTTGACCTAAAAGTTCAAATCAACTTGAAATTAAACAAATGAAAATTGATTGAAACAAAAGCTTATAATACATTTCAAATGATCAACCAAGCCTAAACCAACCCATGATCTAATGTAATTGGGTCAAATAGGTCAAATTGGTCAACTTGACCCATTTGACCGAACTAAAACCAAACATAAACCAAATTGAACCAAACTAATGACACCCATAGGCTAAAAATAATCATTTAAACTTGACCTAACTAATGGTTTGACCCAATTTGACCAATTGGTCAACTTGACCCAAGTTTACCCATTTTGACCTAAATGGGTCAACTTGAGCCAAATCATATCAAATCAACTCTAAATTCTTTGCAATTTGGCCCAACCTATTTTTGAAACATCTCAAATTTTCCCAAATCAAAATCAAGGCCAAATGACCATTTTACTCTTAGGTCAAAGGGTAACATATGGCCAAATTCAGTTAGAATGTGGCCAATTCCTTCTCATGGCCACTTGGCATCATCCTAGTGGACCATTTGGACACCAAGGGATGTGGTGCACATGACCCAACCCAAGTCCAAACTGACCCCTCCAATGAAAAATTCTCCACTTGGATCACCTCCTACACACACCTAACACATGTGCACCTCCTCTCCTTCGCTCCTCTGCCAAAAAACTGAAGCACATGGACTCCCTAATAGCCTAAACAACCCATTCAATCTCCTTAATTTGATCAAAATGGTAAGATGGCTCTCGGCCTTCTGATCCAAGTATGGGGAGATATACTCCCCCTCATTCCAACTCAAAGCAGACGCACTGAAGTCAATTGAGCTAGAGTGATAGAAGGCAAGCATTTCCAAGCATCCCAAACTTCTCCTAATAGATTTTCTTCAAAGCCAAAATAGGGGAGGCCTAAGAAATTCCACTTCACTCAATTCTTAATCAAACCTTAATTCACTTTGCAAGCACCATCAAGGAAGCAAGTCGAGCTCACCCAAAAGTTTTCCCAAGTCTCAAAGCCATGGAAAGGAGGATTTCGATCAAAGCCGTAAGCCATTAGAGGGGAGCTTGGCCAATTAGAAAATTCACTTCAAATCAAAGCTTGAAACCTTCAATAGAGCTTCATCTCCACTAGATGAAGCTACCTCCTCCGTTGGAAGTGTCGGTGATAGCCTCTGGCGAGGTATGACTCAAAACCGATCCTCCATTGAAAATTGCTTAGTCTTTTGTAAAGTGAATTGTAATCCCATTATATCCTAGCAATTGGATGTTCTTCCCTACACCTCTTGATGGTGTGGGTTGAATCTTAGCCTAATCCAAGCTCAAGTGAGCTCAGATCAAGCCATGGAGGATGGACGGCCTCCGTCTCCCACAACTTAGGCAGAGGTAAATCATGGTCCATCCATCCCGCATATTTTGGATGGACGGCCCTGATTAAAATGAGTAGATATGATGATTTAATCCTTTTAAAACCATAATTAACAGCATCCAATCGATGGGCAAGAAAGTATGTTGCATGCATATAAGATGTGACAACTTAAATAATCAATCCCGTTGAACCATGTGGAAAGCGTGCCGCATCAATGGTCCACATAGCACCAATGGGATTAGTTAATTAATTAGGATATTTAATTATCCTTTAATCAAAACTTCATAAATTCATAAATAAATGTAGAAAAATCTAAAAAAAATGCAAACTCAAGTTCATTTTAAAGATATTTCAGAGGAGATTCCAATAAAATTGTTTCTAATTGATTTTGAACAGTGAATTTTTCTTAATTAGAGTTTACCTAAAAATTGAATTATTTTAATTACTCCCTAATTACTTAATTAATTAATTTCAAATTTCTCAGACATGTTTAGGGGAATGACTTCTGCCTCCCCTACTTTTCTTGGAATTTATTAATGATTTTATTAGGGAAATAAATTAATGAATCCATAATTATCCTCTTAATATAATTAATTAAGCATGTGACTGATTTAATCCCTTATAGATAATTAAACATTATTAAGTAAGTAGAGCTTTATGGAATGGGTTTGGGATATTCTCCTTAAGTTATTCCCTAAACCCCTTCTTCCTTAATCCAAACATAATTAAGGATTAATCCACTAATGATCCACTTAATTAATCTAATCAAACTTTCAAAATCAATCTAGAATTAATCAATCTCTTGCTGGGTAGATCCTTAGGTGTTCAAAAGCCTAAGGTAAATTTGAGGAAATCATTTCCAACCCACATGTGTGGGAAGGTTATGAAAGTACTTAATGAAAACTCTTTAGCTTGATTAATCAATAATTATGAGCCAATTGCATTAGGCCTTTATTTCTTAGGTGCAATGCTAATTTAAATTCCTATGTGGTTGCATATCATATGTTGGCTCATAATTTTTTGGTTAACTATGTTAAAGTGGTATAGGTAAGGGGTAATTAATGAATTTAATTCACACCTTAACCTAAATAAAATATAAAATCAAGTTAATTGTCCTAAAATTAAACTAAATTGATTCACACATGGGAGAAATGGGTTAGGACCAGCAAAACTTTCTCAATCATTTTCAAATCAATTCAACACAAAAATAAAAATTTCTTTAAGAATTTTGATTCACTTTGAATAATCTTATTTCATATGATTATCCTTAGGAATTAATTAGGATAAATAAATTTACATGCTTACATCACTTTATTTCTTTTTAAACATGCTAAATATTGTATGCCATATGAAATCATTCATTCATATCTTTTGAAAAATAAAATAAATGAAATATTTCCTTTATGTCAAATTGCATGTTTTGGCTAAAGTAAGAATATGAGTGCCTATTATCACTATTAAACCAAAAATTATTTTCAAAACTTATAAATCAAAGATTATAGATGAAGGTATGCTACTTATAAATACTTATAAGCTTGCATGTGATTATAACATAAAATGTGTTATGTGATTTTCTTCTCTTCTCCTAACATGGATTTCAATAGGATTTACAAAGTGTATAGTTCATTTGAAAAGAACATAACACTTACTTAAATCTATTCCTATGCACTCCCATGTTATGAATTAAGAAGGATCCTCATATTACATATATAAATTATACAACCAAAATCTAACAAACAAACAAAAATCTTTTGCATGACTCTTCATGCATTTGTTTCTTTTTGTACATGCACATGTATTTAAGAAAAGTTGTATATATTAGAATGGACATCCCGGGGTTGTGAGGCTTTAAGTAGCCCCAAGAAGGTCTTGTACCTTATACCCCTGGTAGAAAATAATGGCACCATACTCACTTATATCTTTTACATGTAAATGTGCATTTGATTAATGGATAAAAGAATCCCTCTCTTTTCTACATAAAAAAATCATGCATTCATGGAATATCCAAATTTTCCTAAACAACATCTCTTTGCATTCATCATTAAGGTGTGCTAAGATTTGCATTGCATGTATAGATATGCTTAGGATTTATTCATATGCATGGCATACATGTTGGAAAGAAAGAAATAGTTGTGTGTTTTATGATAGTAATTCACCTTAATTAATCCTAAGATGCCTTTCTTATTGAATAGGCTTATTTAGAGCAAATATAAACTTATGGTTAATTAAAAACATAATAAAATATTCATTAAAGAAAATTCATTAATGAATATACCTTAGAAATTACTTAAGGTATGGATGAAAGAGAAGTTCTCTTCTCTTTTCTTCTCTTTACAACATTTAATAACTAAATGTAGCTTCATTCAAACCAAATCAAATCATTAAATAAAATTGGAAAATTAATTAAATCACTTAAATGGAATAACCCTCTAAGTTGAATCCTTCACACTTAGAAAATTCTACCCTTAAAGCCTAGCTAAGACATGCCACACAAGCCTTAAAAGGCACACACATTAGGCTAAGTCACCATTTCTAGCTCTATATTAGGCAGTGTATGGTTTGATGCCTAATTTTATTTTATGATGTAATATTTTAGGCTAGATGTTAGGGTGCATGTACGTAGACTGGATTATAGGATGATCTTAGTCTAATCATTATCTTCTGTAGGGGATCATATTTAAGAGGCGTTGTAATAAAAATATAAATACTTTTGTTGTGCAGGTTACTTATACCCCTAAACATGATCCAAATTAGGACAGGTGGACTTGGTTACCCATGTGTGGGTGCTAAAATCCAATTATTCATAACTTGTTGTGTGGTATGTTTATAATCTCTCTATTTTGGTTTAGTTAGATTTTATCTTTCCCATTTTGAAGTAATTTTGCAATTAAGATTTAGAATGAATGTTATGGGAGGATTAAGGTGAACATTGGTCATAAGATCATGTCTTATGTACCATGTGAAAATCAACATCCCAAGTCAAAACAGAAGAAAGAAAGAAAGAAAGAAAGAAAGAAATGAAGAAATGAAGAAATGAAGAATGAAGAATGAAGACCCCCATAACATGAATTCTTTTTAAATTATAATTATTCATTTGTAATTTGGGTTGTATAAGGGTAGAGCTCAGCTACCCACATTTCTTTTTTGGGTTTGTGTAGTGGAGCCCAACCACATGGCCTCTTATTCTTTTGCACTAGCTTTATAAAATTATTTGATGTTTGTTTAGCTTGTGCATTAAGATGACATGTTTTCCTAGTTTCTTCATTGATTGATGATGAATGGATGCGATTAGTCTCTTAGGAAAAATAAATTTTCTATCAATTAATCAACTCAAAATTAAAATAAATAACTCATAACCTCACTAAAGCCTAGGACATAAATCAAGATAATAAAAGATTTAGCAACCCCAGGATGTTGTATGTCTCACATCATGCATAAAATTATCTTACTTCTCTTGCTAATGGAGGGCTTCCACCTTTGCTAGAGAATGGCACCTTTGAGCCATGGTGGAAACACACCTCCTTCTTTGATTTTAACTAATTTCTCATGCATTAGGCATATCAATCCCATAGCCTGTGTCAAATAAATTGTCCAAAAATCAAAATAAAATATAACAAAATTTGCATTAGATTTAAGTCATTATTCATGCCCTACATAATTTAGTCTCTTAGAAAGTGTGTTTAAGGACTTAGTCTCTCTCTAAATAAATAATAACCTAGCTATCTTGCAAACGCATAAGGCCTGCCTACATGTATTTAAAATTGTGGGAGGAGTTTATTGGCAGCTACCCCTAGGCGATTGTAAGTCCAATAGTCTGGTGGTTTATTCTCTCTTATGGAGATAAACCATATGCCCATTTATACCTTAGATTTAGGTCGTGCTTTGGCCCTCGCCAAAGCTCCCTAGATTTAGGTTATGAGGTTGTTGTTTCCCTTTGTGGGCTACAAGCATAATCCTCACCTCTTAGGCATTTCCATGATCTTGTGTTGTGGAATGTAAGCCCTAGATTTCTAATAAAACATTAACTCAAACAATTAATTATCTTCAAATTCCAAAAATATAAAGCCCAACCATAGGATAGTTTGGGATGTTTGTTAGGTTTCCTAGCATCATGAGCATCCCCTACTCATCTCCCTTTGGTTTCGATAATAACTCCCTCCTCTTGATCAATCCCATTTGATCTTCCAAAAATAACCAATTTATTGATAGTCCTATCTTTGAAATCTTTGGAGACAATGATCATTTACCTTAATCAAGAGTATTCTTATGAAATCTCATTCCTTAAGATGTAATTAACTATGGGAGCTTGCCTCCATAGGAAACTTAACGAACTCGATTTAAAATAAACCCTACTTTACTTTTTAATGTAAAGTAGGGGAAGAATCTTTGGTACTTTTGAAGACCCATTGTCTTTAAGAGTCCTTATTAGGTGATTAGTCCATTGTAGGATGGTGACTTCTGTCTCTTTAGATAGTACATCATTCCTCAATGTCATACCGATCACCCTAATAAGAACATTTATGGATCTACGTGGTGTCCAACTAGCATATTTTTGTTTTCATTTATACTTATAGATGGAAATAAAAAAATTCACCATACTAGCCTTATCTAGGGCTAAGTTTAGACCAGTAGTGAAGGAAAACACGAACTTGTTGGATCAATGGATGTACTAGCCAAGGGTGGAAGAACTAAGCATGATCGCATTATTGAAATATAGCTGAGTTAGACACTTGCCTTGATATTCATCTTCAATTGATCTCAAGATTTGATTTGAAATTTGAACCCAAACTTAACAATCTCAAGAATGTTAAGTGGGGTTCATTGAAATTTTGGAGAAATTTTGGAAGAGAGACTTTGCCATATGATTTTGACTTAAAACCCACATCCAACAAATTTGAGTATGTTGAATAGGGTTCAAATATTTGGAGGGACCATTTGAAGATATGTATGTTTTGTTTGAAAATTTGATTGGTAAAATCTTCACTTAGAAAATTTAGGTTTGTAAAAGTAAGGGTTTTCAGTTTGTATGTTTAAAATGTTTGTGTGAGAATATCTTTGTTTGTGAAATTTGGTGCATTATATGTGATTTAATTTTGAAAATGGAGCTTCTTACTTAACAAATTTGGTGTGTTACGTAAATGCCAATTATGTTTCATATGATTTTGATTTAAAAGTGAAGCTCTTACTCAACAAATTTGGTATGTTAAGTAGGAGTCACTTGTGTTTGTGACTTGAGAGTGAGACTTTCACTTAACAAATGTGGTATGTTAAATGAAAGTCAAAAATTTTTAATTTTTGAAAATGAAACCTTTATTTAACAAATTTGGTAAGTTAAGTGAAAGTCAAATGTATTTATAATTTTGAAAATGAAACTCTCACTTAACAAATTTGGTCTGTTAAGTAAAACTCAAATGTGTTTATGATTTTGAAAATGAAACTCTCACTTAACAACTTTGGCATGTTAAGTGAAAGTCAAATATGTTTATGATTTTGAAAATGAAACTCTCACTTAACAAATTTGGTATGTTAAGTGAAAGTCAAATGTATTTATGATTTTGAAAATGAAACTCCCACTTAATCAAATTTGGTATGTTAAGTGAAAGTCAAATGTGTTTATGATTTTTGAAAGAAAAGAACTTATTTAACAAACTTAGGTATGTTAAATGAAGTTCAATTTATTCTTATGATTTTTAAAAAGGGGGTTCTCATAATGTGTCTTGAAGTCTAAGACTTTGGCAAGAAGGAGTTCTACTAGACAAATGCAAATAGTGTCAAATTGAATTCAATTTGCCTTACCTTCTCCAAAGGAAGGGGAACTCCCATTTAATAAATTTGGGTATGTCAAGTGAGGGGTTCAAATATGTCTAGACTTCTCTTTTGTGTGTGTATGATTTATTACTTTTTGAAAAGGAGAAAAATTTCAACTCTAGCATATGTGAAGTATTCTAAGTGGAGTTTCAATTTTATATCATGATTTTATTCAAAAATATAGTCTCCACCCAACAAATTTAAGTGTGTGGGATGGGGATAGTTATTTCTAAAGAAAATGTGCTTTTGAAAAAGACATTAAAAATGGTTGATTTTGATTTTGAAAGGAAACTCCATGTAATAATCATAGAATTTGTTAAACGAGGTTTGGTTATATGTGTTTTGTATTTTTTGAAAATTTCTTAAAAATTTTTGTGTAATGATCTCTTATTATGTGGATTTTGAAAAAATCCTTTTGGAAAGATATGTTATTTTGCAGAAGGGTTTTATTTTCTTATTATTCATGGGTTGAACCTTGCCTCACCATCAAAATGGTGAAGAGGTTCTTAATTTTGGTCATCTCCTTTATTTGATTAATTTTAATTTTCACCTATTGGGGAAACCAATAGGGATTTTAAGACCACAGAGTGAGGTCTAAAACCTAAAGGACGTTGGTGAGCTTTTCTTAAGGATGAAATAAGCTAAGTGCCAATGGAAAGCATGATAGTCTTGGGCTTATATAAGTCCACTATCAATGCTTGGAGACAATAATTATCTACTAAAGATGGAGAGAGGAACCCTTCCCAGCGAAGTTGTCAGAAAAATCTATGGTGTTTATTTTTGTGAGATGTGGGTGCTTTGTGTGTATATATGAGGGGACACCATGCAGATCAGCACGTGTACTTATTAGGGAGATCATGTATGATATTAAGGAATAGTGTACTATCTTGAGAGATAGAATTCACTACCATATAATGTACCTAATCACCTAATAAGGACTCTTAAGGCATGATGGGTCTTCAAAAATACCAAAGATTTTTCCCTTACTTTACATGGAAAAATAAAGCAGGGTTTGTTTATACCGAGTTCATTAAGTTCTTTATGGAGGCAAGCCTCTATAGTTAATTACATTTTAAGGGAAGTGAATCCCTTAAGAATATTCTCGATTAAAGTAAGTGATTGTTGCCTCCAAATATTTCAACGCTAAGACTATCAAAGGATTGGCTATTTCAGAAAATAAAATGGGATAGATCAAGGAGAAGACTTTTTTTTGGAATCCAAAAAGAGAAAGTAGGAAATGCTCATGAAACTAGGAAGCCTAGTGAGCATTCTAATTTACCCTATAATTGGGCTTTATATATTTGAAATTAAAGAGATTTACTTATTAGATTGTTATGATTTATAATCCCACAACATAAGATTGTGAAAATGCCTAAGAGGTGAGGATTTATGCTTGTAGCCCTAAAGGGAAACAATAATCTCAGATCCTAAATCTATGGAGCTTTGGTGAGCAAAGCACGACTTAAATCTAAGGCAAAAATGGGTATATGGTTTACCTCCACAAAAGATAATAAATCACTTGACTATTGGACTTATAACCGCCTGGAGTGGCAGCCAGCTAACTCCTCCTATGCTTTAAATATATGTAGGCAAGTATTATGCTTTGCAAGATGGCTAAGTTGTTGTTTATTTAGAAATGAGATTAAGTCCTTAAACTCACTTCCTAAGAGACTAGAGCATGAGTGGTATGAATTCATGACTTAATATAATGCAAATTTTATCAAATTTATTTGAATCTTTTGGACTCTTTATTTTGACATAGTATATGGTATTTTGTATGCCTAAATACGTAAGAACTTGATTATGGGCCAAATCAAGAGAGAAAGGAGAGTTCTTCCATCAGGCTCTCATTAAGCTTTTCTCATGATGGAAGCCCCTCTTAACAAGTGGAAGAATATGACATGCATGATGTATACATACAATCATCCAGGGGTTGCTAAATATTTTGTTATCTTGATTTAATTTTTAAGCTTTTATGTGTGGTTATGAATTATTTTAAAATTTTAATTATGAGTTGTTAATTGGGGTAGAAAAATTAATTTCATCCTAAGAGCTAATCACACATTCAAACATCAACATGAAGAAATTAGAAAAAAAGTATGCAATTCTAGTGCACAATCTAAACACAACATCAAATAATTTTATAGACTACCATAAAAGAATAAAAGGAGGCTTGGTCGGGTTTATACACCCAAAAGAGAAAAAAAAAAATATGGGTAAACTCTAAATACTGGATTACAAAAATAATACATGTTATGGGGTCTTCTTTTCTTCATTTCTTCATTCTCTTCCTTTTGATTTGATTTTCAAATGCATCCAGGGCCCTAGGGACTAAGCCTTAGCCACTACTCATCTAATCTCCATAACACTAATCCTAATTTCTAATGTAAAATTATATTAAAAAAATAGAATAAATTTAGCTACACAAAACAAATGTTAGCTAAAACACCATATAGCAGTTATATGAATAATTTGGACTTAGCACCACAGGGTACCAAACCCATATCTAACATGGTTATAAGTAAGCAACGCATATAAAGCATTTATATTTTTATTATAGACCCTAAGCACAACCCTCTGGAAATATGATTAGATACTAACATTCATGAAATATACATCATCCATAAATATTACATCATAAAAACATCCATCACATACCTAACTTGCACTAGAAGTGGTGACTTGTATTCTAGTATGTATAATAAATGTGGTATTCTTAAGCATTAATGTTGAAGTTCTAAAATTTTATGGAATGTTAAGTTTAAGTTGTTTAATTTAATTTTAATTTATTTTTAACATTTTAAATTAAAATTATTTTTTAATTCTAAAAGCGTTATTATGACTTAGTTTCTTTTAGTGAATGGCTTATGTTTTTAATTTAGTTCACCTTAAATAACCTCATTCAATGTTAAAGGCTTCTTAAGAATAATTGGAATGAATTACTATCACATGACATGTTCATTCATTTCTTTCCATCACATGTAACATGCATGATTGGATCTAAGTATACCTACATACAATATGTCTTAGCACTTAGATGATGAATGTAATGAAGTTTATTTGAAGTTTATATTTCATTTAATTGATTAATATGAATCATGTATTTTTTAATAGAAAAGTTTAGCTACATATACACTCAAATGTATAAGTTTTAAATGGGTTTTGATTGTTACATGAGGTAAAGATTATGGTACTTAAAGTCATATAGGATGTCCTAATATACCTATTCTCATATACATATAAATGTATTACAACTATAAGGATGAAGAGTCATGCAAGAAGAAATTAATTTGATTGAATTATGACTTTCTATTCATTTCACATTCTTTACATACATATGTAGAGATATGGTAATTATGCCATTATTTCTAATGAGGCAAGACCTCCTTAGGGCTACTTAAAGTCGTGCATCGGATGTCTGATATACCATACTTCTTATATACATATGAATGTACAATTAACCATAAGAAGAAGTGCAAAATGTTGTGTTGATTCAATCATATGTGTTGATTAATTTGATTTAGTGATATGAAATTCTTTTAAGCCTTAGCATGGACATACATGGGAATGGATTTGGACAAATGTTGTGTTCTTTTCAAATGAACTATACATTTGTAAATCTATGTAAATGAGTAAAGAAGACTTCATGTTATCTTAGATAATAAACATTAAACTCATAAATGTTTCATAATTAGCATCACTCCATATATTATAAATGATTTATACACTTTTTTGGTAATTTTTGATTTAATAGTGATAATAGCCACAAATTTTTTAATTTAAGTCAACTACAATTTGGAATAAAAGAAATCATTTTGTTTAATTAATTTTGAAAGAGATGAATGCATTATCATATATGGCAACAACGTTTAATATTATTAGAAATAAAAGAACATAAGCACATGATTTCATTCAATCAATCAAATTAAGACAATCATATTAAATAAGATCAAATAAAATAATAAAGTTTTAATGTCATTTGATTTCATGTTTGATTTGATTTAAATATAAGAAGAGGTTTGTTAATCTATTCCATGCCCCATTTTTGATTTAATTTGGTTTTAATAAATTGTGAAATTTATGAATTAATTAAGTTGGATCCTTAATTAAATCAATTAATTACCCGTACATATTCTTCTTTAATTTGATTAACCACTTAATTATAAGCCATAACTGGCATGAACATGTGAGAAAATAAAATTACAATGCTCTTAAGAAATGCAATTGGCTCATAATTAAATTAATTAAGTTAAAGAATCTAATTAGTACTTTTATGATTCTCATACTTATGGGTTAATCATAATTTCCTTAGAGTCTTTATGTTGTTAAACACAGAGGAATAATTTGATTGCTTGTATTTAAGGTTTTATTTGATTTGATTTATTTAAATGATTTAGTTGAATTGATTTGATTTGATTAGTGTTTATTACATTTGTTTTGAATTTGTTTTCCTTCATGTAATTTGATTGATTAATTTTTAATTAGATATTTTGATTCAATTAAATCTTGATAATTCAATATCATTTTAAATTAATATCTAATTCTTTTCATTGATTATAGTTATGTGATTTGATTGGCATTTAATTGTATTTTAATTATGTTCAAATTTATGTTTGATTTAGCTTAAATTTAATATGATTAATTTGATTAACTTAATTAGCTTATTTAAGAGATGTGATTAATTATTAAATTAAATTAAGATTTATTTAATTTTTAATTTGATTTCATATTTATTTGGGTTAATGATGTAATTAATGACTTAATAATTTAAGTTTAAATTAGGATTTGATTGGCATTTAATTGCTTTTTTATGTTTGATTAAGCTTAAGTTTAATATGATTAATTTGATTAACTAAATTAGTTTATTTAAGAGGTGTGATCAAATTAATTAGTAGATTAATTAAGTGTTTGATTTGAATTAATTTCAATGTGATTTATAAAGTTAATTTGGTTCATTAAGATGATGGATTAATTCATTAAGTTTGCATTAATTACATATTTGATTAATTAAGTTTGATTAAGGGTAATTAATTTTTTAAATCATTAGATTAATTAAAGGTTTGTTTAATTAGAGATTAATGACTTAATTAATTATATGACATTTGATTTGATAATTTAATTAAGCATTTACTAAATTTTATTGATTAAGGTTATCATTGTTATTATCATTTGATTAGATTAAGTGATTTAATTGTTTATTTTTATTTCAATTAAACTTGATTATTCATAATCATAGTTAGGTTTGATTTTCTTCATTTATTATGTTCATTAGATTTCATTCATGTTTGATTTAGTTTATGTTAATATTAATTATATCATTAATGGATTGATTTTTAAATGTGACTTAATCATATCTTAATTAAGTTTACTTTAGCTTTATTTGGTTTAATTTGATTAATATCAAATGATTATGTTGAATTGGTTTATTAATCAATTTGATTTTTAGTTTATTTAATGATTAATTAATATTTAATTTGTTTTAATTTGTTAAGTAGTTCCATATGATTAAGATTCACTGCTTGGTGTAGGTTTGACAAGATTAGTTTGGTTTTATATCAAAGTTTCATTGATTTATTCAATTATGAGTTTGATTTAAAGATCTCATAATTTAACAAAATTTCATTAACTTAATTAGGTTTAGCTAATTTTAATTTCATTTGAGTGATATATGATATTTTTTTGATTTAAAGTTTGATTACCAATCATTTGAGTATTATATCATTTCTAATTTTGATTTGATATTTAAATTATTTTTAGATTATATTTTAATTAATTCCTTAATTGATTAAACTTTAATCTTAAGTGTTTGTTTGAGGTTCATTAGGATTTCTAAAATCACATTATTTTCATAAGAGTCCTAGATGTCGACTAGAGTGATTTAAGTTATTTTGAAGATTTTTGTAAATTTCTGACTTTTTATTTGATTTATGTTATTAAAATAGGCAATTTGAGGTTTAAATTTAATTTCTCCCAATCTAGAAGTCCTTTTTAGTTGAGATTTTTATGATATGTGTGTTTTAACTTTATTTTCAATTCCAGTAAATTTCAACTCAGTCTGACTTATATTTTAGACTAATTAATGAAATTTGATTTTTACTAAAACCTAAATTAAGCCCAAGCCATTCCATGGAATTTGCGGATTTTCGATTACTTGGATTCCTCTTGGAAAGACGAATCCAACGAGCCTTATTTATAATTTTTTATTAAGTATTTTTTATGAATTTTCAAATTTTTAGGCAACTTAAATAATTTTTAAAATAAAAAAATAGGTGATTTTCCCACTTAACATTGGCACGTGAGTGCACGCTGCGGTGCCATATAACCTGCGTGGATACCATGTCGCGTGGCATGTGGCACCTCGAGATTGGCCCGCGTGGAGTTGTGTTAGCCGAAGAGTGGGAAAAGGATAAGGATCATGTGGATCGGTCGTTTCGATCCGCGATCGGATGAATCGATCCGGCGTGATGGATGTGGATATCCCGAATCGTGATCCACGGATCCAAACGTCACGATCATGTGATCTAATGTTGTTCGAGCTGGGATCGACGGTGGTTTCTTCGATGGGCAAAAGTGGCAAAACAATGTTCATCTAACAAGAATTTTTGTTATTTTGAACCAAATTTCATCCAATTTGGCTCATTTTCATGGCAATTTTCACGAGAAAATCTCTTGATTCGTATTAGGACTAAATATAATGAAAAATGTAGGGCTTCTCTAAGGAAATTCCTAAAAATAGTGCAAGAATTGACACAAATAGAAGTTCTTAAGGCCGGCTAAAGTTTGGCAAAATTACCTCATTGGGGATGGTTTTCGATGGCGATGAAAATCTGAGTGAGCTCCTAGGTGCAAAAGGAAGCTTTGGAATGAGTGTAGCCTTCGCTTTTACTTCCAAATTATGTATCTTTTAGTGATTGCCATTTCCTCGCTGAAATCCACCCAATTTTGATATTTTGGCTCAAGAGAAGTGGGGAGGTGATGGATGGTTGCTTTGGAAACTTTAAGGGATAAAAATGAGAGGAATAGAATGACCTTCGCTGTTTCTAACTCTCTTGGTTTTAATGTGGTCAAAAATTCACCTTTTTTTTGAATTTTTGCTCCAAAGTGTTGTCATTTGTCTTGGGGTGGTTAAGATGGATGATGGATTGATTGAGGACTTTAGTTGCTCCAAAGTCTTCTTTGTTTATATGATCGCTCCATTGAATGCAAATGGATGGGAGGAGTTAAATGCATGTGATGAGGAGAATTAAATAGAGGTTGGGTAAACCTATTGGGAGGATCCATGAGGGATTTAATTAGGTTGGGTTGATTTTGGCTGATCAAAATGAGTGGGGTTTGATCAACCCCAATGGTTTGGTTTCAAGGGATTTGGCTCAATTTTAGGCTCATATTGGGTCATATAGGGTTAGGTTGACCAATTAGTCAAATTGGGTCAAACCAAGCATTAGGTTGGGTTCAAATGATGATTTGAAGAGTTTTGGTATGATCAATTTGATTTAATTTGGCTCAGGATTGATTTTGGCTCATTTAGATTCAAATGGGTCAAATAAGTCAAGTTGATCGATTTGACCAAAATTGGCTAAATTGGTTTGGGTTATGGGTTGATTCAAGTTTAGTTGGCTAATTGAAGATGAATGTGGTCTTTGGATTTAATTTGAATTTTGGCTTATTTGACCCTTTAAGTCAATTTGGGCTAGGTAGGGCCAAGTTGACCAACTGGTCAAATTAGGCTCAATTATGGCTTTGGTCAAGTTCAATAATCAATTTGGAATGAACTTGAGCCATTGGTTGCAATCAACTTAGGTTAGATCATGATTTGACCTAATTTAGGTCAACTTGGATCGAACGATCGATTGGGCTTGGTTTGGCTCAATTGGTGGTCAAGTAATATTTAAATATTGATTTTGGGTTGATTTTAATCATTTTTTTCAATCAATTTAATATAGGATGAGTTTTGGCTACTTTTGGTTTATTTGGGCTAAGGGTTGACTTGGTCAAATGACTAAGTTGACTTAGTTTTACCAATTACAATTGATCATCCTAGGTGATCAATCATGGTGGAAGGTTTTGATGAGCTTAGTTCAATCCAGTTGGATTGGAAGTTGGCTTGGCTCGGGTCCTTTAGGTCACTTTGGGTCAAGTGGACCTAAGTTGGTCAATTGGTTTGGTTTTGATTTGATTTGAGTTTAGTTGAACTTATATATGAACCTTGGATTGAAATATAAACTCAACGGTAATCAATGTGGAGTTTAAGAAATTTTGGCTAAGCTTATGAAAGTGGTTCATATGGCTTAGGAAGGGTCTTGGGATTTGAATTTGATTTTAGGTTTCAATCATTTGGAGTCAAATTTGGGATATGGATTTGGAATTTAAATTTGAATTTGAAGTTTTCTTTGAGATTTGAATCTGGGTTTGATTTGAGAAAGTATACCTAGATTAGGTTTAGGCTATAGGATAGGTAGTTTCTTTAAGCCCTAAGTCATAGCCTAATCTTATGATTAATCCTTCTAAGTCTCTAGGCCTAGGTTAAGTGTTCACCTAATCATTAGATGCATCTTATGACTAAGGAAATCTTAGTGTCTAGAATATTCTTAAGTAGAAGATTCCTAAGTCTAAGAGGATGAGGTTGAGAGCTCACACCAAAAGTGAGGTCAACACAACTTGAATCACATTTGTAAAATGAGGGCCTCCGTTCTTGCACATATAAGAACCGCTTGACCTATGAGAGCAACTCCTACTAATGGAGCTTCACCCTCTTCTCTCTTAATTTAGTCCATAACTCATTTCAACATGCATTTAGGCATATAAAAATCCTATAGCCTTTGTTAAATGAAGAGTTAAAAATCAAATAAAATTTGGTAAAATTTACGTTAGACTAAGTCATTATTCATACTACTCATGCTCTAATCTCTTAGGGAGTGGGTTTAAAGACTTTAGTTTCTTTCTAAATAATAATAATCTAACCATCTTGCAAAACATATGACTTGATCATATGATTTTAAAATGTAGGAGGAGTTATCTAGCTTCCACTCCAAGCAATTATAAGTTCAACAGTCGGGTGGTTTACCCTTTCTTGTATATTCCTAATTTCTCCTTAGATTTACAAGGTGCTTTAGCCCTTGCTAAAGCTCCATAGATTTAGGATCTGAGATTGCTATTTTCTCTTGGGCTACAAGCATAAATCCTCACCTCTTAGGCATTTACACAGTCTTGTATTGTGAGATTATAAGCCCTAGCTTTCTAATAAATTTTAACTCAAATATATAATTCTCCTCAATTTTAAATATATAAAGCCTAACCATATGATAGTTTAGGATGCTCACTAGGGTTCCTTGTATCATGAGCATCCCCTACTCATCTCCTTTTGGATTCGATAATAAGTCTCTCTCTTTTTGATCTATCCCACTTGATTTTTTAAACATAGCCAATTTATTGATAGTCCTATCTTTGAAATATTTGGAGATAACAATTGTCTACTTTAATCGAGAGAATTCCTATAAAATTTATTTTCCTTAGGACATAATTAACTATGGGGCCTTTCCCCCATAGGAAATTTTAGAACCCAAATTAAATAAACCCGGCTTTATTCATCCTTATAAAGTAGGGGGAAAATCCTTGGTATGTTCGAAGACCTATCATGCCTCAGGAATCCTTATTAAGGTGATTAGGTTCATTGTAGGGTAGTGATTCTATCTTTTGATATAGTGCAATATTCTATAATGTTACACCCGATCACCTCAATAAGTACACCCTCAGATCTGCATGATGTCCCACCATATACATTAAATCAAAATAAACACAAGCACTTAATTCTAGATAAGATTAAAGATGCTTTCAAGATTGTAAGTTCCAAATGATCTACCTTCTATGATTTATCTTTCTAATTTAGATTTGTGTTGATTCCAAAATATTTATTAAATATATCAATATATCACATGAGGTTCTTTTTATGAGAATATTAAATTCATGACATCATATTATTCTTCTAAAGAAAATGGGAAACTAGTCTTCTTTCAACTTCCACTCTTAATATCATTTATAAGTTGAAAATCGGGAATTTTAATATTGAAAACCAGCCACTCCCCATGTGTAGAGTGCTAAGTCTAAATTATACTACATTGCTTGGATTGTATAGTTTATTTAGCTAATACTTTTGCATGTGGTTAGATTTACTTTTCCTATTTAATGTAATTGTGCATTAGGAATTGGATTTGTGTTATGGGGATTAGGATGGAGGCTAGAAGGCTTATCTTGGTGGTGTGATGTTTTAGAGCAAGCAAACCTAAATGAAGAAATGGAGGAGATATGAAGATATGAAGAATGAAGACCCCCATAATATTTATTTATTTATTTAATTGTAATTATTCTTTCATATCTTTGGATTATAAGGGTAGAGCTTCGCGCCCATTTCTCTTTTAGGTTATCTGTTTACCACCGCCTATTATTCTTTTACTTTGGGTTTATAAATTTTTTGATACTTTACAATTGTGTAATAAAAATGACATGTATTTTTTCAGTTTCTTCATGTATGGTGATTTAATGTGTGGCCTAGATCTGATTAAGCTCTTAGGAAAAAAAATAAACTTTCTCCCCCAACTACAACTCATAACTAATTTTCTAAACAACTTATAACCTCATTTAAAGCCTAGGTATTAAATCAAGATAATTAAAAGATTTAGCAACCCCTTAACTGGATATTGTATGCTCAATATCATGCATGTCATCTTATCTCACTTTTGTTTAAAGAGAATTTCTATCCTTGCACGATAGGGGAAGACTTGATCTTTGAGGGTCTCCTCTGTGGTGAAAAATACCTCTTTCTCTCTAATTTAGCCAATAATCTTATTTCATCATATATTTAGGCATATAAAAATTATGTGGCCTTTGTCAAAATGAAGAGTCCAAAATTAAATAAAAATTGATAAAATTTGCATTATACTAAGTCATTATTCATACCACTCATTCTCTAATCTCTTAGGTAGTGGGTTTAAGAACTTTAATTTCTTTCTAAATAATAACAACTTAATCATCTTGCAAAATATATGACTTGACCACATGATTTTAAAATGTATGAGGAGTTAGCTGACTGCACTCCAAGCAGTTATAAGTCCAATAGTTAGGTGGTTTACCCTCTCTTGTAGAGATAAATAATATACCCATTTTTGCGTTAGGTTTAGGACGTGCTTTGGCCCTTGCTAAAGCTCCCTAGATTTAGGATATGAGATTGTTGTTTTCCCTAGGGCTACAAGCATAAATCTTCACATCTTAGGCATTTTAACAATCTTGTATTGTGGGATTATAAGTCCTAATTTTCTAATAAATTTCAACTCAAATGAATAATTCTCCTTAATTTCAAACATATAAAGCTCAACCATAGAATAAGTTAGAATATTCACTAGATTTTCTAGTATCATGAGCATTTCCTACTCATCTCCTTTTAGCTTCGATAATAAGTTTCTCCTTTTGATCTATCCCACTTGATTTTCCTAAATATATCTAATTTAATGATAGCCCTATCTTTGAAATCTTTGGAGACAATAATTAATCTTTTAATTTATGGGTGAACTTTAGAACCTAAATTAAATAAATATTGCTTTATTCATCCTTGTAAAGTAGGGGAAAAATCTCTAGCATATTTGAAGACCCATCATGCCTTAGGAGTCCTTATTAAGGTGATTAGGTTCATTGTAGGGTAGTAATTTCTATCTTTTGAGATAGCACACTATTCCTTAGTCTTTCACTTTATCACCTTAATAAGTACACCCTCAGATTTGCGTGGTGTCCCACCATATACATCAAATCAAAAATAAACACTATAAGCACTTAATTATCTAGGAGAAAATTAAAGATGCTTTCAATGGATTGTAAGTTCCAAATGACCTGCCTTTTAGTATGTTTATCTTGCTAATTAGTTTAGATTTATGTTGATTCCAAAATATTTATTAAACATATCAATATATCACATCGAGGTTTCTTTCTCATTGAGATAATATTAAATTCATGACATCATATTATTCTTCTAAAAGAAAATGGGTAAACTAGTCTTCTTTCAACTTCCACTCTTACTATCATTTATAAGATGAAAATCAATTGAGGAATTTTAATATTGAAAACCCACACCCCATGTGTGGGTCTTAAGTCTAATTATACCTACAACTGCTTGGATTGTATATTTTATTTAGCTAATAATTATTTTGTATGTGTAGTTAGATTTACTTTTCTTATTTTTAATGTAATTGTGCATTAGGAATTAGGATTTGTGTTATGGGGAATTATGATGAGCAGAGGCTAGAAGGCTTTGTCTTCGATGGCCCCCGTGATGCTTTTGGAGCAAGCAAACCTAAATGAAGAAATGGAACAGATATTAAGATATGAAGAATGAAGACCCCCATAATAATTATTCATTTATTTAATTGTAATTATTCTTTCATATTCTGGGTTGTATAAGGGTAGAGCTTCGCCCATTTCTCTTGGGTTATGCGGTGCCACACCATTTTATTTTTACGTTGGGTTTATAAATTTTTGATACTTTGTTTACAATTGTGTAATAAAAATGACAAATATTTTTCTGATTTCTTCATGTATGGTCATTTAATGTGTGGCCTGAATCCGGTTAGGCTCTTAGAAAAAAAATAAACTTCTACCCCAACTACAACTCATAACTAATTTTCTAAACAACTCATAACCTCATTAAAGTCTAGATATTAAATCAAGATAATTAAAAGATTTAGCAACCCCTTAGCTGGATGTTGTATGCTCAATATCATGCATGTCATCTTATCTCACTTTTGCTAAAAGAGGATTTCCATCCTTCACAATAAGGAAAGACTTGACCTTTGAGGGTCTCCTCAGTGGTGGAAAACACCTCTTTCTTTCTGATTTAGCCAATAATTTTATTTCATCATACATTTAGGCATATAAAAATCTGATGGCCTTTGTCAAAATGAAGAATCCAAAATCAAATAAAAATTGATCAAATTAGCATTAGACTAAGTCATTATTCAAACCACTCATGCTCTAATCTCTAAGGGTGTAAATGAGCCGAGCTTGAGCAAACAAAACTCTTGTTCGTGTTCGGCTCGTTTGAAATTTATTTTGTTTATGTTCGGTTCGTGTTCGAAATGGCTCGAAATTTCACTGTTCGTGTTCAGCTCATTTGAAAATCGCTTTGTTCGTGTTCGGCTCGTGTTTTAAATTGGCTCGAAATGCAATAATCCGAAAAATCTGTATGAGGGAGAATTCGAACCTGGACCAATTTTTTGCATAATAAAAATTCTAACTGCTAAGTTATGTTTGCATTTATGATATATAAATGTGTTAGTATATATATATATATATATATATATATATATATATATATATATATATATATATATATATATATATATATATATAAAATAGTAATAAATAATAGTAATAAATAAAAATAATAGTAATAAAATAATAATAATAATAATAATATAATATAATATACTTTTTTATTTCGAGCTAAATCGAGTCGAACACGTTGTTCATGTTTTTCGTTCTATATCGAGCTTTGAAATGTCTGTTGCGTTTAGTTAATAAAGCAGCTACAAGCTACATAAGCCGAAAAGTCGTTAATAACGAGCTTTTTTGACAGCTTTACTAGTCCCTTAGGGAGTGGATTTAAGAACTTTAGTTTCTTTCTAAATAATATCAACCTAACTATCTTGCAAAACATATGACTTGACCACATAGTTTTAAAACATAGGAGGAGTTAGTTGGCTGCCACTCCAGGCGATTTTAAGTCTAACAATCAGGTGGTTTACCCTCTCTTGTAGAGATAAACAATAAACCCATTTTTGTCTTAAATTTAGGACGTGCTTTGGCTCTTACTAAAGCTCACTAGATTTAAGATCTGAAGTTATTTTTTCCTCTCGGGCTACAAGCATAAATCGTTACCTCTTAGACATTTTCACAACCTTGTATTGTGAGATTATAAGTCCTAGTTTTCTAATAAATTTTTAACTCAAACGAATAATCCTCCTCAATTTCAAACATATAAAGCTTAACTGTAGAATAAGTTAGAATGCTCACTAAGTTTTCTAGTATCATGAGCATTTCTTACTCATCTCCCTTTGGCTTCGATAATAAGTCTCTCCTTTTGATCTATCCCACTCCCAAATATAATTAATTTATTGATAGTCATATCTTTGAAATCTTTGGAGACAATAATTGTCTACTTTAACCGAGAGTATTCATAAAAAATTTATTTTCCTTAGGATGTAATTACCTATGGAGCCTTGCCCCCATAAGGATCTTTAGAACCTGAATTAAATAAACCCTGTTTTATTCATCCTTGTAAAGTAGAAAAATCTCTAGTATATTCGAAGACTCATCATTCCTTAGGAGTCCTTATTAAGGTGATTAGTTCATCAGTAGTGATTTTATCTTCAGATAAATGCAATTCCTTAATGCCGCACCTAATCACCTCAATAAGTACACCCTCAGATCTGCATGGTGTCCCATCATATACATCAAATCGAAAATAAACACCACAAGCACTTAATTATCTAGGAGAAAATTAAAGATGCTTTCAATGGATTATAAGTTCCAAATGATCTGCCTTCTATTATGATTTATCTTGCTAATTAATTTAGATTTGTGTTGATTCCAAAATATTTATTAAACATATCAATATATCACATCGAGGTTTCTTTTTCAGTGAGATAATATTAAATTCATGACATCATATTATTCTTCTAAAAAAAATGGGGAAACCAATCTTCTTTTAACTTCCACTCTTAATATCATTTATAAGATGAAAATCAATTGAGGAATTTTATATTGAAACCCCGCCACCCCTCATTTTTTTTTTATTTTTTATTTTTGCAAATGGTGCCTTGCTTCTTATGATCATAATTGATATTTTAATAGAGGTATCTCCTCTCATTTGTGGAAAGAGCTTACCTCTATTGCCTCCAAAGTTTTTTCTTGACTTAAAGAGATATTCTATATCTAGTATTAGAGTAGAGAGTTGCAAAATTGTAGGCATTAAAAAAAAGTTAGATGCTAGTGCAATTTGCCTGCTAGTAGGTTCAATGCAAATGAACCTTAAAAAAATAGATGATTAGTGGATTAAATACCAGTAAATCAAAATAAGCAATGTTGTATTGCGTGTAGAAAGAAAAATTGCAATTTTAAGCCCTCCAAAAAGACATAATCAATAGTAGACAGCATATTTCAAAACATGTTAATAGAGAAGTGCACATCAAATATACAAGCTTTGATCCATTGTATAAAGAGTCGGAAATCCTTTACATTTCATTCTTTGAAGAATGAAGTCCCTATTAACAAGATCAAAAGCATTTCTCAAATCCAATTTAGTGCAAAAAGATTTATCAAGAGAGCTTTGAAAGTCATGAACTAACACAACTAGTGATTACATCAGGGTCTTGCCTTGCACACTGTTTTTTTTTTCTTTTCCATTTTAGAAATTAGCCTTTTTGAGTAATACTTTTTTCTTCACCTCGAATGTTTCTTTTCAAATATACTTACTGTATCTTTTTTATCTGAATTACCTATTTTAATTTAAATTGCTCAGATAATTGAAACATTTTTGGGGACCACAATACTAAGAATCAATCCTTCGTTTCTGCATTATAGTTTATATTATTTAATAAAAAAAATTACCACATTTTTAAAAAGCCATGTTCTCTCCCACTAATGCATTATCATAGAGATTTATTTCTAAGAAAGATCTCACCAATTAATTTATCGATAGAAAACCAGTAAACATGAAGATCAAGCGAATCTTATATTATATGTTCGGATAAAATAAAAAAGAATCATATCTTATCAATGGAGATTTGATGATTAATTTATTTTTATTTTTTGTGCTCTTTACAAAAGGCCTCCAAATTATAATGTATGCCTTACTTCCAAATACTATGAAATGATATATGCCGTTGGACTATTATGGAGTGCCCGTTAAATAGAAAATGAACCTAGCCTCATATATGTGCGAGATTAAAATTAATACTTGTATGTGTGTGTCCTAAAAATCTCTCAAATATAGAGAGAGAGAGAGAGAGAGAGAGAGAGAGAGTAAGGGTATTTGCCAAATATACCTAAACTATTTTAGGTTATATGTATGATCTAATTCTTATATAACTAAAATTACCTATAGATCTAGTCAGCATAATATGGGTACCGCACAATAGAGCAGTGAAAGTAAAGCTTCAATGGAATTCGATCCCTAAAACCATCAGAAGTGATAGAAGGAATTGCACTGTTCCAAAAAAGATCAGCAAATTCCTGCCGCCCAAACACAAAAAGGGAAGATCGAACAAAGCTATTAAAGGCCCGCTATAGCCAGGAAAATAACTTGGGGAATCATGAAGGTGGATGCAGTATCACAGAAAAAAAAAAAATATTCTAATCAAGGTTATGAAAATCGAACCGAAAAATAGAGAAGTTCAAAATTTAAAGATCAAATTGGGGTCGAATCGGGGTCGAACCGGGATTGAACCGAGGGTCGAACCGAATGATATAATAAATATTAAAATTATCTAAATGAGATTTAAATGTTCAAATAATCATACAATATATATAATTTGAGAAAAATAAATTATAAAATACAAATAATGTGCAAAAAATCTTCTCTAATTTTAAAGTTAATTGAATTAATATATAAATACTAGCTTTTTTGTACGATAATTTTCAAATAACCCATTAGAACTTCAAGAAATTTTATCTAAAAAGAAATTGAAATTAAAATAAATATTAAAATTAGTAATTTGGCATCAATTATATAAAATATACAAAAAAATATAAATTAAATTAATTATAAAGAGATATTGTAAATTATGATATAGAACACTTAATAATTAAAATTAATAAATAATAAATCATAACAAAATTAACATATTCATAATTCAATAAAAATGATATATGAAGTATCAATAATTTTTGTGATCTTTAATCAAAAATTTACTCTAAAAATTAAAATATCAAATACATATTAAAATTTATCTCAAAAAAAATTAAAAGAAATAGATTATAATAAAAATAAATAAATTAAAAAATTTATTATTATCTGATATTTTCTCTTTAATGACTGTCGGACAAAAAAAATTAAAAAGACAACGAAAAAAAAATTTAAATTAAAAAAACTGCTGCCTATCGACGAAAATAAAAATAAAAAATAAATTAAAAAAACGATATTGAAAATCGACGGAAAAAACTGTAGGGCAAAAATGGATTAATAATCAAAATTCAAAATAACAATTTCTCAAAAACTATTAAATATTCATCGCACAAAATCTTTCACGCGGACCGGCGGACCGCGGGCCAGTTCTCCAGTTCCGCGGTTGAACCACCGATCTGCTGCAGTGTCTCCTGGTTTTTATTTGAGCCGATTTTTTGAGTTCTCTGGACCGGCACAGTGACCGGTTCACGGCCGAACCGGTCGAACCGGTCAGACCGGTCCGGTTATGAAAACGTTGATTCTAACTGTTCAACTCCCAACCAATTAAAGATTACATAATGACTTTCAGTTGCTGTGTCCACCCAAATTTTGATGAAAATATTATATGTGGAGTCCTGATACATCAGGACTCTAATAAAAATAAGACACATGATATTAATTAATTTTTTATATTAATTTTAATATAAATTAAAAAATTGAGCAGATGTGGCAGATTGGACGGTTCAAAATGATTCATTTGATCATTGATATTTGAACGCTCAAACAAGTCGAATTATGAGATCTTGAGCCATAGATCCAAATAGACGCTTCGATTTGACTATAAATACTTTATGTTTAAGAGCTATTTAGGAATTTAATTGATATCTCAAAGTTTCTAAGGATATTTTAAGTGCTTGATCTCGACTAGTTTTAACTGAGGATTAACTTATTTTTAATATCAAGATTCATGCTTCGACTAGTAGTATTTTAAGTGTCATATCAATAACTAATATATATATATATGTGTGATTAAATTCTCCAGAAAATCTCCACAAAAAAAATTTTGAATTAATAAATATTACTATATTGGGCTTTTTAATTTTTATATGAGTGCAATTAAGTGAAGCTGATTTATGAGCTAATTTAGGCTTACTAAATAAATGATTAATGAATTCAACTTGTAATTCAATAAGGCAAATTTGATTTGACTCATTAGCTCTTTAGCTTACTTGTTTGAAAAAATTAATTAAAAATTTTAAAATATATTAGAATTTAAGTACAATTTTTTTAAATAATAACAATTATATATAGTAATAATCAAATAATAATTATTATTTTTTAATATTTTATTTTTATTATTTGATTATAATATTAGCTTGATATTATTATTTTATCTTTTTCATAATAAATGAACTAGGTTATAAGCCTATTCAAATTTTTAGAATTGATATCTAACTCAAGTTGGACATCATTTAAGTAATCAAGCCCCTACTCATATCAAATATACTCCAATTTAACTCCACTCATTTATACCCAACTGAAGCACTAATTAATAAATAAATAAAGCAAATATTTGCTTTCCCATGTTTTTCAACTAAAAAAAAGAAAAAAAACAAATGCTTAACGGGGCATTTTGAATCTCCATTGTGAGTGAGATGCAGTAATGATAGGCTTATATTGCCTTGAAATTATTAGGGAGTGACTGAAAAAAATTTTAGAAATTCTAAAAAAATAATATCACTAAGGAGCATTAATTAAAAGAAACACGTACGTGTGCACGTATATATATATATATATATAGGTATAATGAGTTAGTCCAGATGTTAAACATCCAAAAGTAGTCTTTCAAAGTTGGACACATTATGCGGATCCTCACAAAAGCTTGATATTTGTCTATTCATTTATTTTTATTTTTTTATTTTTTTTCGAAAGTTGATTAGCTTGATGTGATTGTTGATTCTAGATAATAACTTTTAAATTTTTTACTAACCAATTTTGTTTGTCCAGATTAGTCTTTAATGCTGGAACCAAATAATTGATTATGCTTCTTTAGCTGTAAAACTTGATAGAAACGAAGCCGCAAGCAACCCCGTCAAAACCCTGAAGGAATTAACTTTAAAAGAATATCTTATTTCAACATAAAATTTTATTTTTTTTATTTTAGTGAACCTAAGTTTTCAAATATAATATAAGGATAACATCAGTTAAAGATAGAAAAATAGCACAAGATTAATCATAAATATTAAATTTATTTTAAATTTAAAAAAACATCATGACTTGTAATGCCTGTGCTAAAGGTCTTTGATAAATAGAAAATATATCTTGCTTTATTGCACATCAATAGAAAGAGAATAAACGTTTAGCCCTCTACTTTATTTTCAGGTAGACAAAGAAATCTAGTGCATTATGGAGCACTGCAAAAATATTCCTTATTCGTTTATGTAAATAGTTGAATGAGGATGAAGATGGAGAATTTTAAAAATTAACTTATAATTGAAAAAATAAATAAATTAACTCACTTGTTCGGTTATGTTCTTAATTCTGTCTGTTTATTTTTTAAGAAAGAGGTCACCAAAAATCTAATAAATCAGTCATTTAATGATGAAGATTCGTTATTTATTTGATGATTTATTTTATATCGTGTTATTATTTTTATCATATGTAATATTAATTATATTATAGCTGCAGTTACTCACTCAACGGTAATAATTGTTGCTATAAAGTAAGATTAATAGCAGTTTTAAAATCGCTGATAAAAAAAATGCCTTTGACGCCCAATTTTTATATGGTATAACTTATAAGAATAATAAAACGAGCGAATAAAATAGCTAACAGATAAGAATAAAATTTAATTTTAATTTTAATTAAATTTTTTATGATGGAAATATCGAGTAAATAGTTATCTGAACACAACTAAAATGTAATTTTATTATTAATGGAACGTAAGAAAATTGTCAAATAACCATACCTATATTTTCATATTTTTTTACTAATTTCGATTATATTTCACTGTTATCTAATTTTTAATCCATTAATTATTTTAATTATTCATTAATACCTATTATATTTTTGTGCTTTCTGATTTGAATTTTAAAATTTTCTAAAACAATATTTTTAATGATATAAAATATATCATTATATATCTCCTCATATCGATGCTACGACGCCAGAGAAATAGGCCATGCTTGCTCAGGCTTCCTCATCGCCCCTTCATCAGCTCACTTCCTTAATTTAATAATTACTTCAAGTAATCTGATCATTATTTTGTATATTCAAATATTATTATACCTATTTATGCTAATAATTAAATGCCTTTTTAATAATGGGATACAATCATAAAATTAATAATTGAAATAAGCGAATCAATTCAAATAAAGCCAAATAATTATTAGCGATTAACAAACATCTAATAAACTCTTGTGAGTCTGTGACAAGTACAATTCAACGGACCGGGTAAGGAATCCTCAGAAGGCAAGTTCGCACAGGGAATTGCTAAAGCAAATGGATCCACTCAATTAATAACAATGATTACGTACAATTTTAATATAATTTTTTCATTCTAATTCAATAATATAATATCATATGATTCGTAATCAATATATAACTATTATATATTAATAATAAAGTATTATATATATATATATATATATATATATATATATATATATATTAATATATTACATTAATATATAATACTTCATAATAAATAATAAATATGTATTGAATAAGTGATATATAATCTTATATTATCGAAACTCAGATATATATCTTATATCTAAATTTCGAACATAATAATTCAGCAAAGCCTAAAAAAAGCTATATTGCCTTCTAATTTTATGATTGATGTGCGCTGACTCTGAAGTACAATTATATGAGCTGATCTAATAGATAAGTGGTCACTCAAGGGAAGATCAAAATTTTCTATACTAGCACAATCACTATTTTGGCACATTACGCGGGACCATTCATTTATTTGATAATTTAGGGGCTTTTTGGGATCAATTTTATTTTTTATTTTTTTATACTATTTTTAAAAATATATTTATTTAGAGTATTTTTTATATAATTTTATTTTTTATTTTTTAAAATAAATAATATTATTTTTAAAAATACTCCAAATATTTTAAAAAATAAATAGTATAATCAAACAAGTTTTATTTTAAGTAAAATATAAATAAAATAAAATAAAATATAAAAGTGATCCCAAACGGTGACAAAATTTATATAGAAAATTTTTATATGATTTATTGTCATCAGCTAGCTTTATAAGAATTTAGAAGTTCTTATGAAATACAAAATTTTTCTATAAATCTATCTTTTTTTCAAAAGAATTGGTCTAAATTAAGAGGACTTTGAGTTGTTGTTAAATTAGTGACTCAAATTTTTGTGAGTCTCACTCACCTTAATAGAAATGTATAAACAAATTGATTCAAGGCTTCTACCATTGGATTGCAATTCGTGTGCTCTTGCTAGAGCTAGAAAATATAAGTACACAAATTCAGTGTCTTTATCCTTGAATTGATTTTATTATGATTATTAGATTGTAATTCATGTGCTCTTATTTTATAGGTCTTTTTTTGAGTTTTTTCTTGTAAGGGGTCTTTAAAAACTCTATAAATACCCCTTAGTTAGTACAAGTCACTTGACCCCTTTTGTCAGATTTATAGTGAGAGTGCGAGATTTATTTTTAGACTTTGAAGAGTATTTTTTTATTCGTTCTTGAGCCGTCACTTCTTTTATAATATCTTTTTTAATTAGTGCATTCTTCTCTTATGCCCGAAGTTTTTTCCCCTTTTAAGGGATTTCCTACATAAAATATGGTGTGTGCTTTTTTGTATTCGTATTTTTTTAGTGTATCTTTTCTTACGTTGTATCTGCAAGAAGCTTTGCTTCTGATCCTGATTGTGCATTCGTTGCTTCATTATCTAATAAGTGGTATCAGAGCGTCAATTTCTTTGCTTTTGGAGTTTTGAGAATGATGACCATGAAGTACAATGTTCCACTTTTGGATTGCAGCACTAAATTCTCATTGTGACAAGTAAAGATGCGGGCAATTCTTACTCATATGGATTTGGATGATGCTTTATTGAAACATGATCATATGCCTTCAAGTTGGTCTTTAGAAGAGTAACGACGTAAGAATCAAAAAGCACTTTCTGTTATTCATTTGCATCTCTCAAATCAGATCTTATAAAATGTTCTAAAAAAGAAAATTGCTGCCATTTTAAAGGTGATATTGGAGCAATCATACATGATGAAGACCTTAAAAAGCAAGTTGCATTTAAATCAACGGCTTTACTCCCACCACTTGTGAGAAGGTGAATCTCTAGAATATTATTTGATTATTTCCATGAAAATCATTTCAAATATTGAGGCGATAAAAGTCAAGTATGATGAGAAAAATTTAGAATTAATTCTTGTATGTTTGCTGCCTTCCTCATATTCGACCTTTAGAGACACTATCCTTTATAGCTGAGACCCATTGACGTTAAATGAGGTGTATGAAGCTTTGCTTTCCAAGGAGAAGTTGAAATCTTTAGTAATTAGATTTGAACCGCAAAGAAAATGTCTTCTTATTCACGGAAGGACTCATGAGTCGAGTTTTAGTGGAAAACCCTCAAAGAGAGCTATTATCAATAATAGAGATGAAGCCTGTTGATATTGCAAGAAGAAGTGACACATTAAATCTGATTGATTCAAGTTACAAAATAAGTAGAAAGCTATGATTAATCAGAAAGGAAAAAATATCGGTGAAGCTAATTTTGTGAAAGATCTTTGCCATGGTGATCTTCTTGTTGCTAGTACTAATGGTCGTAAGTCTCATGAGGATTGGATCCTCGAAACAGGCTATTCATTTCATATGTGTCCCCATCGGATTAATTTTCAACATATGAAACTGTGGCTACATGCAAGTTGCTTATGAGAAATAACACATCTTGTATGGTAACTGATGTTGGTGTAATCAAGATAAAAATATTTAATGGCATCATCAGAACTTTGGATAATGTTAGTCATGTCCTAGATTTGAGAGAAATTTCATTTCTTTGAGTTCCCTTGATGCTAAAGGATTCGTGTACACTTGTGAAGGTGGAGTTGTAATGATTAGTAGAGGCAATCTTATTAAGATGATGGGGCAGGGAGATTCCTTTATGGGGGCCTTGACGCATCACCCTCCTTTTATAAAATAAATAAATAAAGAAAAGTTAGGTTTGACATATTTGATTTCCCCATTCTTCCAAGTTGGCTCGAGAATCTTTGATGCATCTGAACATAGCTTTCCGCCGCTCCCAGTCCTGTCACACAAACTCAACTCACATAGCCTCTGGACCTCCTGTTCCATTATTGTCATTTCCTTCTGGTGGAGGTGTACCTAGTTCGGGGTTACCAGATTTGATCGATCAGCTGTAATTACAGGCTGGAATGGGCTCGTCTTTCTTCTATAATGCCATCAAATGGTATGTTGTTTCCAATGGTGGAAAAGCAATCTTTTGTTCTAAACTCTAGTATTAAATACACTTATTGTTTTCAAAATTAAAAATATTTGTATGTCTAATATTTTTATGATTTACACCATGGCTAATACTTTTCAAAAATAAAAATTATAATTATTATGCCAATATCACATGAGAGTATTTTGATATTAAAATGCTGATAATTAAACAATTTAATTTGATTGATGCAAATATTAAAATTTGACAAATTAATGTAAGTCAAAAAAAAAGTATAATTAGTGGATTAATGTAAAACTGATTTGACCACTGCATGCATCGCTTTGTCTTAGGTTTCGAGTGCTCTTTGGAGTTTAGCTAGTTGCCCGAAAAACTTCTTTCTCTCTCAAACGTGAGCGACTAGTAATAATCTTAAAGATATGACTTCTTAGACTCTTCATATTTACTAATTGATTTAGTGTGTGCTTTTTGGACAATGCAATAAGTGTAGTTATTCTTTTGAAAATATTTTGGAAAGTTAAAAAAGTTATTGCTCTATTCTCTTTTATTTTCAAATTGAAAAAAATCTGTGGATGACATTGGTGAAAATTTAACTAATTTAAATTCTCTATAGTATCAAATATTATTGATATTACATTGAAAATTCTACCAGTCGAAGCACGAATCTTGGTGTTGAAAGTAAACTAATCAAGTTGGGCGGGGATCAAGCACTTAAAATGTCATTGGAAACTTTGGGATATCGGTTAAATCCCTAAATAGCCTCAAATGGAGTATTTATAGTCAAATCGGCGTCGGCGGATCAAAAGATTTCACACAAACTTCATTTAAGCATTAAAATACATCAAATGATCAAAGGAATCATCGATGAAGAGTGGTTCGATTTTGCATGCATTTACGAGCGCTTACTCCCAATCATAAATAACCCCTCATTTCTCATGGGGACAGAGAGAGAGCTCTAAAGCTTGAAGATCCTCCAAGCCGCGATGGTACTCACTCGTCGCCCGCCAACCGCCGTCAGCCGATCCTCCGTCGTCAATCTCCATCATCGACGCCTCGTCATCGATGTCGCCGTTGTTCATTCGCTAAGTACTTATTATCACATGGCTACATGGTTGTTGTTCATACAATTACGTAATCCGTTATCGGGAAGATTTTGTACTCTATCGTAGTGGAAGATTTTTTTAGAGGCCCCGTGATTTTTTTCCTCTCTTTTGAGGTTTTTTACGTAAAATTCGGAGTTTTATTATTAATTCTTCAAACATCGTGTGTGTTGAACTCATAAAAAAGCTAAAACTCTACCGTAACTGATTTTCTAGCACGCAACAATTATATAGTTATTTTCTTCGATGAGAATCAAATTCTTCGATGAGAATCAAATCTTGAGTTTCTAGTTTTCAATATATAGCATATCTCATATCTTTCATTCACATAAATTTTTTGTAAGTTATATTTGATGTTCACTTTATCTATATATGTCAATAAAAATTTCTTAAGGTCTTGAGGAAAATTGATAATATATATTTTGTTTATTTGGATATTCACTTTTATATTATATTATGTGAAGCTATAGTGTCATTAATAAAAATCATACTTGACCTTTCTGTGAGTTTTTCTTATATGATAACATTGATATATTTATTTTTAATATATACGGCTATTATTTTGTTAGTTTTCTTGAAAGATTATTTCATTATATATATTTAAAAGATATATTTATGAGTGTTGATAATAAATTGATTTTACGATAATTTCAAAATATGAGAACTCTAAGGGATAAATTATAGATGATATATAATATGAATAAAATTTATCTTATTAAGATGCTTAATTTTTTTTATTTGTTATACATTATGCTTTACTTTTTATTTTATATAAGTGTATATTATTATTTTTACTTATTGTGCCCCCTTAGAAAATTTTTCTGGATCCACCTCTCGTAGAGGGAGTTTGTTATTTGATATATTTTGTAGGGTCACACAATCATTAAAGATGCCACATCTTGCACAGAAGGTGGAGTTACTTTGTTATAGCGCATGCGACATGAGCATAAAAAGATTTAATTCAATTTTATAGAAGTTCTTTTGGTAGACAAAATACCATAAGATTGAAAGTCTACAAGTACTACTTCTCGGACAAGCATGATAGATTCATATTTGATGGGGATGTTCTTGATATGGAAAGATTTCTTGCTTGTGCTTGATTCGATCTAATGGGATTATTTAAATGATGTTCATTTTCTATTGTTAATTCTAAACATTGCTGAGATTAGATAGGTATTTGTTATTGATTCTACAAAGCTTTGTGAATAAGAAGAGAGATTGTTATATCAAAGGCTTATATTCTTAGCCTAGAAATTCATGTCAATATAGAGATTGTTAAATTAGTGATCCGAATTTTTGTGCGTCTCACTTGTCTTAGTAGAAAGGTATAAGCACATAGATTGAAGGCCTCTATTGTTGGATTGATTTTATTATAGCCTTTGGAGTGCAATTCGTCCTCTTACTTTAGTTGAAAAGTATAAACACACGGATTCAGTCTTTACTGTTCAATTGATTTTATTATGACCTTTAAATTACTATTAAAATTAATTAAAAAAAAGTAATATATATATATATATATACATAGTGCAAGCAATATTTTGAAATTTAGACCCAGCATCGAGCAGAAGAAATAAAGGTTAAAGGTTTAATGATTTTAACGTATTTGAATCGAATGATAAAATAAATATTAAAATTATATTAATCTAATTAAATTGACATAATAATAATATAATCATGATATCTTATCAAATTAAAATATAATATTTTAAATTAGAACTTTTTATTCTTAAATATTTTGAATATAATCCTAAACTAAAACTTTATGATATATTATTTTATTATTTTATTTTTAGTCCTCTCATTAAAAAAATTTAAGTTTAATTTGAGTAATTTTAAAATTGATTCCGTGAGCGAATCGAGAGAGAATCATTCCGGTCAGTGAGAAAATATGCGTCAGAATACGTAGCTTTACGTGAGACTCGACGCCGTCAGTAGTTTTTTCCCATTTTAGCTTAACTTGGCTGACGGCAGCTTATCAACCCGCCCCATCGTTCAAGCGGAGAAGAAGCTCATTAGAATGCGGGAGGAATTTAAAAGATATATATCTAGATTTAGGGTTTGAGGCGTGCTAGAGTATCGATCATATGTTGGAAGAGGATAGAGTGGTACCTGCCTGATCGTGTGCTCAGACAATTCGGCATGTCTCCTACCATTGATGTTGCCCCGATAGATCCATCGCTTATGCGGGTTGATGGTAGGAAAAGCGATGTTGATTGGGTCCATTACCACAACTCTCTTACATTGCAGGGAGCGAAGACGTGAGTCGGTTGTCGTTGTGGATTCATCACAGCATGATAGAGCCGATCAATATGAGATATGGCTCGTTATAGCTTATACACGAAGATTCACTCGACACTTACCCATACGTATGCTTGATGGTTAGTTTAAATGTATAGTATTAAAATTTGCTTTTCTTTGTAACAATGATACACTCATATAAATTTACGTATATACGGCGTGACCATGGAATCGGGACATATTTGGCGTTATTTGGGAGGTGACGTCTGAGAATATCGAATCTTTTGATGAATATGAGGTGTTGGTGGCGAGGTGGGATATGCATATCTCGGACACTCGATATAGGGATCTCGACATTCGACTTCACACGCGACAGGTCGATGTTCCATCGATGGATGTGAGGCATCCTGTCGATGGTGGGACAATCTACCTGCATTCCATCCCGATTCATATCCGAAGCAATGTGGTCACAAATGCACCCATGGAACGCAGCAGTCCCTCGGGCATATGATCCACCGTCATTTCATATGACACCGCCATAAGGAGTTTACCACGGGTACGTGGTTGCCTATGCTTAGTTGACACCTATTTGATCATGACATATGGAAGAGGAGGACCATCGGCGATCATCGTGTGATACGCTGAGGAGACCACCATCCCACTCACTGGCGGCCGATGCGACCATATGACAATTAGCTAATTAACCCTTAAAAAAAATTAAAAATAACCGCCGCTGGGGTAGCGGCACAAAATTATTTTAAAAAAAATGAAATTAACTTCCGTTTTTGGCCATATCATCGGTTGGTATTTCGGTTAGTATCGTTGGAAAGGGAATAAAAAATTCTACAACTTTCATGTTGACAGTTTGATGAATCTCATTTGGGTAGCAGTTTTGCGTATATATATCGAAAGTGAAAGTTATTACACGACATTTTTTTTTGTCATGATTGTTAAATACATATAATTCTTTGGTAATATCAAACACTCTCAATATATTCTATATATAAATTGACTAATTAACACCCATGAGAAGAGTCCAACTACTTGATGAAAAAAATGTGTATCTCTTCATTCTGAAATTTCGATTTCGTTCATTTGTTAATATTGAACTTAACTTGACACTTAGTGTGAAAAAATTCATACTTTCATTCCCCACATAGAATAAAATTAAGAATTTTATAATTTATTTGTATCCAAATATTCATGGCAATGACTCCACAATTAAGAGAGAAAAGTTTAATTATACAATTATTGTGTATGACTTTAACATGTTGGGGTTGAAGAACGTATAATGGGAGGATGAAAAGTTAGGATATCTCACCGAAGATGAAGAACGACATAACACAATAAAACTTCGAGATATACCTACGTTTAAAAATATATATAAAAGGCATTTAACATTAAAATATAATAATTGCATAAATTAAATAAAGATGAAATGAGTTAATGAGTTTTAATATGATTATTACAAGAAAATAAGCATATATTTATATAGGTAGCTACAATGGCCCAAAATGAAAATAGAGATCTTAAATTGATAGTGTTCATTTGCTTAGAAATTAGGGTAAATGGAAGTATCGATTAAATTAGAACTATTTGGATCAATCTTATTTTATGTTTTTGATTTTGTATGTTATTTTAAAACATATTTACTTAATATATTTTTATATTTAAGAAAATAATTATTTAATGTATTTTAGATGTTTTTATTTTTGTTTTAAAATAAATCATATTATTTTTATAAATACTCAAAATAATTTTTGGACATTTTAAATGTCTTGAAAAACAACTACCATTATCAAATATGTTTTATTTGGAGATCAAAATAAATATATATGACAAATAGTTTTAAATTAGATTTGAACTATATGTAATTCCACATTAAGTCTTTCATCCTCTCACGTGAGTTAACCAAATTAAATAAGCAGTAAACATCACTAGGATAACACAATGAGAAGTAGGTGAATGAGTAAACATAAAAACATATAAAGCGTAAATACATGCCATCAAAGCAAAAAAAAATATAATACATCTACCGATTCGATGCTGCGTGGTGGAATCGCCATGGAGGAGTGTGGGATGGTGGTCTCCGGCCGATCCGCAGATGATCTTGTCGATGGTCCTCCTCCTCTTCCGCCACTCCGCGGGGTGTTGCGATCCCAACTTCGCCGGGTATGCATCGAAGTTGCGTGGTAAACTCCATATGGCGGTGTCGGAAATGACGGTGGACCATATGCCGGTGACTCTTTGCGTTCCATGGGTGCATTGTGACCACATTGCTTCACGATATGAATCTTGGGGTGGCGTATAAATGTGTAGGTCCCACCAGGGACGGAGGATGGCCCCACATCCATCGATGGAACATCGGCGTCGCGATCGAAGTGCACGGAATGTCGGTATCACGTATCGAGCGAGATATGCATATCCGCCTCGTGCCACCAACAATTCCTGTATTCATCGAAGATGTCGATATTCCGTATCGTCACCTCTGCCAAAATAGCGGAATATGTCGATTCAAAATATGGTCGCATTTGCATATCAATTTATATGAGTGTATCGTTGTTACAAGAAAAAATAAATTTTAATCTTATGCATTTAAACTAACCATCGGCGTTAGCGGTAGGGGGGTATGTGTCGAGAGGAAGTGTCGGCGCCAACATGTGTGAAGCCCATGAGCGATACCATCTCATGTATCGGTTGATCGGCTCACTGTCGTGTGATGAATCCGCAACGACAAGCCAGACTCACGTCTGCTCGAGATCGCGGCTAATGTACTACCAGCCGTTGGTATACTTGGGTGCACTTTAGCCGGTGGTGGGCCGTAGTCAACAACCGTCTCTCATCGCTCCTCTCCCTACGTGGGGGTGGTGCATCAGCATGGGACATCTTTCTTTGTAATTGAGGCAAAGAACAATGTGCGATTAGTTAAACATTAATAAAAGGAAGAAGCGTAACATTTAACAAGTAGCAACCCGGCGTAAAGAGTAACAAGTGTAACAAGTGTAACAACCGCTACCAAGTATAACAAGTGTAAAAAGCGTACAAAATATAATAACTATAGTAAGTGTAAAAACCAACACTGAACAAAACAATTCAATTACATTCAACAGAGCCAGTGTAACAAATAACATTGAACACAACAATTCAATTACACTCGATAGAGGTAGTGTAACAAACATGCTAACACTTCAATTACACTCAATGAGCTAGTGTACAACCGCGAACCACAACACTAAACACAACACATGAACACCCTTGAACGCAACTCGAACAATTCGATGAATTACAATCAGGCGATCATGTTGAGGAACGTCGACTTGTTGTGTCAATAGTCTTACACACACAAACCCTAGAACTTTTGTAGTGTTCTGCTCTATTTTTAAATCTATTTGTCCTTGGCCGCCCTGTCTTTCTTTTGACATTTGGTGGTTTATAATCTAAGCATGTGCCACCATTGATGTGTTCACCCCACTCTTCCCGATTAGGTATTACGTGGAATTCACCCTAGTAGGTGTTGATATAGTTTTGCAAACTATAGTGATGCGGCGAGACATAATGGGCGTGGTTTATGTGTTGTTGACTGAAAATAATCATTGCGCATATGGATGGTAAGCTTGGTTCTACATGTTTGCACATAACACCATTTGAAGGTCTAGTGGTCATTTTTGATACTGACATGCTTATTACCTTTGGTTCAAGAAATCTTCTTGTCTCTTGTTCATTAGCACATAGCGTTACCTTCGTGGAGAGCGATATGTTGTCTTCGAGAGTTGTAGGCGATTCAAGGCTTGAAAAGGGATATAATGTTGTAGTATACTTTGTAATCAAGGCTTGAATCGTAAACCACGTGCTCTTTTAAACACCATTGCATCCGTACACATACCCATCATCAGCGTAAGAGAATTGTTGAATGTCCCTTGAAACCTATCCCTCTCGCTGATTTGATGTCGACATATCGCTTAAAAATGTCATTCGTGTTTTGAAATACATTTTTTGACATATGAAGTCAACATCACATGCTAAATATACGTCGGCTTGAACTTCTGAAGCGATGTCTTTGCCGGGGAAAGATCTCTCAATACGAACTAGACCGCATCATACATGGCGAGATCACCCTTGTAAAATTGTTGGGATCACGCCTTATAATGTCTACAAAACCAAACCCGACTCGATGCTCGATTCCACAATGCGTTGGAACAAGCCATTGTTTTCGATCCCAACCGATTAGCGGTGTTCCTGTACTTGGGGAGAAAAGTCCCATCAAGGCATAGCGGCGCGTCATCGACCTCTTATTGCTCAAATGACCAAAATAACCATTGGAATACATTGATTACGGTTGAATGTATATGTATGAGATATGAATTTTCCCAATATTTTGTAAGATTCCTTCCAACTTCCAAAATAATAACCCTTGACCTTTTGACGGTATCCAAGCCTTCAGGACACTCTTATATTGAACTTTGACTCAATTCAATTTCCTTGGTCTGGCGTTGATTGAAGGTTGGATGAAATAACTAATGAGCGTGGCATTGCTGTGTCCGTATTAAGCAGAATGACTATGGTGCGCTAGTGAACTAATACACCACGCACTACCCAACCTCTTCGAACTTGCATGTAAGCTCCACAAACATGGTCTACACGGGTTAGAATGATGTGCACCTTAATTTTAATTGATTTAAAATGAAATGACTCAACATTGTTCATGATAGACCAACCTTGAATAGCAAATTGCATCTTCTTGAATTGAAAACACACATCTTCAAATAATTCACGGAATGTTGTTATCCTCTCAAAGGCGAATGATCGATGGGCCGCCAGATGTGGTCCTCATCCCATTCTCTGCTTTTATTACATAATAATCGTTATTACGTATCGGTGCTCTTAGGTATGACTTTCTAATTGGTAATCAACAATCAAGTCCTTAACACTAAGGGGTGATTACGTGGCGATGGTTCTTGCGTTATCATCCTCCTCATCATCATCATCTTTCTTACCTCCTAGGCATAGTTTTATCCATCATCTTGATGGGTACATTCATCTCATTATCTTCTAAGTCACCCATAGCGTGAACTTGTCCCGTGAAAGAAATCATGTTCTCTTGCTTGGCATAACATTCCAGTACTTAGCTAAAAGTTGGTGTGATGTACTCGATTCTCGTTCGAGCTCTCACATTCCTATATTGTTAACCTCCTATCTCAATTCCATAACTTGACATAAACCATAATAGGTTGTGCACATCTTTGCGGTGAGTATAGCTTCAGCGACTTCTCATCATCAATGGGAGTTGCAATAAATCCGGCCAATAGGAAAATGACCCGATTCACAAAGAACTTTGTTGGATCTATTTTCAAATTCATGATTCGTTTACGTAATTTCTTGAATCTAATCTGGGATTTGGGTGGGCGATTTTTCCCACCAATATATGTTGGAATGAAATCATCGTTTTTACTCAGTTCAATAAAGAACTATATAGGTTGAACTCATCACAACGATAAGAGCAACAATAATCTTTTGCCTTTTAATAAATGCAAATAATTTAATTAAGGAGAAATAAAATTATTGGATTCATATCGATATAGAAGATGCGAAATCTTTTGCCTTACAAAATGATTGGATTCATATATGATATAGAACTACAAAGAATATTAACATAGCTCATTCATTCGATACATTAAGTATCCACTACACTTACGAAATTATTTTAAACCACAAAGATTAAATGTGACACAATCTCACTTGGCCAAGTTACAACTTACAACAATAGCGGTGATAATTATACAACTTAGTAAATGGAAATTTGTTAAAATATATATAATTTTGTAAATGAGTTGAAAATGGTAATCTACAATATAAAATTTACATATTAACCAAATCGCATCGATAATGACTTAATCATTTATGAGTGACATATAAGATACAACAATAATCAAATTTATATACTTTGACAATGTATTATTCAAATTATGAAAGATACCAACAAAAGCCCACCTTTATAAATTCTAAATCAAACTAAATAATACATTACACTCAATATAATATTTTCTCATAAACTAATGTCTCTACAGATCCCTTTTAGCAAATTCTTCTTAATATTTCCTTAAATTAGACTAGAAATATCATTGATAACTTTTATTAAAATCTCTGCAAGTTCAGTGTGACTTTACTTCTTTTTTTTCTTTTTTGAGGAATAGCTATTAACATACATAACACATAATTCTTATATATTTACATATTTAATATCTAAAATTTTATATTTACATAAAGAAAATTCAAAACTTTAATATATACAATAAAAATAATACAAATATTAACTTCATACACACAAAAAAATAAAAAATAAATAAATCTATTTCACTGTTTTGCAAAACAAAAAATTGAAAGATTCACCAACCACCCAAACAAGCATTCAATATACAAATCAAGTTGGTTTCCCATGAAACCAATTAATTATGAATGTCCGCTTCCCTAGATTATTCCAGTATAAACCTAAATTTGCTTCGTCTTTTACAAATAGAATTCAATTCGAGCAACGAACTGTGATTTAGCATATCAATGATCAGAATGAAACAACTTTCCCTCCCCCAACACAAAGCATGATGGAATAACATACACTTCCAACAATCCTGAAACCAAATTCAAACTTTAAATGCCAAAATTTTCATTGTAACATCAATACACTATTATACATAGTAGTTCCATCAATGATAGTTCCCTAAACTAAAATTTTCATTTTACATTGCCTATTTGGGATAAGTATAAATTTTTTGTTAAACATCAAATTTATATCAATATGTTAGACATTTGTATTAGTTAAACTTTCAAATTTTATTGGAATGAAAATACATTTCATAATTTAAAGAAACACAAAATAAGTTAGATCCACAATATGTATACCTAAAAACTACAATAAATTAGATCTATGATATGTGTCTACCATCATTAAATCAACAAATCATTATCAAATCATATTACTTTTGTTTTGAAAAAAAAACTCAAACAATACCTTTTTTTGGCCAAGACTGGATCCGGGCGGGCGGGATCAGGCGGTCGGCGGGGAAGGCCAAGGTATAGGAGAGAGAAAGCGAGGAGAGAGAGATCGGGATCGGATTCGATCTCGTTGAACCTTTTAAAAAAAATATATTTCATTGCAGTGCGTCACGGTATATTTTAAATATTTTTTTTAATAGTTTAATTAGCTAATTATGATTTTAATTAGGACTAATTTAAAAATTAAGCCACGAACTAAAGCTTTAATGAGACTCTACCTCCAAAATCATCACTATGGATAAGAAGGAATTGTACCATCCTAAAGTACAACAAATTCCCTACAAAAAAGAAAGGGAACAAATCCATTCAAGGCCCACTATAGCCACGAAGATAACTTAGCCGCATCTTGAAGGCACAAATTCAGTATATCTCAAAAACAGATCGCGATAACGGTTAAACTACCAACCAATTGGAGCTTACAGAATTGCATTTAGCTGCTCTGCCCTCCAATTCTTGCTGTCTATAAATACTCCAATTATTTCAGTATTCCTCCTCACCACCCAATATCACAAACCAAGCACTACAGTATGGTTCTGTTTCGCGCTGCTCCAGCCGTCAAGATAACCAGATTACAGTGCAGCAGTTCAGGGAGTGGCTCAAAAGCATCGACCAAGACGGGGATGGCAAGATCAGCAGGCGGGAATTGCGCGACGCGCTGCGTGTGCTTGGCATGAGCTCCACGCGATGGAAGGCTTGGAGAGCGCTGGTGCACGCTGACCTTAACCACAATAAGCACATCGATGGCAAGTCGAGGAACTCATCAAGTATGCGACGAAGCGTTGGGGTATAGTTGTTGTCTGAGGGAAGGGACTGGCTCGATGTCAGTCTTGTGCTTATAAGCGGTACGTAAGTTGTGAGTCTGCCACTCAGTTTTGAAGTGGAAGTCTTATATGTATGTGCTTAGTGTCGTTTTTTTCCCGTAAGGCAACAAAGTGCTGCATGCATCCATAGACAGCTTGAGCTGCATGTGTAATATAACTCTTATGTTAGGTTCAGCTTTTAGGCGTATGTATAACATGGGTACGTGTGGCATGTAATTGTACAAATTAATTATTATAGTTTGGAATAGTTTGAGATTAAAATAATTAAGCTTTTAGCTTGCTTATCATATAAGAGAAATTATCAATAGTAGTAAGAAAGCAAAAAAAAAAAAAAAAAAAGCCATCTATATATGCATAGATGTTATTATTGCATCATTTTTTTTGTGATGTCCGAGCTGATTTTATAACTTTAGTGGCGGACTGTAACTTCTATTTCTTATCATCTTCATGTCTCTCTTATTTTTTTACACTAATATTTATTGTCTTTGAATTAAAATTTTATCGTGCAAGGTAATGTATTGTGCAAGCATGTCCGGGTAAAAAAATTATAAGCTTCTCATCTTCTACGTGAAAAATAGTTTTAGAGAGAGTTTGCGATAGCTTTTTGATTATTTTATTTTTTTAAAAAATAGTTAGCAATTTTATTTGACTATCAATTTTTTTATATCTTCATGTTTCTTTTATTTTTTTACACTAATATTTATTATCTTTGAATTAAAATTTTATCGTGCAAAAGAATTGTACTGTGCAAGCATGTCCGGGAAAAAAATTATAAGCTTCTCATCTTCTACGTGAAAAATAATTTTAGAGTGGGTTTGCGACAGCTTTTTGGTTGCTTTGTTTTTTCAGAAAGTAACCTGAAAGTAAAACAGTTTTATTTGACTATCATTTTTTTTGGTGATTTTCAGAAATTTTTGTGACAAAAAAATTATTTTGAGAATTAAAGCTATTAGAGTATGGTGAATGTAAAAAACTATTTTTAAAATTTTTAAAAAAAATATATATTTGTAATACATACAACAACTTTTTCATCTCCACAATAACATTGCAATCAGCTTTTCAAAAGCTACTCTAAACAGACCCTATCTTCAAATAATTCTGACTGAGAAAGAGAAAATTATTATTTATGGGCTAAGTATAAGATATTATTGATACACATGCTCTAAATTAATTTACGTATATCTCATGATATTGTTTTATCTTGTATTAGGGTAGTTATATTTCTTATAAAGTTGATTGTAAAGTTATCATAGGAAAAATATTTTTTTTAAAAATTGTTATGTATTATAAATTTTTTTATTTTTAAAAATTTTAAATAGTAATTTTCTGATATTTATCACACTCTAATAAATTTGATTCTCAAAAATAATTTTTCTCTATAAAATTATTTGAAAACAGTCAAAAAATTAATAATCAAACAAAACTATGATTATTTTTGACTGCTTTTTAAAAATTAAAGTAATTAAAAAATTATCTCAAATGCATCCTAAGTTACTGTCTCTTTTAATTGGAATGATTTATTATGTGAATTATATATATATATATATACCTATTAATTGGCCTTTAGATCTAACTTGCATAAGTTTAAGTTTGTCCGCAAATCTTGTTGTTGGACTGACTTAATTGGTTATAATATTCATCACTTATTTTTTTTGTCTTTGACAATTGTTTGAGGTTAGTTGTTTGTTTGTTGCTTTCTCTGTCTTGATAAAATAGTGGAATGGCTAAGTATTAAACAATGTTTATAAGAATTCCAAATATATTTCCTTAAAAGAATTAGAAATATGTTCGGAATTTTATTGTGACTTATGACCTTTCCTTTCTATAAGTTCTAACTACTTTGCATTTGCTTAACTTTACATGGCTTCCTTTTGGATGCCAAGTGGATGATGAAATGTGGAAAACACAAAAATTTGATAACATACATAAAATAAAGATATAACTTATATTTTATGTAAATAAAAATTAATTTTTCTACAACTTTGAATAAAAAATCTCTTAAAGTCAAACAGTTCAACTTGAGAAAATATCTAAATATATATTTGTAATAGTTTTTTAGTTGTTTTATTTTTTCAAAGCGCTAAAATCAAGCGAGTTTAAAACTTTTGATTATTTTTGAAATTTTTTTAAAAAATTATTTTGAGAATCAATGTTAGAATATGGTATTGTCAAAAAAACAAATTTTTTAAAAAGAAAAATATTTATAACACACATAATTATTTTTTCAAAAAATAATTTTCTCCACCGTAATTTTACAACCAATTTTTCAAAAAGCTATAGCTACTCCAAACAGATTCTAAGTAAACTCAAAATCAAAATTTTTAGTTTCAAATTAAGCGAAATACTCTCAAATCCTAATCAACATTAGCTTTAGATAACGTAGCCAGCCATAAGTAATTGAATCAACGGCTGCTTGAACCTAAATTAATAGAAAGGAAACTATAAAAAAAATTAGAAGCCGGGTTAGGAAAATTTAAGGCAACGCAAATACATATGCATTTGTTTTAATTAGTGCTATGATCAGTCACGGGATACGCGTGAATCAAATATAAATTGGGACGGCGAGATGGGATAAAAAGATCAGAGCGTGGATGGACGCCCAGTTGTTCATATTCGGACACTTTTTTTTTCTCCTTTTTTGTTGAAAGCTTTCCTCTTATTCTCTCTCATTTTTTTATCATACTCTTAGCTATGATTAATTACCACTGAATATTTACTCATACAGGAGCCAAGGTAAAATTTCAGAATCAAAGAAATATAAGTTTAATTTTATTTCTTTATAAATTGCATTTGGGAAGTAGAAATTGTTACGGCAAATTAACATATAATAATAATAATATAACATTATAATGTTATAAGGTGATAATGTTATAAAATTATAATGTTATTCTTAACGTTATTATAATTACAATAAAACATTAATATTATAATATATATATCATAAATTAATTAAATATAAAAAAGTAATCAATTCATAACTTAAAATAATGGTCATTGATAGTTATAAATTATAAATGATGATTTAATATTTTGTTCTCGTCTTTTATTTATAAATAGATGAGAATATGAACTTGATTAGTTCAAAGTTTTATTGATCAATTGTGATGCGCGCGATGAATTTTTTATCTCACTGAGTAGAAAGAGATTAATACAGCGTCTGACCAAGGATAATGTTGGCATTTCTCATAAGCTATTTAAATCTTATTATTATTATTTTTATTTACTTAATTATATTAAATTATTTATTTTTATATAGTTATAAAAGAAATGAGCATAAAGAACTGAAATCTCCAGATGTGTTGGGCAGTTGAGATTAGTCTGTCTCCAACAATCAAGAAACTATAAAATTTGAAGGTATTGTTGGAGTCTTGTGGCAGATTCTCAACTGCTATGTATGTCATTCAACTACTTCCATGTACAGTCCAAAGTATTATATTTTTTTAATAAAAAAACTTTTTTTTTTCTGGGTTATAGTTTTGAAATTAAAGACTTAAAATGACGATTAAAAAAAAGGAAAGAAGCTCTACTTACATTTCGCGTTTCCATGGAGATTGAGACGCAGATATGAGACTGGCAGTGACACTGAGGAACGTAATAAACAATATTTGTTATACTCTAAACTTAGGCATTTCTGCTAGTAGATTTTTGTTTGCTGGCCATTTGAGGTCTATATCTCACAAAGAAACTTGCATTTTGCTAAAATAAAGTTTTCATTTAACGCCAGCTGATTGTAATAATACAGAAGGTTTATAGGGGTGCAAATGAGTCAAGTCGAGCTCGAGTTCTTGTCTTATCAAGCCAAGTTCGTTTACTGTACAGCTAGTTCGAACTCGAGCTTATTTGGTAAGCTCGAGCTCGGCTTATTAAAAAAAAAAAATGTTAGCTGGAGCTCGGCTCGTGAGCTTGAGCTCGATTTGTAAGCTCGAATTCATTAAGCTTGAACTTGGCTTAACTATTTGAGCTCGATTTATTAATAATTTGAGCTCGAGCTTGTTTGTAAAGCTCGAACTTGGCTCAATTTAATACGGAATTACAAATTTTATGGATGAAACTTTTGTCCAAATAAAAAACTGGAATATTTAATCTTTTAGTGATCAATATTTGAACTCAACCTGTTACTAACATGTACTTACATTTATAATTCACATTTAACTTTTAAAAGCATTCAAATATAAAATAAGAATAAAATTTACATATAACAAAATGCAGAATTTACAATTTATAATTTACAATTAACAATAGACAAATAGAGGCAATAGACAACTTTATATCAGCAGAAATGTAGAATCTTTGATTGCATCATTTCATTATTTTCAAAGACTTCAATGGACTTTTAAGCATAAGGTACAAAGTCAACCTCCCAAATTAAATATTTGGTATGTGCTTTGTTCACAACTCACTTGTCTGTGAAAAAAAAATTATATTAATAATATCAAAGTCAATCTCTAAAAATTGTGAAAAGTGGATTCAATAAAAATACTAATTTAGAATACAAAAATTGTTAAATTATCTGTTAATTTCAAGATGTGAAATATTATTACTACTGAAAATGAGAAATTCAAAGTGATGTGATTATATAATTGATTCAATTTAGAGATTACTAAATCAAACAGACTAAATCAAACATACCATGAAAATGTATAATATAGTCTCGTAGTCGATCATAACATTTTCTTTGAAATGCCAAAACACCATATAAATGTTTACCTGTATAAAAACATTTTAGTGCTCCCATCCCAAGTACCTCAACCCAAAGTTGAATGCGTATACGTGAAAATTAAAATACATGAAGGAAAAAGAAAAAAACTTAAAAACTAGAATAAATGGCTCAGATATTGTCCATGCAAAAATGACATCACAGAGATAGGCCACGTGAATAAAAATCATTTTTCCAGCAACATAAAAAAATCAGACTATTCTAACTTCCAGCAAAGTATATGCCCTTACAGCCCAAAAATTTATCTCTAAAACATAATTGAAGCTATAATATTTTATTAGCAAGACTTAGGTAAGCCGTAAGGCCCGTAACCATCAAGACATAATTTCATAATATTCCAGCACTAACAAGGCACAATTTCATCTTAAAAGTATATAGAAAGCTTGAAAGGAAATCACAATGTTGCATCTATATGGAAAACTTATAGCAACTGATATTAAATCCAACATAACTAATTCCTAGTTTGGGTAGCCAGCAATCATCTGTATTGCATATTGAATGGAAATCATCATTGCCATAAAAACATACAAAAATTCTCTCAAAAAAAAAAAAAAAAATCAGGGATCATATATTAAAAATGAGCTTATTGTAGATTGATATCTTCCCTCCAACGCTCAAAATATGAACCAAAAAAATAAAATTTTCATGCTCACCAAATAATCCATACCTTCCCTCCAATGTATACATTTTAAGTAGTTGCAGAAAGTTTTACAAATAAAATAGAATGAAAAGAAGGATTGGAAACCTCTTGAAATTTCTATAGAAGCCACCATAATTACTTCCCAACCAAAAATCATGAAGATAAATGGGACATCTTTGAATATAGGAATATTAAATAAAAGTTTCATCAAGTATATAATTAAATAGCAAAGCAAACAGATTCAGTCTTCAGCAAGCATATATATCAAAAAGAACTCCCACATAAAGAACTCCCATCTTCATTCATGACCCACCAATGTCCTTTAAAAAAACAATTGAAATGTTAATTAAAAATATTAAGTTTTATTAAAAAAATTTTAAAAAATATTTTAAATGTGTCATTACCTTGATAAATTTTATTATGATAGAGGTAAGGTGATCTCCACTTTATCATCACCTTCTTCTTCCTATCAAATCATAGAACATCACATGAATCGTGATCTTATTATCAATAATAAAGCATAGTTGTTAATGAAGATATTGTCTACCTTAATCCTTCCCTTCAATCCATAATGACAACGAAGCCAATTTGATCCATAAATAAGGGCTTGCACGGCTTCCAAATCAAGCTGTGAGTGGTATGTGTCGACCACTCTCTCACCAGCACTAAATGTTGATTCAGAAGCTACTATGTTGATTAGTATGGATAATATGTCAATAGCCATTCTTAACAATATCCTATATTTTAAGTGATTACTTTTCCACCATGCTATAACATCAAAATAGTGACCATCAAGAGAAGTCTCTAACCCATCCTCTAAGTAATTACCTAGTTCTGATTTGATTGGTCACTCACTTGTTTTCTCATTTACATATGGCAAAAAATCAACCAACTGTATTGTTTCATATTATTGCTTTGATTTGATCTAGCATCTTTATTTTGACTGTGTAGGTGATTTTTCACATGTACCTTCAATTTTAGGTTCAAAACATAAAGCGCACTCTTCATAAAGTTCATACAATAAAGTATGGATGACTAAAATATTTCTCAAACTTTCATCGGTACTATAAATCTTAGGATAAGCATACTCAATGACAAAAAATTTCATTCTAGGATCCATTATTGCACCAAATGCCATGAGAAGGTTGCACTCACCCTAATATTTGTCAAATTTCTCTTTCATTTTTGACATCTCCTTGATAAAATTATCACATGAGATTGCACCATCATCTATAACTTTCTTTATAGTGCAAATTTGAGAAAGAAATAGTTTAGATGTTGGATACTCAGTCCCTGAAATAATATTTGTTGCTTCATTAAAGAAACCAAGAACATCACAAACCTTCTCTATCTTATTCCACTCTTCTTGGTAGGACAATTCACATATGAAACCTCTCTTTTCTATAAGAAAAAAAGCCTCCCTTAATTGTATTGCAATGGTCAATGAGTAGTAGAGTTCTACCTTGTCGGACAATCCATCACTAACTTTTTGTGGGCAATTGTAATTGTTTTACTACATATAAAAATCTCATTAACTTTGCTTGAGAAGAATTGACAAAACTAACTGTGTCATGAATTTTTTCAACTACACATTTAACACACTTAATTCCATCTTTAACTATTAAGTTTAATATGTGAGCACAACAATGAACATGAAATAACTTGCCACTAAAAATAACTTCTTTTTGACTCTGAAGCTATCTTTTAATAATTTGATGACTCTATCATTATTTGATGCATTATCCACTGATATTGTGAAGACTTTGTCCTCAACACCCCAATCAACAAGAGCTTTATAGAATGTCTCAACAATCTCAGAAGCCATGTGTGGAGGAAACAAATGTAGAAAACTCAATACAAGTTTTTGTAATTTTCAATTACTATCAACATAATGGGCTGTAATAGTCATATATGATATTCTTTGATTCTTTGACTTCGAAATATTTATAGTAAAACTTATCTTTTTATATTTTTTAACATGTTTCTCAATTTAATCTTCTCCCTTTCATAGACCAACATAATATCATTGTGAGCAGTTTCCCTTGAATAGTTTTTAAAATAAGGAGACATTGACATCAATACTAAATTGAAATCAAATTCTTCAATAATTGAAAAAAAGTTTTTCATTGATAAGTATATAATGAGCAATCATCTCTCTAACTTTAGTATGGTCATACTTAAAAGTTGTTAAGCTACCCCCAACAAGATATGATTATGCACTACTTGCATTCTCAATCTCAGTTGATTGAAAAAGTAGTATGCCTTGCTTCTTCAATGTGGCGATCCTAACAACACAGTGCTTTAAATGCCTTTTGAATTGGGTTGTTGCACTAGTGTTATCTAATGCAAGTTTTTTTACAATGATGACACTCACCCTTTCTCTGACTATCTAGGAGAATGATTTCCTTAAATTCTTCCCATACCTTGGATGTTTTCTTTCTTTTTTTTCCTCAATTGGATTTTCATTAACATTGACATCATTTACCCCTTCGATATTATTATTCCCTTCACCATCCCCTCTCCCATCACTCCCATCTACTGGGATCATCCCACCATTATTCCCATCAAAACTTGCATCAACATTATCATCTTCAATCACATCTACCAAGTAATTTTCTCCTACTATTAAATACTTTGTATGCTCATCAAATATTTCATAGTTTAAATTTGCTAGCTCACTGCTTGTACTTTCCATAATCTGTGAAATTAAAATGATAATAAAAAAATAATATATGTAATCACAACTCACAAATAATCATGATTTCAACTTTGGAAAACAATAATAAAAAAAATTAAATAAAAGATTCTCATAGTAAATATTAAACCCTTCAATAGATAATGAAAAAATTACTTAGATCATTACTACTTTAAGATAATCTATATTCAGTGCTAAAAATAGAGTGAACGAATCAATGAATACTTAGACATTGCCTTGAAGATAACCACTTTATAAATCAGATATACAAATCTATATAAGTTATCAAGAGCTTAGACATAACTACCTTAGAGATCAAATATACAAATCTTTTCGATACAAGCATAGAGTGAATGAATCAATGAACAATGAACTTAAACATTCTCATTCTAAAAGAACTTAAATCAAACTCTCAAAGTATTTTTTTTTGAAGAAATTAAGTGAGCCAATTCAATTCCAATATAAAAAAGATGAAAGTTACATAAGGTAATCCCCTAAGGGACTGAAGGGTCAATTAAAATCAAAATGTAGCCCTATTACAATTTTAAGTATGAAAAGATCGAAAGAGTAACAGTAAGAAAAGTGAAAAGCATCCAATATGGATTCAGAAATAATAAAATCATCGAAAATAAAAGCAAATGGCCCAAAACACCTTCACGATGCAGGAGAATCAACCATCTTACCAAAATCTCGATAAAGGATAAAGAGCAAAATAAAACACCATTAGCGGACTAGTTCATCACAGAGTTTCCAACTCCCATCACAACTTCACAAGTATGTCAATGAGTAAAGAACTGAAAAAAATGGCCATCCAAGATGGAGGAAAGCCTATGCAACAGATGTCAAGTAGCTATTTAATGCTAAAAAAAAGTATCGAACTTACTGGTAAGGAAGATCAGTGAGGGTTTCATGCAAGGGAGATCAACTGTGGTGTTTACTTTCTGTTCATGTTTATGTGTGTGTGTGTGTATATATGGGGGGGAGGGACACCATGCAGATCTAAGGATGTATTTATTGAGATGATTGGGTACGCACATCAAGGAATAGTACACTATCTCAAAAGATAGAAATCACTACCCTACGATGGACCTAATCACCTAATAAGGACTCAAGCATAATGGGTCTTGCCAAAATTTTCTACTTTATATGGATGAATAAAGTAGGGTTTATTTAAACTGGTTCTAAAGTTCCCTATGGGGCCTAAGCCCCATAGTTAATTACATCCCAAGGTGAATTTCTTAGTAATACTCTGATTAAGTAGCAAGTGTTCTCAAAGACTTCAAGATAGGACTATCAATAAATTGGCTATATTTAGAAGATCAAATGGGATAGATCGAAAGGAAAAACTTATTATTGAAATAAAGAGGAGATAAGTAGGGGATGCTCATGATACTAGAAACCTAGTGAGCATCCCTAGATTATCTATAGTTGGGCTTTATATATTTGAGGAGAATTATGTTTAAGTTAAAATTTTATTAGAAATCTATGACTTATAATTTTGTAATATAAGATTGTGAAAATGCCTAAGAGGTGAGGATTTATGCTTGTAGCCCCAAAGGGAAACAACAATCTCAGATCCTAAATCTAAGGTGAAAAATGGGAATATTATTTACCTCCACAAGAGAGAGTAAACCATCCATTCTTGGACTTATAATCGAAGTGGTAGCTAACTCCTCCTACATTTTAAAATAATGTAGGAAGTCTTATGATTTTGTAAGATGGCTAGGTTGTTATTATTTAGAAAAGAAGCTAAAGTCCTTAAATCCACTCCCTAAGATACTAGAGCATGATTGGTATGAATAATGACTTAGTACAAATTTTATCAAGTTTTATTTAATTTTGACTCTTTATTTTGACAGCTAGGATCTTTATATGCCAAAATGCATGATGAAGTTGATTATGGGAAAAATCAAAAGAAAAAGAGATATTTTTCCATCATAGGCTCTCAAAGATTAAGCCCATTCTATCTGGCAAAGATGGAAGCCCTCTCTTAACAAGAGTGAAACAAGATGATATGCGTGATGTTAAACATACACCATCCAGCTAAGGGTTGCTAAATATTTTATTATCTTGATTTAATGCCTAGGTTTTTTATGAGGTTATGAGTTATTTTAAAAGTTTAGTTATGAGTTGTTAGTTAGGGTAGAAAATTTATTTTTATCCTAAGAGCCTAATCGCATCTAGGCCATACAACAATCACCAGTTATAAATAAACTATGAAGAGACATATTCTTTCTAATGCACAAGTTAAATAAATCATCAAATAATTTATATATCTATTGTAAAAGAATATGAGGCCATTGTGTAATGCTATAAAAAAATAAATGGGTAGCCGAGCTCTACCCTTATACATCTCGGTATAATAAAGAATAATTATAATTTAATTACAATAAATGAATGGAAGCTATGGGGGATCTTCAAATCTTCAAAGCTCCTTCTTTCTTCATTTCCTTCTTCCATTTAGTTGGGTAGGATCATATGGTACATAAGACTTGGTCTTATAACCAATGTTTATCCATAACACTAATCTTAATTCCTAATGCAAAATTAAATTAAAAATAAGAAAATTAAATCTAACTACACCTGCAAAATAAGTGTTAGCTAAACACACCATACAACCCTAGCAGTTATATGGATAATTTTGACTTAACACCCTGCACATAGGTAACCAAGTCCATTTGTCCTAATGTAGATTATGCTTAGGGGTTAAGCAACCTGCATAGAAAAACATTTATATTTATTTTAAGTACCCCTTAAGCATAATCTCCTGCATAAAATATGATTAGGCTAATTGTCATCTATGCCCATACACTTTAACATCCAGTCTACAACATTACCTCACAAAATAAAACATACATCAAACCATACACCACCGTAACATAAAACTAGAAGTGGTGACTTAATCTAATGTGTGTGTTAAGGCTGGTGTGGTATGTCTTAGCTAGGCTTTAGAGTTAAGACTTAATCTAATGTGTGTGTTAAGACATTTAATCATAAAGCGTGGTGTTGACCTCACTTTTGGAGTCAGCTCTTAACCTCCCATTCTTAAACTTAGGACTCTTCTAGACACTAAGAGCTCCTTAGTCATAAGACACTTCTAATGATTAAGTAAAAACTTAGAAGGGTTAATCATAGGATTAGGCCATACCTTAGGACTTAAGGAAATCACCTATCCTATAGCTTAAACCCAATCCATATGTACCTTCTCAATTCAAACCCAAATTCAAATCTCAAAAATTTCAAACTAAATTCCAAATCTAATTCCAAATTTGACTCCAAATGATTGAAACAAAATCAAATTCAAATCCTAAGACCCTTCCTAAGCCATATGAACCACCTTCATAACCTTAGCCAAAATCCCCTTTAAATCAAATAAAATTCAATTGATTTCTTTATAAATTAATTATTCCTTCATTTATATTCACAAATATAAATGAAATCCATATCCAAATGATCAAAATTAAATCAAACTAAATCAAACTGAACCAAAACCCCTTTTAAGCCAGATGACCCACCTCCATGTGCTTAACCAAATTAACCTTTAAACTAATACAAAGTCAATCAATTTTCTTATAAATCAATTGTTCCTTCATTTATATTCACAGATATAAATGAAATATAAATTAAAATGACCAAAACTGTATCCAAAATCAAATCCAAACCTAATCTAAGCCCTCTAAGCCAATTCTTTGGACTTAGCCAAATTCTATTCAGATCAAGTCAAAACCAATGGATTTTCTCTTGAATCAATCATTCCTTCAATCATCTATCTAAATATAAATAAAATCTATAATCATTAAACCAAATTCAAGTCAACCCAAGTCAAGCATAACTTAGCTTTTTTGACTTGAAACTTTCAATTAAGACAAAACCTATTGGACTCCAAATTGATTGTAGTTAGATTTATATTTCAATCCTAGGCTCACATATAAGTCCCACTAAACCTAAATCAAGCCAAAACCAAACTAATTGACCAACTTAGGTCCACTTGACCTTGACCTAAATGACCCATTTTAGCCAACTTCCAATCCAACCCAAATTGGATTGAACCAAGCTCAACAAAATCTTCTACCATGATTGTTGATCACCCTAGGATGATCAATCACAATCAATTGGGTCAAATCAAGTCAATTTGGTCCTTTGACCAAGTCAACCTTTAGTCCAAATGAAACCTAAACTAGCTAAAACTCATCATATACCAAATTGATTGAAACCATTGATCCAAGCACACTCATAATCAAAGATTGAACATGACCAAACTTTAATTGAGCCAAACGAAATCTAATTGACCATTTAATCCAAGTTGACCCAAATTGGCCTAAAAAGCCAAAATGGGTCAAATCCCAATCTAACCCAAATTGATTGTAACCAATGGCTCAAGTTCATTCCAAATTGATTATGGAACTTGACTAAAGCCATAATTGAGCCTAATTTGACAAATTGGTCAACTTGACCCAACCTAGCCCAAATTGACCTAAAGGGTCAAATTATCCAAAATTCAAATTAAATCCAACTTGATTTAAACAAAAGGCTACGTTTATATTCAATTAGTCAATTGAACATGAATCAACCCATAACCAATTTGATTTTGGTCAAATTGGTCAACAATGTGACTGTCAAAATTGAGCCAAATCTCTTGAAACCAAGCCATGACCTATTGGGCAAACCCAAAACCCATTTGGGATCAGCCCAAAAGCAACACAACCTAATTAAATCCCTCATGAATTCTCTCCCACATAGGATTCCACCCAACCTCATTTAATTCTCCCCATCACATGAATTCAACTCCTCCCCAACACTTGTATTCAATGGAGCTGATCTTATGGCAACAAAAGAGGACTTTGGAGCTAAATCCAGAGTCCTCAATCAAGCCATCGTCCATCATAACCACCTCCCCATTACATTTATTCATATTTTCAGCCATCCCCTTCAAAGAAAAAAAAGGAGGCTCATTCAAAAAGATCCTGAGTTGATTCAGCTCCCAAGAGCTCCCCTAAGCAAAGAGTATCCCTTCCCCACCTTCTTTGAGTTATTTTGTGCTAAAAAGAACACAAAACTAAAGCTTTTCCAGCGAACAGTGGTAATTGAAGAATACATCGTTTCAAAGTGAAGGCACAAGTTTAGGCTCATTCCAAGGCTTCTTCCTCCACTCAAGAGCATGCTCGGATCATCATCGTCACCGAAAACCATCCCTTGTGAGGTAATTTCATCAAACTATAGCCAACCGAAGGATCTTTCATTTGCTTAAATGTATGCGCAATTTTAGGAAGTTTCCTTAGATTATCCTCACATTTTTCATTTTACACCATCCCAATATGATTTGGAGTATTTTTCGGTGAAGGTTGTAGGAAAATCGAGCTCAAAACTGCCCAAACTGGTGGTTTCCGAGCCCAAAAAATGTCTATTTCGTCGATTTCGGCCAAGAAAAGTAGCATCCGTCTGATCTCCAATTCAGAGAAATGGATGGCTGCTATTAGCTCTTAGATCTGCATAGTTTTGGCCCCCATAGATCATGGGACAGATCTGGACCGTCTGATCTATGATCGGATGGTCATATCTAACCGCGCCGTCCCGATCCATTTCCCACTCATGGACCATTACCTGCCAGTCATGTGGCCAATCGTCTTGGCGTTGTAGCCCGGCAAGCGTTGCCGCATTTAGCTAACAGAAAATCGATTTTTCTATTTTTAAAAATTATTTAAAATGCCTAAAATTTCAAAAATTAATAAAAAATAAAATACTTATCAAAAAATTGCAAACAAGGGCTCATTGGATTCGTCTTTCTGAGAGGAATCTAACAAACTAAAACTCATCAAATTTAACTAAATAGTTTGAGCTCAATTTAAGTTTTAGTAGAAATCAAATTTTATTAATCACTCTAAAAATATAAATCAGATTGAGGTGAAATTTTGAAGGATTAAAATTAGGCTTAAAATCTACTTACCATAAAAATTTAAAGACAAAATGATAGTTGGATTGAAGGATATTGAATTTATAAGTTCAAATGGTCTATTTTAATTAAATGAATCAATTTACCTTATAAAATTTGGTTAAATCAGCTGAAACTTTGGAAATTCATAATTAATCCTAGAAAATTCCAAAAAATACATATAAGGGTTCATTTTAAAGTTATTTCAGAGTAGAATCTGGAAAAATTATTATTAATTAATTTTGAATTGTGATTGTTTGCTTAATTAAGATTTTATTAAAAATTTAATTATCTTAATTACTCCTTAATTAATCACCCAATTAATCTCAAATTTTTTGTGGATGTTTGGGGATGACCTCTGCCTCCTCTATTTTCTAAAATTTTATTGGTTGCTTAATTAGGAAATCAATTGATCAAGCCTTAATCACTCTCTTAATTTAATTAGTGATAATTAGTGAATGAACAATAGTTTAATTAATTATTTAAGCCTAATTACCTCTGTTGAACAATAAGGTAGCTTAGGGGATGTGATTGGGATGCTTTTCCTAACTCATTTCCTAAGTTTTCTTTACTTTTAAAATCAAATTAATTGATAATTAATGAAGTAATTAATTCCAAAATAAAAATTAGAGCTTATGTGATCAAATATGGAACTTAGGGATTGAGATTAAGATCCCCTTTCTTGATCTCTTTTCTTTAAGATTAATTTCATTTCATTAACTGAACATGCTTAATCAAATGGATCAATAAGCTTAATTAACATAATCTAAATTTCACTTAACATCCAAACAACACTAATTAACTCTTGTGTAGCTCTTTGGGTGTTCAATAACCCAAAGTGAGAGATAATAAAATTATGGTTAGCTCATTGTGTGAAAAAATCATAAGAGTAATTAAGTGAGTCCCTTAAGCCTAATTAACTACTAATCATGAGCCAATTGCATTAGACCCCTTTCATTTCTTAGGAGTGTTGCAAATTTACTTTTCATGTGATTGCATATCATATTGGTTTATTGTTGCTTAGTTAATTAACTTAAAGTGATATAGGTAAGAGATAATTAATTCATTTAATTCATATCTTAACCTAATTAAAACATAAAATCAACTTAAATATTCTTCATTAAACCAAATCAATTCACAATGGGGAAATGGGTTAGGATTAGCAATCCTCTCTCATATTTCCTAAATCAAATCCAATTCAAAGATAAAATGTCTTTAAAGAATTTTGGATTATTTTAAATAGCTTTATTTAATTTGATTGTCCTTAAGAATTAATTGGGATGAATGAAATCAAGTGTTTACATTCCTTTATTTCTTTCCAATCATCCTAAATATTATTTTCCATATGAAATCATACATTCATTTCTTTTAAAAATTAATTAAATAAAATATTTTTTTATGTCAAATTGCATGTGTTGACTTAAATTAAGAATATGAATGGATATTATCACTATTAAACCAAAAACTATTTTTGAAACCTATAAATCAATTATTATAAATGAAGTAATGCTAATTACAAATATTTATAAGCTTGCATGTGATAATAGCATAAGATGTATAATATGAAGTTCTCTTTCCCTACCTTAATATGGATTCACATAGGATTTGTATGTGTATAGCTCATTTGAAAAGAACTTAACACTTGTCTAAATCTGTTCTTATGCATCTCTATGTTAAGACTTAGGAAGAATTTCATATTACACATGTAAATCATACTACCAAATCAAACATAATTTCTTGCATGATTCCCTATCCATTTGGTTCTTTTTGTACATTCATATGTATTTGAGAAAAGTGGTATATTAGTCTGAGCATCCCGGGGTTGTGAGGCTTTAAGTAGCCCTAAGTAGGTCTTGTAGCTTACGCCCCTCGTGTAGAAAATAATGGCTCCATACTCACTTAAAGCTCTTATACATATGCATGTGTGATGTGGCTAATGAATAAAAATCATAAATCAAATAGATAAAACATAACTTTTGCATGGATTTTTTTATCCTTATAGTTATTCATACATTTACATGTATCTAAGAAAAGTGGTATATTAGTCTGGACACCCCGGGGATGCGAAGCTTTAAGTAGCCCTAAGTAGGTCTTGTACGTTACGCCCCTAGTGTAGAAAATAATGGCGTCGTACTCACTTAAAACTTTTATACATGTAAACGTGTATATAGCTAATAAATGAAAAATCCCTCTTTTCTACAATAAAGACATCCATTCATAACTCAATAAAAAAATGAAATATTTAAATCTCCAAATACACTTCTTTGCATTCATCATCAAAGTGTGCTAAGATTTACATTGCATGTATAAATATGCTTAAGATTATTCATTTGCATGATATACATGATGGAAAGAAATGAATGGGTGTGTGTTATGTGATAGTAATCCATCCTAATTAATCTTAAGATGCCTTTCTTATTGAATAGGGATATTTAGAATGAACCTAAACTTAGGGTTAATTAAAATACATAATAAACCATTCACTAAAAGAAATTCATGAATTAACTTACTTTAGAAATCAAGATAATAAAATATTTAGCAATCCTTTAGTTGGATGATTGAATGTATAATATAATGATTTTAATATTCTTCCACTCTTACTAAGAGAGGGCTTCCATCTGTGCCAGAGAATAAAAGCTTGACCTGTAAGAGCCTTTGATGGAAAGACATCTCTTTCTCTTTCGATTTGGCCCATAATCAATTTCTTATGCATTTAGGCATATAAAATCCTACAGCCTGTGTCAAAATAAAAAAGAAAGTCCAAAAATTAAATAAAACTTGTTAAAATTTTGCATTAAATTAAGTAATTATTCATGCTCTTCTTATTCTAGTCTCTTAGGGAGTGAGTTTAAGGACTTAGTTTCTCTTCTAAATAAATAACGGCCTAACCATCTTGCAAAGCATATGACTTGTCTACATGGATTTAAAGCAAAGGAGGAGTTAGCTGGCTGCCACTCCAGGTAATAAGTCCAGTAGTCAGGTGATTTATTCTCTCTTGTGGAGGTAAACCATATACCCATTTTTGCTTTAGATATAATCATGCTTTGTCCCTCATCAAAGCTCCCTAGATTTAGGATCTGAGGTTGTTGTTTCCCTTTGCGGGCTACAAGCATAAATCCTCATCTCTTAGGTATTTTCATAATCTTATATTATGGAGTTGTAAGTCCTAGATTTCTAATAAAATCTCAACTCAAATAAATAAATCTCCTCAATTTCAAATACATAAAGCTCAACCATATAATAGATTGGAGTGCTCACTAGGCTTCCTAGTATCATGAGTACTCCCTACTCATCACCTTTGGTTTCGATAAGAACTCTCCCTTTTTGATCTCTCCCACTTGATTTTCAAAAATACAATTAATCCTTTGATAATCCTATCTTTGAATTCTTTGGAGACAAGAATCGCTTACTTTAACTGAGAGTATTCTTAAGAGATTCACTTCCCTTAAGATGGAGGCTTGCCTCCATAGGGAACTTCACTAACCCAGCTTAAATAAACCCTGCTTTACTTTTTCATATAAAGTAGGGGAAAAATCTCTGGTATATTCAAAGACCCATCATGCCTTAGGAGTCCTTATTAGGTAATTAGGTCATTATAGGGTAGTGACTTCCATCTCTCAAGATTGTACACTATTTCTTAATGTCATACCCGATCACCCAAATAAGTATATCTCTAGATCCGGTCCCCTCACATATACACAAAAAACACCAAAAAAATAAACACCACATGGTTTCACTTTAAATGGTTTAATTGATTTGTAAATTTTACTTAATATTTTATTATGTCTCATTTGACCTACACAAAATAACTAAGTGTTATGAGGAGAAAGAAAGAGAGGATCACTCTCTTTTATCCCTACCTTAAGTCACATCTAAAGCAAATTAATTAATCAATTCACTTTAGTAAATGGTTTATTACATGTTTTAATTAATCCTAAGTTTAGGTTCATTTTAAATTAACTCATTTAATAAGAAAGATGTCTTAAGGTTAGTTGGAATGAATTACTATCACATAACACATGTTTATTCATTTTTTCCATCATGTATATCATCCATATGGTTAGAGCCTAAGCATAGCTATACATGTAATTTGTATCTTAGCACACTTAAATGATGAATGTGAGTGAATATATTTGGAATTAATATTTCATTTGGTTGAATGATTTTGCCATATTAATTTAAAGCTTTATATAAATTCTTATGCAAAAGCATAAGGAAAGAACATTAAATCACATGATTACTCAACTCAAACAAATAAATAAAGTGTGAATGCATGCCTTTTTAATAGAAAAAGAGGGTTTTCATTCATTTGCTAAGTACACATCCACATGTATAAAAGTTTTAAGTGAGTACGTCTCCATTATTCTGCACCAAGGGAACGAGGTAGGAACCTCCTTGGGGATATTTAAAGCCGTGCGTCCCTGGAATGTCAAGACTAATATACAACTATTCTTAGATACATATGAATGTACAAACAACTACAAGAGTAGAAAACTATGCAAAAAATTATATTTTGATTTGATCGATTTATTTTGTGTAAATGAATTAAATCTTTATCTAAATTCTAATGTACAAATGCATAAGAATGAAATCAAGCAGGTACATCGTAATTGTTCTACACCAAGAGAATGAGGTAGGAACCTCCTTAGGGCTACTTAAAGCCGTGCATCCTTGGGATGTCCAGACTAATATACCGCTAACATTCTTACTTACACAAATCAACAAATGAATGTAAGGAAGAGACTTGATTTCATACACTAGATTTCTACTCTCTTGCATTTCCTATGTATATATAACTAAATTTATAACATATATGTATATTCATTCATTTATAAACTTTTGAAAATATATTTGATTTAATAGTGATACTATAGCACATATTTTTAATTTAAATCAACACATGTAATTTGACATAAAGGAAATCATTTTATTTAATTAATTTTAAAAGAGATGGATGCATGAATCATATGTAATATAACATTTAACATGATTCAGAGGAAATAAAACAACACAAGCATGTGATTTCATTCAATCCAACTAAGTCCTAAGGACAATCAAACTAAATAAGATTATTTAAAATAAACCAAATTTCTTTAATGTCATTTCATTTTCATGTTTGATTTGATTCAAGGAATATGGAAGATGTTTGTTAATCCTAATCCCATTCCCCATGTGTGAGTTAATTTGATTTAATGAACAATAATTAGGTTGATTTTATATTTTAATTAGGCTAGGATATGAATTAAGTCAATTAATTAACCCTTACCTACATCACCTTAAGTTAATTAACTAATTAATAATGAGCCAATATGATATGCAATCACATGAAAAGTAAATTTGCAATGCTTCTAAGAAATGAAAAGGGGCTAATGCAATTGCTCATAATTATAGTTAATTAAGCTTAAGATCTTACTTAACTACTTTTATGATTTTCTCACATGTGAGTTAACCATAATTTTCATTAGCTCTCTCTATTTGGTTATTGAACACCCAAAGAGCTACCCAAGATGGATTCAAAGTAATTAGATGTCAAGTGGATTTTAAATTGAGTTAATTAAGCTCATTAAACTTAAGGAAAGAGATCAATCCCTAAGTCCCATATTTGATTATTTAGGCTCTGATTTTATTAATTAATTAAGCACTTAATTACCTCATTAATCATTAATTAATCAAATTCCAAAGAAAAATGAAGGAAAATTTAGGAAATGAATTAGAAAAATATCCCAATCATATTCCCTAAGCTCCCTTACTGTTCAATAGAGGTAATTAGGCTTAAATGATTAATTAAGATATTGCTCATTCACTAATTATCACTAATTCAATTAAGAAAGTGATTAAGGCTTAATCAATAGATTTTCCTAATTAAGAAACTAATAAAATTTGAGAAAAATAGGGGAGGCACAAGTCATCCCCTTAAACATCCATAGAAAATTTGAGATTAATTGGGTGATTAATTAAAGAGTAATTAAGCTAATTATATTTCCATTTAAACCTTAATTAATGATATTAATATTCAAAATTAATTAATAATAATTTTCCTAGATTCTACTTTGAAATATCATTAAAATGAGACTAAGTTTGTATTTTCTAAAATTTTTTAGGATTAGTTATGAATTTAGGAAGTTTTAGGCTTAAAAGTGAATTAAATAGGCTTAATTAAAGCCTTAATCCCGTCGGGCCATGTGGCGGCTGATGCAGTGCACTTTCCACGTGGTGTGATGGGATTGGCTATTTAAGTTGTCACATCCTGACTCGGATGGTGGGCTTAAGCAGTGGACCATCCGTCTAAGATGACCCACGATCATCCATGGTTTAGGAAGAGAATCAAGAGATCTAACATGGCTAATCAAACAGAACAGATGGCTCATGATTTATCCCATTTGCGAGTGGCAAAAGACGGATGTCGTCCATCTTTCCCCATTCGATCTGTGCTCACCCGAGCTTAGATTACCTCGAAATTCATCCCACTCCTTCAGGAAGGGGAGGCGCACACATCCAACAATTAAAAACACATGAAGTGTAAATTTACTTTACAAAAGACTAAACAATTTTTCCATATAAGGCTTGTTTTGTAAAATTACATCACCGGAGCTAATGTCCGGTGGTGGATCAACGAGGATTTCTTTGAGACCATGAGAAGCTTTGAGCTTGATTTGGGGTGGAGTGAGCGGTTGACCAATCCACATCCGTGAAGGCCTTAGCTCTGATCGAACTTTAATCTCCGATGCTCGAGAAGACTTGGAGATAGTTCAGTTGGCTTCAATGAAGTACGAGGATGGTGTGGGTGCAAGGAATTAAAGTTTGATTTAGTGGAGGGGGAGTATTGCTCAGAAGAGTGGTTTCTTGTTTTGGCTTTGCTCAGGGAGGAGGAATGCTGATAGAGGAAGGCTTAGGATGCTCTAGGAAGTTCTAAGGGATTTCAAAATTATCTTAGGAAGTCTCACAAAGCGATTGATATCAAATTTTGCTCAAATTGAGGGGGTATACCCCCTCAATTTCGCATGATGGATGGACAGGATTGATCTGACAAAATTTGCCAATTGGCCATGATCGTCATCGAGGGTCGCCACTCCATGGCACATCATGAGTGGAAGGGTGGTGAGTCTCAAGGCTTGATATGGAGAGATTTTGTGGGATTGATCTTCCCATCCATTAGGTTGACCATAAGGGGAATGGCTTGGATTGTTTCTTTTGGTACATGGAAGATGCTAGGATGGCTTAGGTTGGGCTAGAAGCTTGGAAGCTTGCCTCATTTGCCAAGTGGAGGGCTGTCATGGGGGAGGCAAAGTGGACTTCGCCACTTATGGCAAGAATCCAATGCAAAGAGAGGGTGTCCATTGGTTAATCCCCTTGGGATGGGTCCCACATGGATTTAGGATGGCTTAGGGCTGACCTAGGATTCATTTGGGTCGTGTTAGGTCAGTCACCAAGGTTCCAAAAAGTAGTTTTGGGTGATTTGGCTTCATATGGTCAAAATGTGTTCATTTGGGTTAGGTTGGGTTGGGTTGATCAGTTGGTCAAATTAGGTCAAACCAAGATTTGTGATGTTTTGGTTTAATTGGTTTTGATTAATTTGGCTTAGGTTTGAATTGGGCTCATTTGGATTCAAAAGGGTCAAATGAGCCGAGTTGACCAATTTGACTAATTTGACCAAATTGAGTTGTGTTAGGTGTTGAGTCAAGTTCAATTAATTAATTGAAAATGATTATAGGCTTTGGTTTGGTTTAATTTGGATTTTGGATAATTTGACCCTGTAGGTCAATTTGGGTTAGGTTGGGTCAAGTTGACCGATTAGTCAAATTTGGCTCAATCATGGCTTTGGTCAAGTTCAATAAGTGATTTGGAATGAACTTGAGCCATTGGTTGCAATCAATTTGGATAAAATTAGGATTTGACTCATTTTGGATTTTTAAACCAACTTAGGTCAACTTAGGTCAAATGACCAATTGGACTTAGTTTGACTCAATTGATGGCTTGGTCATGTTCAATCATTGATTATGTGTGAGTTTGACTCAATGGTTTCAATCAATTTAGTATGTGGTGGATTTTGGCTAGTTTGAGTTTCATTTGGGTTAAGTGTTGACTTGGTCAAAGGGCTAGGTTGACTTGGTTTGACCCAATTCAAGATAATTGATTAACCTAGGATGATTGTTGATCATGATATGGGGTTTGGATGGGCTTAGTTCAATCAAATTTGGGTTGAATTAGAACTTGGCTAAAAAAGATCTTTTAGGTCACTTTAGGTCAAGTGGACTTAAATGGGTCAATTGGCATGATCATGGCTTGATTCAAATTTAATTGAACTCACGTATGGACTTATGATGAAAATATAAATCCAATTGCAGGTGGTTTGGAGTCAAATGGATTTTGGATCATATGATAATTTTAAGTCAAAAGGGGTCAACATAAGCTTGACTTGGGTATGGATTGATAATTGTAGTTTGTATTTATATTTGGAACAATGATTGAAGGAGTGATTGAATCATGAAGAAATTCATGGGCTTTGAGTTGATTTGGATATCATTTATTCAAGTTCAAGAATTTGGCTAAAAAATTGGAATTTGATTTGATTTGGGTTTGGTTTTGGCCATTTGGACTTATATTTCATTTATATTTGTGAATATAAATGAAGATATAAATGGTTTATGAGAAAATCACTTGATTTTGGAGTGATTTGGAAGCAAATTTGATCAAACTGAGTGATGTAGGTCAAAAAGGCTCAAGTTGAGAAATGATTTGGTTTGATTTAGTTTGATTTGATTTGAATGGTTTGATTAGATTTCATTTATATTTGTGAATATAAATGAATGAATGATTGATTTACATAGAAATTAACCAAATTTGATTTGGTTTGAAGGAGGTTTTGGCTAAGCATATGAAGATAGTTCATATGGCTTAAGGGATTTTGGAGTTTGAATTCAATCATGGGTTTCAATCATTTGGAGATGGATTTGATTTATGATTTGGGTTGAGATTTTATTTGAGATTGAATTTTATATTTGACAAAATCAATTGAGTTGGGGTTGATTTGAATTTGGTTAAGGCTAAGTGTTGACCTCCATTTTGGAGTGACCTTTCAACTTCTTCATCCTAGACATAAGGACTCCTCTATACACTAAGAGCTCCTTAGTCTTAAGACACTTCTAGTGATTAGGTGAACACTTAACCTAATCCTAGAGACTTAGAAGAGTTCACTGTAAGAATAGGTTATGCCTTAGGGGGTATTAGGAGGATTTGCCTACCCCATAGCTTGAACCCAATCCTTGCTTCTCTCCTTCAAACCAAACTTCAAACTCAAATCTTAAATCAATTCCAACTCAATTGATTTCCTCAAATCATGAATCAATTCCAAATCAAATCTTAAATCAATTCCAACTCAATTGATTCCCTCAAATCATGAACTAATTCTAAATCAAATCTTAAATCAATTCCAACTCAATTGAATCAAGCCATGATCAAGCCAATTGACCCATTTAGGTCCACTTGACCTAAAGTGACCTAAAAGACCTTTTTGAGCCAAATTCTAATTCAACCCAAATTGGATTGAACTAAGCCCATCCAAACCCCATATCATGATCAACAATCATCCTAGGTTAATCGATTGTCTTGAATTGGGTCAAACCAAGTCAACACTTAACCAAAATGAAACTCAAACTAGCCAAAATCAACCATACACTAAATTCATTGAAACCATTAACTCAAACTCACTCATAATCAAAGATTGAACATGACCAAGCCATCAATTGAGCCAAACTAAGTCCAATTGGCCATTTGACCTAAGTTGACCTAAATTGGCTTAAAAAGTCAAAATGAGTTAAATCATGATTTGATCCAAATTGATTGCAACCAATGGCTCAAGTTCATTCCAAATCACTTATTGAACTTGATCAAACCATGATTGAGTCCAATTTGACTAATCGGTCAACTTGAGCAAATTGACCTAAAGGGTCAAATTGGCCAAAATCATTTAAACCAAAGCCTATAATTATTTTCAATTAACTAATTGAACTTGATTCAATACCTAACACAACCCAATTTGGTCAAATTGGTCAAATTGGTCACTCCTTCAATCAGATACCCAAATATAAACATAAACTTCAATCACCAAATCAAAATCAAACTAACCCAAGCCAAACCATGTTCATCATTTGAACTTGAAATTGTCAAATGAATCAAATTTGACTCCAAATGATTTATATTTCAAACATAAGTCCATATGTGGGTTCAACCAAACTTGAATCAAGCCGATCAAGCTTTTGACCCACTAGTGACTTGACCTAAATTGATCTAAAGGATCTTTTTGAGCCAAATTCTAATCCAACCAAAATTGGATTGAACTGTAATATTGTGATCAACAATCATCGTAGGATGATCAATCACTCAAATTGGGTCATACTAAGTCAAACCTAGCCTTTGACCAAGTCAACATTTAGCCCAAATGAAACCTAAACTAGCCAAAATCCACCATATGCAAATTAATTGAAACCATTGATCTTGTTCATAATCAATGATTGAACTTGACCAAGCCATCAGAACCAAGCCTAATTGGCCACTTGACCAAGTTGACCCAAGTTGACCTAAAAAGTCAAAATGGGTCAAATCTTGATCTAAGATAAATTGATTGCAACCAATGGGTCAAATTCATTATAAATTAATTGTTGAACTTTACTAAAGATTTAATTACTAGACCCAACCTATGACCATGAGCCCAACTTGACTTAAAAGGTCAAATCAATTTGAAATCAAACCAAACCAAAATTGATTGAAACCAAATCTTGCAATACATTTCAAATGATCAACCAAGCCTAAACTAACTTAAACTTAATTAGGTCAAATGGGTCAAATTGGTCAACTTGACCCATTTGACCTAAATGAACCTAAATGAACCAAAATTAAATATAAATCAAATTGAACCAAACCAATGATACCCGTAGGCTCCAAATGATCATTTGAACTTGACCCAACCCATGGCGACCCAATTTGATGTTGGTCAACTAACCCAAATTATAACTTGACCTAAATAGGTCAAATTGAATCAATTCAAACCAAATGAACTCAAATCACTTGAAATTTGGCCCAACATATTTTGAATCATTTCAAATCTCCCCAAATCAAGTCCAAATGACCATTTTACCCTTAGGTCAAAAGGTATTCTATGACCAAATTCACTCAAAATTTGGTCATTTTTCTCAAGGCCACTTGACATCCTCCTAGTAGTCCACATGGGCACCAAGGAGGGTGGTGACATGACTAAGGCTTGGGTCAACCATGACCAACCCAAGGCCAAATCAATGTAAATTGGACACTTGATCACATACACTCACTATGGGCACTCACTTCCTTCCCTCCACTTTTAAAATGAATCACATGGCATGCTAAACAGCATAAACTGACCAACTAATCTCTTTGATTGATAAAAAATGGAAAAATTGTTCTTTTCTGTCTCATCCAAGGAGGGGGAGATATACTCTCCCTCATTCCCACTCAAATGAGAAGCACTGAATATGACTAAGCTCTAAGAATCAAAACCAAGCATTCCTAAGCTTCCCAAGGCCATTTCCAAGCTTCCTCAATTTCTCCTTCTCTGTTTTGCTCAAGATCGAAACATGGTAGGTGAAGTGAAGATGCAACCCATCCAATTCTCCACCAAACCCAAATTAATCTTACGAGCAGCATTAAGGGACCTCGTCAAGCTCAATCAAGTTGTTTCTTAAGTCACCACACCATGGGAAGGAGGACTTTGATCAAAGCCGATTGCAATTGAAGGGGAGATTGGTCAACCAAGCCATCTACTTCAAATCAAGGCTTGATACCTTCAAAAGGGCTTCTTCTCTATGAGATTTGAATAGGATTTGAATAGGATTTGTAAAGTGTATAGTTCATTTGAAAAGAACACTACACTTGCTTAAATCTATCCTTATGCATTTCTATGTTATGATTTAAGAAGGATCCTCACATTTACACATGTAAATTATACAACCAAATTAAACATAAATCTTTTGCATGATTCTTCATCCATTTATTTCTTTTTGTACATTTTCATGTATTTAAAAAAAGTGGTATATTAGTCTTAACATGCCGGGGCTGCGAGGCTTTAAGTTGCCCTAAGTAAGTCTTGTACCTTATGCCCTTGGTGTAGAAAATAATGGTGTCGTACTCACTTATGTCTTTCATACATGTGGATGTGCATTATGTTAATGGATAAAGAATCCATCTTTTACATAATAAAGACATGCATTCATGGAATATCCAAATTTCCAAATCATATCTCTTAGCATTCATCATCAAGGTGTTCTAAAATTTGTATTGCATGTATAGGTATGTTTAGGATTATTCATATGCATGGTATACATGATGGAAAGAAATAAATGATTGTGTGTTATGTGGTAGTAATCCACCTTAATTAATCCTAAGATACCTTTCTTATTGAATAGGGCTATTCAGAGCAAATTTAAACTTAGGGTTAATTAAAACACATAATAAAATATTCACTAAAGAAAAAAATCATTAATGAATCTACCTTAAAAATTACTTAAGGAAGGGATGAAAGAGAAGCTCTCTTCTCTTTTCTTTCCTTTACAATACTTAGTAACTAAGTGTAGGTTCATTCAAACCAAATAAAATAATCAAATAAAATTGACAAATCAACTAAATCACTTAAAATGAAACCACCCTCTAAGTTGAATCCTTCACACTTAGGAAATTTCAACCTTAAAGCCTAGCTAAGACATGCCACACAAGCCTTAATGGCACACACATTAGGCTAAGTCACCATTTCTAGCTCTATGTTAGGACGGTGCATGGTTTGATGCCTTATTTTATTTTATGATGTAATATTTTTAGACTAGATGTTTGGGTGCATGTGTATAGATTGGATGTTAGGTTGATATTAGCTTAATCATGTCTTCTATAGGGGGTTGTGCTTAAGGGGCCTAATGCAATTGGCTCATAATTATTGATTAATTAAATTAAAGGGTTTAAATTAAGTACTTTCATAACCATCCTGCACATGTAAGATGGATTATAATTTCCTTAAACTTACCATAAGCTTTTGAACACCCGAGGATCTACCCAGGAAGAGATTGATTAATTTTAGATAGGTTTTGAAAATTTGATTGGATTAATTAAGTAGATCATTAGTGGATTAATCCTTAATTAGGTTTGGATTAAGGAAGAAAGGGAGTTTAGGGAAACTATCCCAAACCCATTCCATAAACCTCCTCTTCACTTAAATAATGTTTAATTATCTCAATTAAGGAATTAAATCAATATTTACATGCTTAATTACTCTCAATTATATTAAGAGGGTGATTAAGAGTTCATTAATTAACTTCCCTAATTAACTCATTAATAAATCCCAAGAAAATTAAAGGAGGCATAAGTCATCCTACTGAACATACCCAAGAAATTTGGAATTAATTAATGAAGTCATTAGAGAGTAATTAAGCTTATTAGGTTTTTAATTAAATTCTAATTAAGGAAAATCCACTATTTAAAATTAATTAGAAATAATTTTATTGGATTCCCCTCTGAATTATCTTTAAAATGAACTTAAGTTTGCATTTTATTTAGAATTTTCTATATTTAGTTATGAATTTAAGAAGTTTTTATGATTAATAGGTAATTAAATAAGCTAATTATATAACTAATCCCATCGACACCACATGGACTGCTGACAGGCGAGTGCTTTCCATGTGGCACAACGGGATTGGTTATTTAAGTTATCACATCGCGTACCATGTCAGCTGGTAGCGTGATGCACTTTTCCCTAGGCCGTTTGATTAAGGATCGGATGGCCAGGATCAAACCCATGATTATAAAGGATTAAATCATTGATTCTAGTGTATTTTAATCGGGGTCATCTATCCAAAACACGTGAGATGGATGGCCCATGATTCATCCCTGCCTTTGCCCGCGGGAGACGGAGGATGTCCATCCTCCATGGCTTGATCCGAGCTCACTTAAGCTCGGATTAGGCTGTGAGATTCAACCCAGACCATCTAGAAGCATAGGAAAGAACATCTAACGGTTAAATTTTAATGGGATTACAATTCCCTTCACAAAAGACCAAGCAATTTTCAACTTAAGCTCGGGTTTGAGTCATACCTCACCAGAGGCTATCACCAGTGCTTCCAACGGTGGAAGTAGCTTCGTCTAGTGGAGATGAAGCCCTGTTGAAGGTTTCAAGGTTCAATTTGAAGTGGACGTTCTAATTGGCCAAGGCTCCCTTCAATGGCTTCCGACTTTGGTCTAGGTCTTCCTTCCCATGGCTTGGATGCTTAGAAAACACCTTGGGTGAGCTCAACTAGGTGCCTTTATGGTGCTTGTAAGAGCAATTGAGGTTTAGTTGAGAATTGAGTAAAGTGGGAATTCCTTAGGCCTCCCCTATTTTGGTTATAAAGAAAACTGAGAAGGAGAAGTTCAAATGAGCTTAAGAATGCTTGGGAAACTTGGAGAAGCTTACCTTTGATCCTCTGAGCTCAATCGAATGCAAGTTAGATGGTTTGAGTGAAAATGAGGGGGAGTATATCTCCCCTACTTAGATCGGACGGTCAAAGCTTGCTCTTCCATTTTTGATCAATTGTCCTGCTTGAATGCGTTGTTTAGGTTGTTAGGAGCTTCAAGTGCTTCAATTTTGGCAGAGGAGTGGAATGAAGAGGTGCACATGTGTTAAATGAGTGTGGGAGGTGATCAAAGTGGAGAATTTTGATTGGAGGGGTCAATTTGGCCTTGGGTTGGGTCTTGGCTTACCCAAACCCATTGGGTCATGTTCACCACCTCCCTTGGTGTTCAAATGGTTTATTAGGAGGATGTCAAGTGGCCATGAAAAGGAATTGGCCAAATTCCAAGTGAATTTGGCCATAGGTTACCCTTTGACCTAGGGGTAAAATGGTCATTTGGCTTTGATTTTGATTTGGACATATTTGGAATAATTGAAAAATGGGTTGTGCGAATTTTCAATGAATTTGGAGTTGATTTGATATGATTTGGCTCAAGTTGATCCATTTAGGTCAAAATAGGTCAACTTGGGTCAAGTTGACCAATTGGTGAAATTGGGTCAAACCAAGGGTTAGGTTAAGTTCAAATGATCATTTGTAGCCTATGAGTATCATTAATTTGGTTGAATTTGATTTATATTTGGTTTTGGTTCATTTGAGTTCAGTTAGGTCAAATGGGTCAAGTTGACCAATTTAACCCATTTGACCCAATTGGGTTAGGTCATGGGTTGGTTTAGGCTTGGTTGATCATTTGAAATGTATTGCAAGCTTTGGTTTCAATCAATTTTGGTTTGGTTTGATTTCAAGTTGATTTGACCTTTTAGGTCAAGTTGGGTTCATGATCAATTGGGCTAGGTTGGGTCTAGTTGGACAATTGAGGCTTTGGTCAAGTTTAACAAGTGATTTAGAATGAATTTGACCCATTGGTTGCAATCAATTTAGCTTAGATCAAGATTTGGCCCATTTTGACTTTTTAGGTCAACTTGGGTCTAGGGGACAATTTGGCTAGGTTTGGCTCAATTGATGGCTTGATCATATTCAATCATTGATTTTGGATTGGTCTAGATCAATGGTTTCAATCAATTTGGCCTATGGTGGATTTTGGCTAGTTTGGGTTTCATTTGTGCTAAGTGTTGACTTGGTCAAAGGCTAGGTTTGACTTGGTTTGACCAATTTGAGTGATTGATCATCCTATAATGATTGTTGCTCACAATGTGAGGTTTAGATGGGCTTAGTTCAATCTAATTTGGGTAAGATTAGAATTTGGCTCAAAAAGGTGCTGTAGGTCACTTTGGGTCAAGTGATCCTAAGTAAGTCAATTGGCTTGATCAAGGCTTGACTCAAGTGTAGTTGAACTCACATATGGACTTCTGATTGAAATATAAATGCATTTGCAAGTGATTTAGAGTCAAATGGGTTTTGATTCATTTGACAATTTCAAGTCAAATGGGTGATTATGGGTTTGACTTGGGTTAGTTTGATTTTGGTTTGATGATTGAAGTTTATGTTTATATTTGGGCTTATGATTGAAGGATTGATTGTTTGAAGAGAAAATCCAAAGGTTTGGATTGATTTGAGTTTGATTTGGCTAAGTTCAAGAATTTAACTAGAAAGGGCATAAGTTGGATTTAAGTTGGATTTGGATTTGAGTTTTGAATTTGGTTTTGGTTATTTGAATTTATATTTCATTTATATTTTGAATAAAAATGAGAATATAAATGGGTTATGAGAAAATCTTTTGAATTTGGAGTGGTTTGGATTTGGCTAAGTCCATGAGATGAAATCAAAAGGGCTTAGGAAAGATTTTGGAATAGGAGTTGAATTTTGAATTTAGTTTTGTTTATTTGAATTTATATTTTATTTATATTTGTAAATATAAATGAGAATTTAAATGAGTTATGAGAAAATATTTTGAGTTTGAAGATGATTTTAGTTTTGATTTGAGCTAAGTCCATAAGATAAAATCAAGATGGCTAAGGAAAGATTTTAGATTTAGAATTGATCATGGTTTTCAATCATTTGGAATTGATTCATGATTTGGATTTGAAATTGATTTGAGGTTGATTTGAATTTGAAGTTGATTTAGATTTGAAGTTTTACTTGAAAGAAGGAAGTAAGGATTTGGTTCAAGCTAAAGGGTAGGCATGTTTTCCTAATACCCCTAAGGCATTCACATGGCTAACTCTTCTAAGTGTCTGGGGTTAAGTTAAGTATTCACTTAATCACTAAGTGTCTTAAGACTAAGAACTCTCTTAATGTTTAGAGAGTCCTTATGCCTGGGATGGAGAAGTTGAAAGCTCACTCTAAAAGTGAGGTCAACAAAGGGGCTTGTGTGGGTGTGACATGACATACATGCATATTGGTGTTGGAAGATAATCAACAATGCTTGAACGATCACAAGCATTAACATAAACAATCTACTCCCAAACTTGAGGTGTCAAAGGGATCAAGATTTTAGTGCATTGTGACTCTACTCATGTCAAAGACATAAGAGAGTGAAGGAGGAATCCACTAGGGATTGAGTATGTGAACCTTCCATTAAGGAAGAGGTTCAAGTCTTCCACTAGGGGATGAAAGGTTTAATTTGATTTGGGTCTCACTGGGGAGAAAATTGATTTGATTTGCTGATTTATGATTTGGTGCTCCACTAGGGATGAAAATGTGAACTCTCCACTTGGGGAGCAAGTTCAAGTCATCCACTTAGGAGAAGAGGTTGTGAAATCCACTAGGGGATTTGAATTCAGGATCCGTTAGGGATGAAAATGTGAACTCTCCAACGGGATTCGAGTTATTGGATTGATCCCTGGGGAATTGGAAATATTTGCATCTCACTGGGGAGAAGCAAACTGATTTAGTGTGTTTAATTTGACTCCACTAGGGAGATTGATTGGATTTATTTTGTTTATTTAGTTTGACTCCACTGGGGAGGTTAGAAGAGATTTGTTTTAGATTATTAAATGTAGAATTTTGAGATAAACCCTATCAGTTATGATGGACTATACTGAGTAGGGGCCATGCTGGCTTGGTCTAGCTCAAATTTACCAATCTAAAAGGGTAGTCTACCAACCATATAGTAGGACTATCCAACCAAAGGGGTTACCTTTCAGTTTGCAATGATTAATTCAGGGAAGAAAGCAGACTCATATCTTCTTGAATAGAAGACCATTGGGGTGACACATTAGCAAGGTAACATGTTAACCCGACCTAGGTTGACTACTGAGTAAATGCCATTGGGGACTTAAATCAGCTCAAAGATAGTCAAAGTTAATTTCATTTTTTAATTATATTTGATGAATCCCATCGGTTTGCGATGGACTGCACTGAGTAGGGGCCATGTTGGCCTTGGTCTAACACAGATTTACCAATCCAAAGGGAGTACCTTCCTAGCCGAGGGAAGAACTATCTAAACAAAGGGGTGTCTTTTGGTTTGTAGTGGTTAATTCAAGGAAGAAAGCACGGGGACTCACATCTTTCCTGATTAGAAACATATTAGCAACATGTTAACGACCTAAAGTCGCCCATCGATTTGTGAGTCACTCTTGAAAGAATGCGTAATAGACTTACATCTTCCAAAGAAAAATGACCATTGGGGTAACCTATTTATGGCAAAATAGATTGAACCTAACCTAAAGCTACAGAGTCTTCAGGACTTATCTCTACTTGAGAGTAGCCAGGAAATTCTTATAGGGTGCTTTGCTGACACTGCCCTAAAGATAGGATGCTTGCTTAGGAAAGGGGCCTCTGGGGGCTTGAATTCCTGATCCACAAGTGAATGATTTGTTTGTTTATCATGGATCCTATTGGTTTGCGAGAGATTACACTGAGAAGGAGCTTATATCAGCCTAGATCTATCTCAAATTTACTGAACCAAAGAAGAATTTGTGCATCCGCTGAACAAATTCTACAACCACAGGGGCGGCTACTAGAAAAGGGGGACTGTCCAATCCAAAAGTAATCCAAGTAGTGTCTAAATGGGGTGGCAAAGGATGTGATCCAAACAGAATGCTCGCAGGGATAGGGCCACTAAGGGCTTGATCCAGAATCCTAGAGAAGATAATGTCCATAGGTATTCGGTGGCCAACTCAAGGAGAAAAATGGGGACTCACATCTGCCAAGAGTGGTGTATCCATTAGGTGAGTCATTGTTAGCATAGCGAACATCAACCAACCTAAAGTGCCCATCGATTTATGACAACTAGGAAGAAAGCATCGGGACTCACATCCTCCTGGTGGGCGATTGCGGGATAGTCCGTCTTACCGACAAGTGCCATCTGACCTAGGGAGACTACTGAGTGAATGCCACTGGGGGACTTATATCAACTCAAAAGTAGTCGAGAGGAAAGGAGCCATTAGGGGACTTATTCCAAACCTCAGATATGCTCGACCTAGTTAGTGCATGATGGCTAGTTCTAAAAGAAAGCTTGTAGGCTTACATCTTCTTAAACAGAGCCAACATGAGGTAGCTTACTAGATGCACAGTGAGGTCTACCAAATTAACAAGACACTCATTAGTTTGCAATGATCAAGTCAGGAAGATAGCGCGGGGACTCACATCTGTCGGACAAGTTACCATTAGGGTTATAGGCTAGCAAGGTGGCATGTTTGTCCGACCTAGAGCAGCTAATGAGAGAGTGCCATAGGGGGCTTATTCCCACATCAAAGTAGCTCGAGATAAAATATATGTGTTTATTTTTGTGTTTGTGTTTGAGGGAATAGGATGTCACTCAGGTTCTCTTATACCTATCTTAAAACACGTTGGGAAATTTGATGAAATGGTGCCATGAATGGCAATTGGGATTCCACTAAGAAGGGATGTCGCTTGGGTTCTCTTACACCTAACTTAGTTGTGCTAGTCGAAATAGGATACCTCTTGGGTTCTCTCACGCCTATTCTAGTAGTTCTTGGGGAATTGTGTTTGTGTCATGAAAGAAGGATAGGACGCCTCTTGGGTTTTCTTACACCTACCCTAAACACGTCGTGGCGGATTCACAAACAAGCAAATAATGTTTTGAAAGAAGAGAATATTTTGATGAATTAGAATGAAATTTTTGAAGATAGAATTATTCTTTTCAAAAATGATTTTATGGATAATATTTCTTCAAATAGAGCCTATTAATTGGAAGCATCAGGTGTTCCCCTTTACAATCAATAAGCTGATAAGATCTTCCTTGGTAGGCCTTCTCTATGACAAAAGGGCTTTCCCAAGTGGGTTCAAACTTGCCTCCCATCTTTCAACTAGCAACAATTGGTCTCCTTAGAACTAGAACAAGTTCTCCTACTTGAAAAGTTCTAGGGTGGACTGGCTTGTTGTGACCTTGAATAATGTTGGCCTTGTACAACTCGAGGTTCTGGCATGCCCATAGGCATATCTCCCTCCAAACCTTCGAACTCTTCTAACCACAACTGGCATTTTGCTTTGTAGTGATTTTACTACCCAATGCTATCTTTAGTGATGGGAGTTGAACTTCTAATAGTAGAACGGCTTCAGATCCATACACTAAGAAGAACGGGGTAGATCTAGTTAGAGTGTTGTATGTAGTACGATATGCCCACAATGCTTCAACTAATGGCTCATGCCACTATCATTTGTTGTCGTCAAGAGTCTTCTTTAGTATCCGGATGAGAGTTTTGTTGAATGCTTTTGCTAGGCCATTCACCTTGTGGTAGTAGATGGTGGAGTACCTCCATGTGCCTTGCAAAGCTGATCTTGTGTTCTTGAATGCGCATACCATTATGGATATAATTCATCCCGCACCGAACTTATATACAATATGGTTCCTAAAAATTGGAGCACATCGAGTTGTGACCTCTCGAGTGGGATTGCCTCCACTTGGAAAAGTAATGAGGCGCTAAGATGAACCGATGACCATTGAAAGAAGGAGGATCGATAGAACCCAGAATGTCGGTACCCCAACACTCAAATGGCCATGCGACCAATGTAGGATGTAGAATGTTGGGTGGTTGATGTAGGACCACACTGCGTACCTGACATTGATGGCATCTCCTAGCTACATCCATGTAGTCTATAATCATCGAAGGCCAGTAGTATCCTAGTCTCTTGATCTTTACTTTCATCTTCAGATCAGATTGATGCACTCCACATAGACCTGAATGTACCTTAGTAATGATGCTACGGGCTTTGTGTTTGTCTAAACAACGTAACAAAATTTGATTGAAAGACTGTTGGTACAAGGTGCCATCGATGAGAGTATATGAGAGAGCTCTCTGTTTCATCTGATGGGCTTGTGACTTCTCTTGAGGTAGTATGCCTTTAGTCAAGTAATCCATGAATGGTTGCCTTAATCCAGCTCCTTGTCCTTTTCGGCAATGACAACCTCCCCTTCAAGAGAAAGTCTCTCGACGAGTTTAGCGTTAATAAGGGATATGACTTATCTATTTTGGACCCTTATTGGAATGGACTCATCTTCCGGACATGACAATTCCTTGGAAGGTTTTGCCAAAGAATCTGCCACTGCATTCTCTCCTCGAGGGACCTTGTAGATGGTGACCTTAGGGATTTGAGCCAACAACTTCATGGTGTACTCATGGTAATGACGAAGCTTAGGTTTTAGAATCTTGCAGGATCTGACAATCTGGTTGATGACCAATTAAGAATCCCCATAGATGTTGATGCTTTGACACATACTGTAATGGCTAACTCCAGATCGGCAATCAAAGCCTCATACTAAGTCATTAGTTTCTTCTTTATTCAGCAGGGAACTGATGTGGGCGTGATCTTCTTCCGTCCTGAGGTTGATTTCTTTGAGCTTGTCAATTATTGAATGGATTTCCTCTTCAAATTCTGGCAGTGCATCTTTGATTTGAAGATTATCTAGATCATCTAAAGTTTCTAAACACACTTCCTCATAAGAGTTAGTGTGGTTTGAGAAGAACCTATCATCTGGTGATTGGTGACAACTAAGCAGAAATCATCATCATCTGGAGTGCGTTCTAGTCTAATCTTGATTGTGCATCCCTCTTTATTGTTCCACGATCCAAATACTCATCTATTCTGGACCATGTATAAGGAATCAAACCTTTTCTTTGCAAGATTAAGAACAGAAGGTCAAAAGGCAATTTCATTAAATCTTTATATGAATTATCCTCAAGTTCTACATCAGCTTCTGGACTTGAGGATGATGATCCCAATAGGAATCTCTTTGGCTTGGTATGTATGGAAGACCTAGGGGCTTCCTTAATTACTAAGCCTTCAACTTTTTGAGATGAAAGTGAGGTTAGAGCTAAAGTTTCCAACTACTACCTGATAGTTTTACATAAACCTGATTCGAATATATTCGTGCTTTGCTTGGAGGCCTGGTCTTCATCGCTATTTGGCTCGAGTGTTACCTCCAACGAAACCCACTAAGAGGGGTTTCTGGAATGCTAATCACTTGAGACTTGTCCTCTAAGCTGGATTCCAAGTCTATGTGAATAGCAGGGGTACTCCTGTGAACTGGAACATAACCCCTGTTGGCTAGTGGCCAACTAGGGGTTCTTCTACTTATGGAATTGCCTCTATGTCTGCCTCTACCTCTTCCTGGTGGAAGTCGAGTCATCCTACCCATATGTCTATATGGTGGTATGAAGTATGAATGGAATGTGTCATGAGGCTCTACTTCTTCCTTGATGTCCTCTTCTTGTTCACTTGTATTTTCCTTTTTCTCTTTCTTTTTCTTCTTTTTATTTTTCTTTTGTATTTGAATTTTGTCCAAGTTCATGAGAAAAGGTATTTTGAGGAAGATAGTAGGTCGCATCTTCAAATATCTCAATCTCTCTAACTGAAAATGACTTTTCATCTTTTTGACATAGTATTCGATTCCATCCTTTCGGAACTTGATGCACTGATGGAGGGAGGATGGAATCATCTTGTTTTGGTGTGTCCAAGACCTATCAAGCAAAGTAGTGAACAAAGTATTCAAATCAATTATGTTGAATTTGGCTTCAGTCTTCTAGTCACCTATTTCTAAAGGTAATACTATGGAGCCTAGAGCCCTCTCTCTATTCATTGAATCCTCTCAACATCATCCAATCTCCTCAGAGTGTAGAGATGTCAATTTTCAAATAGGCAAGGATCTTTAGACTCATAATGTTCTTCGATGCACCTGGATCAATCAAAACCCTAGAATGTTTGAATCTTCTCATGTTCACTGTGATGTAGAGGGGACGGTTGTACTCCATGTCCCCCAGAAGAAGGTCTTCATCAGTGAAGGTAACTCCCTGGGATTCTTTTGAATAATATGCCTCTTCTCCAATAATTGTCAGCTGAGTTAAGCATATCTCTAAATCAAGAAGGGCCTTGATTAATGATTCCCTCATCTCTTTGGATAAGACAAGGGCATCATATATGCTTAACTTAGCTGACAATTTTCTTAGGTGAGAGAGGACATTGTAATCACTTTGGGCTGATCCTCCATAAGAATATCCATGGGTGGAGCATCCTATGGAGGGACTTCTTACTCGCCAATACCAATGACTTATTTTCCCTTATCTTGAGGTGCTGCCCTAGGAGGTAGAATCTTAGCACTACGGAGGTTAACTTCAGTGATCCCTTGTGGCAATTTAGTAGAAGATTGCACCTCATTCACTCTACTCTCCTATAAACCCTCTCATCGATGATTCCAAGTCTATCTCAAGAGGTGAACCTTATTATTGAGAAGGAGAGTCCATCTCGATAAGAGGAAGATCAATTATTATTTTGACTTGAAGAGTTTTCTATCGTAATTAGACAACCCATCAAAAGTGACACAATATCTAGTAAAGTAAGCGGGGTGAGGGATTTGATGCCTTCATTTGCTAATACAAGATGTTTACTAGAAGAAGAGCTAGTTGAAGTAGAAGTGCTCATTGAAGTAGTAGCTGATGATGGGTGGATCGGCCGTGGTTGCGCTACTTGGCTATCCTGGTATGGGTCTTTTCAAGCTCCTACTTTCCCCAAGTTGTCTTTGGCAACTTGTGAACCTTCTTTGATGTTGGTGGTTTGAGCTACCTCAGGCACCTACAAGGAAAGTTTCTTGATTTTTGAAATAATCTTTTTAGGGGTTCAGGATAAAGAGATATCCCAACCTTCTTTAGTTTTGAGAGGATTGCATGTATCCCCAAGGATTACCCTAACAGAACTGGATGGTTGTTCTACTATGTATTCCTTTAGGATAACTATAGCACCTGACTTGTAGCTATGCTCAAGCCAGTCTTGAATGTAAAGCAATCCTCCAAAATATGGCCTAACATATGGTAGTAGGGGCAAAAGTTAAGATCATTGCTCACCCCACTTCTTCTTCTTCAGTATGAAAGTCGTTTCTTTAAGAGGTTCTTAAAGATTTTCCTAACTACCTCCATCTTTAATGAGTAAGGTTTATTTAGTTTATCCAAAAGAGTAGGTAGATGGTAGTTGAGGCGGAATATGTCCACGTGAGTATGGTTGAGGAAGGTGGCAAAGGCTAGGCATTGATGATGACCTATGGTGGTAAAGGAGGTGGAAGTTCTTTGTGGAGCTTGAGGTCTCTCATCGCTTGCATTTATGATAAATGCGATTTATTTCATACTTAAATTGTACCATCTGAGAATATAATCAACGAGGGACTCACTGGGGTGTTGTTGTGCTACAACGAGATCGTCCATAGACACCCTTTGTTGAGCTCCAGCAAACCTCTTGATGAATAGTTGCTCCAACTTAGCAAAAGTCTTCACTGAACTATTGGGGAGTTCAGCGTACCAATCAAAGGCTATGCCTACTAAGTTGCTGACAAAAAGGTGGAATAGTAACGCTTTGCTACCACTAGTGTTGCAATAGTTGGCCCTGAAGTGCGCTATGTGCTGGCATGGGTTCCCGCTTCCATCAAAGCTCTTGAAAGATGGTGGCATAAAACCCTTAGGATACTGGATGACATCAAATTCCTCTTGGTATGGTCTACTCTTTGGAACCGATGATCCTCCTCAGGCTTGCACCAGTGCTTCTCTCACTTGTGCTCAACCATGAGTTTAATATTCCTTTCTTGTATGGAGGTACTATCCACTACCTTCCTATACAAGCTAGTGTTGCCCTACTCTACTGGAGGTGAAGTCTTGGCTTGATCCAAGACATGCAACAACTCAGACTGATCGATCTCTGCAATAGTAGGATGCATTGCTGGGGCTTGATTCTGAAATGCCAAAACTACTGCTAGCAAATCTTCAAGCTTCTTTCCCATCTTATCAATTTGTTCATCCTTCTTTGAGTTATTGAAGGAGGTGTTGGGTCGAGTAGGCTATGTCATCCTGCTCAGCCGTAGCACCTTCCAAACTCTGCTTATCCTGAAGGAGGGAACCCCTGGTATCAACCATAAGCACTCCCACTGAATCCTCTAGTAAATCATCTTTATTGGGATCAAAATAGACCTTCTCCTCCTCTAAGTCAGACTAGTCGTCCCCTACGATTTCCTTTTTCCAACTAGATATTGTGCTACAATATCATCTAGGGAGCGGTCCAACTGTGTAGGCACAAATGATCTCGGCTGACTGGTGGCGGGATCATTATCATGAACAAAAATATATCTAACCTCCCCTGCTGCTGTAGAGCTGATCTTGTGAGGACTATGCTCACTGGAGAATATATGTTCCTGTCACTAGATCTAGGTGGAGTGGTACTCCTAGGAGGATCTATTGCCATGGGAACAATAGTATTATCTCCTTCTCCCTCTATGGCTGCTATCTCCATAGTCTGTTACGGTGATGGTGGTGATGGTATGACTACTATGCTCTGAGGTTGCCACTCCCTCTTCACCACAACTGGAGTAGGAGATCGACCAGGGGGGCTTGGCCTCACCTCAGTCGGTGATGTAGATGAAATGAGATCTCTTGGCCATAGCCAGATCATCAGTGGGGCTTTCTTTTCCCAGGATGCTACCTTCATGGCTTTTGCTGGAATGGTGGAAGATGGAACTTGTACTGGAGATGGGGGACATGAGTGGGCAGTGTGAGGCACAACTCCCTCCAGAGCTCTTCTCCCATGGTGGGTAAATATCAATTTGTCAAGATCGTGTGAGTAGCATGCCAATCAAGAAAATCCATGAGGGAGGCCTTTACCTGTCTCTCAATAGTCACATGAGATACAGAGCCCTCTCCTATCAAATGTGCTTGCCAACGCTGTAAGGGATGACTGATTATAAATCAAATTGAGCACCCAGACTATGATCATTTGTAAGTCTTGCCAGCTCAGCATAGAACTGATCTATGGCTGGCATACGACCTCCTCTTATCTCTTATAGGAGCCTCATATTATGCTGCAGGTGGAGGTGACACTGTAAAACTGCTAACATCTTCCTCTCCATCAGATCTGGAAAGATGGTGAAACTTATTTTGTGTGATCAGAAGAGAAACTATCCTGGGTAACTCCTCTACTACGGTCTGAGAAATTGCCTCCAACTCCTTAATGATGCCTGTGGTGATCATAATATAATGGTGCCTGTGGTGTTTATTTTTTGGGTTTGTGCATTTTGTGTGTATATTTGAGGGGACACCATGCAGATCCGAGGATGTACTTATTAGAGTGATCGAGTACTACATTAAGGAATAGTGTACTATCTTGAGAGATAGAAGTCACTACCCTATAATGGACCTAATTACCTAATAAGGACCCCTAAGGCATGATGGATCTTCAAATATACCAGAGATTTTTTTTCCTACTTTACATGGAAAAGTAAAGTAGGGTTTATTTAAACTGGGTTCATTAAGTTTTCTATGGAGGCAAGCCTCCATAGTTAATTACATCTTAAGGGAAATGAATTCTTTTAGAATACTCTCCATTAAAGTAGGCGATTGTTGTCTCCAAAGAATTCAAAGAGGACTATCAACAAATTGGTTACATTTTTAGAAAATCAAGTGGGACAGATCAAAAGGGGAGAGTTATTATCGAAGCCAAAGGAGATGAGTAGAGAGTGCTCATGATATTAGAAAGCCTAGTGAGCACTTCAATCTATCATATGATTGGGCTTTATATATTTAAATTTTGAGGAGATTTACTTGTTTGAGTTGAATTTTTTAGAAACCCAAGACTTATAATTTTGCCTGTAAATGCCTAAGAGGTGGGGATTTATGCTTGTGCAAAGAGAAACATCAATCTATCATAAATCTAAGGAGCTTTAGTTTACCTCCATAAGAGAGGGTAAGCCACCGGACTGTTGGATTTATTATCGCCTAGAGGGGTAGCCAACTAACTCCTCCTACACTTTAAATTAATGTAAGCAAGTCATATGCTTTGTAAGATGGTTAAGCTGTTATTTATTTAGAAGAGAAACTAAGTCCTTAAACCCACTCCCTAAAGACTAGATCATGAAGGGCATGAATGATTTAAATCTAATGCAAATTTTATCAAGTTTTATTTGATTTTTGGATTTTTCATTTTGACACAGGCTATAGGATTTTGTATGCCAAAATGCATGTGAAATTTATTATGGGCCAAATCGAAAGAAAAAGAGGTATCTTTCCATCAAATGATCTTACAGGTTAAGCCTTTATCCTCTAGCACACATGGAAGTCCTCTCTTAATAGGAGTGGAAGAATATGACATGCATGATATTATACATACAATCATCCAGCTAAAGGGGTTGCTAAATATTTTTATTATCTTGACTTAATTCGTAGGATTTTATGTGAGGTTATGAGAAATTTTAGTTATGAGTTATTAGTGAGATAGAAAATTTATTTTTATCATAAGAGCCTAATCGCATCTAGGACACACAACAATCACCAATCATAAAGAAACTATGAAAAGATATGTTGTTTCTAATGCACAAGCTAAACAAATCATCAAACAATTTTATAAATTTATCGCAAAAGAATAAGAGGCCGGTGCGGTCGGGTCCCGCCGTACAACCTGAAAAGAAATATGGGTAGTTGAGCTCTACCCTTATACATCCTAGTATAATAAAAGAATAACTACAATTATAGAATGATAAATGTCATGTGGGGTCTTCATTCTTCATCCTCCATTCTTTACTCATCATCTTTCATTTCTTCATTTTGCTTTGCTCCATTTTTTTCTTTCTTTCTTTTAGTTTGATTGGGATGTAGCTTGCTCCAAAGGCATCACATGGTGTATAAGACTTGGTCTTGTAACCAATGCTCATCCTAATCTCCCATAACACTTATCCTAATCCTAATGCAAAATTACATTAAAAGAGAAGGAAAGTGAATCTAGCTACACCTGTAAAATAAGCATTTGCTAAATATACCATACAACCCAAGCAGTTAAATGAATAATTTTGGACTTACACATGGGTAACCAAGTCCATGTTCTAACTTGGTTATGCTTAGAGGCTAAGCACATCAAAATAATTTATATTTTTATTACAATTAATAAGCATAAAACATGATTAGGCTAATGTCAGCCTAACATTCATATTACACACATACACCCTAACATCCAGTCTAAAATAATACAAACAAAACTAAACATTCATCAAATCATGCACCACCCAAACATAAAGTGATATGGTGACTCAGACTAATGTGCATGTGTTAAAGCTTGTGTGATATGTCCTAACTAGGCTTTAGAGTTATGATTTGCTAAGTGTGAGGGATTTAATTTATAAAGGGTTGATTTCTCTTTAAGTGGTTTAGTTGATTTAAAGATTTTACTTAGTGCTTTCTTTTATTTCATATAGCCTACACTTAGCAACTAAGTGTTATAAAGAGAAGAAAGAGAGGGAATCTCTCTTTTATCCCAATCTTAAGTCATTTCTAAGGTTTAATTAATGAATTTTGTTTAGTGAATGGTTTATTGTGTGTTTTAATTAAACCTAAGTTTAGGTTCACTCTAAATAACCTTATTCAATATGAAAGACATCTTAGGATTAATTATAATGGATTACTATCACATAACACACATTTAATCATTTCTTTCCATAATGTATATCATGCATATGAATAATCCTAAGCATACATATACATGCAATGTAAATCTTAGCATACTTTGATGATGAATGCAAAGAAATGTATTTTGAATTTAAATATTTCATTTGTTGATTGAATTATGAATGCATGGCTTTATTATATAGAAAAAGGGATTTTTCATCCATTACCTAAACACACATTCACATGTATAAAAGTTTTAAGTGAGTACATGCCATTATTTTCTACACTGGGCATAAAGTACAAGACCTACTTAGGGCTACTTAAAACCTCAGATACTAATATACCACTTTTCTTAGATACATGTAAATGTATGAATAAGGATAGAAAATACATGCAAAAGGTTGTATTTATTTGATTTATGATTCTTTGTTCATTGGCCACATCATGCATGCATATGTATAAGAGTTTTAAGTGAGTACGATGCCATTATTTTCTACACTAGGGGCGTATGGTACAAGACCTACTTAGGGCTACTTAAAGCCTCGTAGCCTTGGGATGTCTACTAATATACCACTTTTCTCCAGTACATATGAATGTACAAAAAGAACCACATGAATAGAGAATCATGCAAAAAATTATGTTTGATTTGGTTATGTGATTTACATATGTGTCCTAACTCTTAGCATTGAGATGCATAGGAATAGATTTAAGCAAATATTATGTTCTTTTCAAATAAACTATACACTTGCAAGTCCTATGTGAATCCATGTTAAGATAGGGAAAGAGAACTTCGTATTACACATCTTATACTATTATAACATACAAGCTTATAGGTATTTGCAATTAACATTACTTCATTTATAATAATTGATTTATAGGTTTTGAAAAAAGCTTTTGATTTAATAGTGATAATAGCCACACATATTTAATTTAAGTCAACACATGCAATTTGACATAAAAGAAATATTTCATTTAATTAATTTTAAAAGAAAAGAATGCATGATTTCATATGGCAAGTAATATTTAGCATGATAGGAAAGAAATAAAGGAATGTAAGCACATGATTTTATTCACCCCAATTAATTCCTAAGGACAATCAGATTAAATAAGGCTATTTAAAACAAACTAAAATTCTTTAAAGACATTTTTTAACTTTGAGTTTGATTTGATTTAGGAAATATGAGAGAGGTTTGCTAATCCTAGCCCAATTCCCCATGTGTGAATTAATTTGGTTTAATGAAGAACATTTAAGTTGATTTTATGTTGTAATTTGGTTAAGGTATGAATTAAATGAATTAATTAACCCTTACCTAGATCACCTTAAGTTAATTAACTAATTAATAATAAGCCAATTGATATGCAACCACATGAAAAGTAAATTTGCAATGCTCTTAGGACATGAAAGGGGCCTAATGCAATTGGCTTATGATTAATAGTTAATTAAGCTTAAGGGATCTCACTTAATTACTTTTAGGATTTTCTCACACATGTGAGCCAACCATAATTTCATTATCTCTTATCTTGGGTTATTGAACACCCATGGAGCTACCTAATAGGTGTGGATGAATTGATTTTTAATTTTAATTTCATTAAGCCTTTAATTAATTGATTAAACACTTTGGTTATGTTTTAACTTGAATGATGAAATTGACTTAGGGTAAATAATCAAAGGCAAGGCCCCAATCCTAATCCCTAAATCATTTAATCATCCAATTAGATTCTAATTTTCTTATTTTGAAGATTAATCACTTAATTAATCAATTAATCATTCCATTAATCATTAATTAATTTGATTTTTAAAGATAAAGAAGACTTAGGAAATGAATTAGGAAAATATCCCCAATCACATCCCCTAAGTTATCTTACTGTTCAAGAGAGGTAATTATGTTTAAATTATTAATCAAATTACTATTCATTCATTAATTATGATTAATTAGATTAAGAGAGTGATTAGGGCTTAATCAAGTGATTTCCCTAATTAAGCAATCAATAAAATCTTAGAAAAATAGAGGAGGTAGAGGTCATCCCCCTAAGCATCCAAAAAAAATTTGAGATTAATTGAGTGCTTAATTAAGGTGTAATTAAGCTAATTAAATTTTTGATATAATTTTAATTAAGTTAAAATCACTATTTAAAATCAATTAATTATAATTTTCTTAGATTCTACTCTGAAATATCTTCAAAATGAGCCTAAGTTTGTATTTTTTTAGATTTTTCTATAATTAGTTATGACTTTAGGAAATTTCAGGATATAAAACTAAATAATTAGCCCTAATTAAAAACTTAATCCCGTCGGCCACGTGGCGGTTGAGGCGCGCGCTTTCCACATGGCACGATGGGATTGACTTTTTAAGTAGTCACATCTGCGCGCTGACTCAGCCGATGGCGGACGTGCTTTCTCTATAGACCGTCCAATCTAAGATTGGATGACCATAATTTGATTCGCAGTTTGGGAAGGGAATCGAGGGCTCTACCGTGGGATTTGATCAGAGTCGCTCATCCCAATCACATGGGTTGGATGGCTCATGATCTATCCCATTCACGAGTGATGAAAGACAGATGTCATCCATCTTACTTCATTTGATTTGAGCTCACCTGAGCTCAGATTGTCTCCTAATTCTTCTCACACCTTCGGGGAAGGGAGACACACATTCAAGAGTCAATTTTTCATGAAATTCAAATTTACTTCACAAAAACCAACCCACTTTTCCATACAAGGCTCAGTTTGTAAAATTACCTCACCGGAGCTAATGTTCGGTGGTGCAATACTGGAGGTAGCTTGCTAGTTGAAGCAAGGTCTTGTTGAAGAGTTTTGAGCTTGATTTGGTGTGGGAGGCTCGGTTGACCAATCCACGCACGCAAGGGGCTCAACTCTAATTGAACTCACTCCTCCCATGGCTTGGAAGCTTGATAATTGGTTCAGTTGGCTTCGATAGGGTATGGTGATGGTGTGGTTAGGGGGAATTGAATTTGATTGAGTGGAGAGGGAGTATTGGTCAGGATTGGGATGCCTATTTCATCTTTGCTCGGGAATGGGCAATTCCAAATGAAGAGGGCTTGGGGATCCTTGGAAACACTCTGAGGGGCTTTAGAATTCACTTAGGAGAGCTCATGATACAAGTGTGTGCAAAATCATGCTCAAATTAAGGAGGTATACCCCTCAACTTCACATCATGGATGAACAGTAGTGTGCACACATTTTGTACTGGCTCATGATCGTCCGACCGTTGGACTTGTCTCCATCAAGTCAGTGAGGCACGCTAGGGATGGGAGGAATGATGGGAGGCTGCCATGTACCAATGTGCAAGGATGCAAAGGTCTTGATCCAATGGGTGCTCGGTTTGGGTTGGAGGTGAGTCAACTCACCTCCCAAGTCCTGGCCTACCTAGGGTGAGTTAGCTAGCTGGGTCGTGAGAATGTTCCATGGAGTGCTAATGAGTTGCCATAGGGATGGGGTATTTGACTTTGGCTTGGATCCAATGGTTTTAAGATTTAAATCCTAGTTTGATGGTTAATCCCCTTGGTGGGGTCCACTTGGCTTTTGAACTATTTTGGGAATGGATGAGAACATGTTTGGGTTGGGTTTGACTAGGTCCTAGGGTCCCATAAGTTAGTTTGGAGTGATTTGGCTTCATTTGGTCAAATGGGTTCCATTTGGGCTAGGTTGGGTTGACCTATTGGTCAAATAGTGTCAAGCCAAGGCTTGAGTTAGGTTCATATGATGATTTAGGATTTTTTGGTTCAATTAATTTGGATTGGTTTGGCCTAGGTTTGGTTTGACTCGTTGGGATTCAAAAGGGTTAAATTGGTCAAGTTGACTAATTTGGTCATTTGACCAAATTAGGTCGGGTTAGGTGTTGAGTCAAGTTCAATTGGTTGATTGAAAGTGATTGTAGGCTTTGGCTTTATTAATTTGAATTTTGGTCAGTTGGACCTTTTAGGTCAATTTGGGTTGTTGTCAAGTTGACCAATTGGTCAACTTGGGCTCAATTATGACTTTGGTCAAGTTCACAAGTGATTTAGAATGAACTTGAGCTATTGGTTGCAAATCAATTTGGTTAAATCATGATTTGACCCATTTTTGGCTTTTAGGCCAATTTGGGTCAACTTAGGTCAAGTGGCCAATTAGGCTTGGTTTGGCTCTTGATGGTTTGTTCAATCATTATGATTGAGATTGAGTCAATGGTTTCAATCAATTTGGCATATGATGGATTTTGGCTAGTTTGGAGTTTCATTTGGGCTAAATGTTGACTTGGTCAAAGGTTTGACTTGGTTTGACCCAATTCAAGGTGGTTGATCACCCCATGATGATTGTTGATCATGATTGAGATTTATTTGGGCTTAGTTCAATCCAATTTTGGTTGGATTAAAACTTGGCTCAAAAAGGTCTTTTAGGTTAGTTTAGGTCAAGTGAGCCTAAATGAGTCAATTGGCTTGATCAAGGTTTGATTCAAGTTTAGTTGAATTCACATATGAGCTTATGATTGAAATATAAATCCAATTGCAAATGGTTTGGAGCCAAATGGGTTTTGGTTCATATGACAATTTCAAGTCAAAAGGGTCATCATGGATTTGACTTGGGTTGACTTGGGTTTGGTTTGATAATGGTGGCTTATGTTTATATTTGGATCAATGATTGAAGGAGATTGAATTATGAAGAAATCCATGAGTTTTGAGTTGATTTAGGTGTCATTTAGCCAACTTCAAAAGTTTGGCTAAAAAGGGCTAAAATTGGAAATTTAGTTTGATTTGAGTTTAGTTTTGGTCATTTGAATTTATATTTCATTTATATTTGTGAATATAGATGAAGATATAAATGTGACATGAGAAAATCACTTGAGTTTGGAGTGATTGGGAAGCAAATTTGATTAAGCTTAGGGATGTTGGTCAAAAGGGCTAACTAGGTTTTGATTTGGTTTAATTTATTTTTGATTTGGTTTGAAGGTTTGGACTTTGATTTTATTTATATTTGTGAATATAAATTAGTGAAAGATTGATTTATAAAGAAATCAACCAAATTTGAGTTAGTTTGAAGGAGTTTTGGCTAAGCATATGAAGGTTGTTCTTATGTATTCGAAAAGATTTTAGAATTTGGACTTAATCATGGGTTTCAATCATTTAGAGTTTGGAATTGATTTATGATTTGGGATTTGATTTGAGATTGAATTTCATAATTGAAAAAATCAATTGGATTAGGGTTGATTTGGATTTGGTTAAGGCTAAGTCCATAAGATAAAATCAAAGGGCTTAGGAAGGTAGGAGACTAAGTCTTAAAGTCACTCCCTAAGAGACTAGATCATGAGGGGCATGAATTCATTCATGACTTAATCTAATACAAACTTTGCCAAGTTTTATTTTTTTATTTTTGATATTTTTTTGACATGCTGGGATTTCATATTCTAATGCATGAGAAAATTGGTTATAAATAAAAATCGAAAGAGATGTTTCCACCATTGCTCTCAAAGGTCAAGCAATTTTCTCTAGCAAAGGTGAAAGCCCTCCATTGGCAAGAGTGAAACAATATGATTTATGCATGATATGAGACATATAACATCCAGATAAGGGGTTGATAAATCTTTTATTATCTTAATTTATGTCCTAGGCTTTAGGTGAGGTTATGAATTATTTAGTTTAATTTTAAGTTGATTAATTTTATAGAAATTTTTTTTCTAAGAGCCTAATCGCATCTAGGCCATTCAACAACCATTAAACAACTAAGAAACTAGGAAAATCATGCCATTCTAATTGCACAATCATAAACATAACATCAATCAATTTATAAAATTAGTGCATAAGAATAAGAGGCAGATGTGGTTGGGTTCCACCGCACAACCTGAAAAATGAGAATGGGTAGCCAAGCTCTACCATTATACAACCCAGATTATAAATGAATAATTATAATTATGAAATGACAAGTGTTATGGGGGTCTTCATTCTTCATCCTCCATTCTTCACTCCTTGTCCTTCATTCTTTCATCTTGATTTGCTCCATTTCTTTCTTTCTTTTTGTTAAACTTGGGATGTGGTTTGCTCCAAGGCCTCACATGGTATATAAGACATAGTCTTATAGCCAATGTTCACCTTAATCCCCATAACACTTATCCTAATCCTAATGCAAAAATTACAATAAAAGGAAGGAAAGTAAATCTAGCTACACCTGCAAAACAAATGTTAGCTAAACACACTATACAACCAAAGCAATTATTAAAATAATTTAGACTTAGTACCCCACATATGGATAACCAAGCCCACATGTCCTAGTTTGGATTTTGCTTAGGGGTCTAAGCAACCTGCACAGCAACAACATTTATATTTTTATTATCGTGCCCCTTAAGCATAACCCCCTATAGAAGACATGATTAGGTTAAGATCGCCCTATCATCCAGTCTACACACATACATCCTAACATTCAGCCTAAAATATTACATCATAAAATAAAATCATACATCAAACCATGCACCTCCCTAACATAAAGCTAGAAGTGGTGACTTAGCCTAATGTGTGTGTCATTTAAGGCTTATATGGCTTGTCTTAGCTAGGCTTTAAGGTTGAAATTTTCTAGGTGTGAGAGGCTTAATTTAGATGGTGGTTTTAGTTTAAGTGATTTAGTTGATTTGTCAATTTTAGTTGGTGATTTGATTTGGTTTGAATGAACCTAGACTTAGTGGCTAAATGTTGTAAGGAGAAGAAAAGAGAAGAGAGCTCTCTTTCATCCCTACCTTAAGTGATTTCTAAGGTAGATTCATTAATGAATTTCCTTTGGTGAATGATTTATTATGTATTTTAATTAATCATAAATTTAGATTTACTCTAAATAGCCCTATTCAATAAGAAATGCATCTTAAGATTAGTTATGGTGGATTACTATCACATAACACACACCCATTCATTTCTTTCCACCATGTATACCATGCATATGAATAATCCTAAGCATACCTATACATGAAATGCCAATTTTAGCACACTTTGATGATGAGTGGAAAGAGATATGATATGAAAATTTGGATACTCCATTTATTAATTAAATCATTAATGCATGTCTTTGTTAAGTAGAAAAGAGAGATTCTTTTATCTTTTAGCTAAATGCACATCCACATGTATAAAAGTTATAAATACAACGCCATTATTTTTTTATACGGAAGGTACAAGACCTACTCTACTTAAAGCTCGTAATCCCGAGATCCGACCGATATACCACTTTTCTTAGATACATGTAGATGTATAAAAAGAACTAAATGGATAAGGAATCATGCAAGAGATTATGTTTGATTTGGTTGTAAGATTTACATGTGTAATATGAGGATGCTTCCTAAGTCTTAATATAGAGATGCATAAGCATAGATTTAAAGCTTCAACAACTGACCCAACCCAGCCCAATTGACCATGAACCCAACTTGATCTAAAAGATCAAATCAACTTGAAATCAAACCAAACCAAAATTGATTGAAACCAAAGCTTGCAACACATTTGAAATGATCAACCAATCCTAAACCAACCCATGGCCTAACCTAATTGGGTCAAATGGGTCAAATTGGTCAACTCGACCCATTTGACCTAAGTGAACTCAAATGAACCAAAACTAAATCTAAACCAAATTGAACCAAACCAATAATACCAAAACACCTCAAATGGTCATTTGAACTTAATCCAACCCTTAGTTTGATCCAATTTGACCAATTGGTGAACTTGACCCGGTTGTCCCATTTTGACCTAAACGGGTTAACTTGAGCCAAATCATATCAAATCAATTTCAAATTCATTGAAATTTGGCCCAACCTATTTTTGAAACATCTCAAATATGCCCAAAATAAAATCAAGGCCAAATGACTATTTTACCCTTGGGTAAATCATGGCCAAATTCACTTGAAATTTGGCCAATTCCTTCTCATGGCCACTTGGCATCCTTCTAGTGGACCACATGGACACCAAGGAGGGTGGTGAACATGACCCAATGGGTTTGGGTCAGCCATGACCCAACCCAAGGCCAAACTGACCCCTCCAATGAGAATTCTCTGCTCGGATCACCTCCTACACTCACCTAGCACATGTGCACTTCCTCTCCTCCACTCCTTTGCCAAAACTAAAGCATATGGGATCCCTAATAGCCTAAAAAACCCATTCAATCCAAGCAATTAGTCAAAAAATGGCAAGATGGCTCTCAGCCATCCGATCCAAGGAGGGGGAGATATACTCCCCCTCATTCCAACTCAAAGCACACACTATGAGCTATAGTGATCAAAGGAAAGCATCCATAAGCTTCTCAAGGTCATTTCCAAGCTTCTCAAATCTCTCCTTTTCAGTTTTGCTTAAGCCAAAAATAGGGGAGGCCTAAGGAAATTCCACTTCACTCAATTCTCCACAAAACCTAAATTCACTTTGCAAGCACCATCAAGGAAGCAAGTCGAGCTCACCCAAAGCATTTCCCAAGTCACCAAGCCACGGAAAGGGGGATTTCAATCAAAGTTGCAAGCCATTGAAGGGGAGCTTGGCCAATTAAGCAATTCACTTGAAATTAAACTTGAAACTTTCAATAGAGCTTCATCTCCACTAGAGCAAGCAACCTCCTTTGTTTGAAGCATCGGTGATAGCCTCCGGTGAGGTATGACTCAAAATTGACCTTCCATTGAAAATTGCTTGGTCTTTTGTGAAGGGAATCATAATCCCATTAGATCCTAGCCGTTGGATGTTCTTCCCTATACCTCTTGATGGTGTGGGGTGAATCTCTGTCTAATCTGAGCTAGTGAGTCGGATCAAGCCATAATGATGCCTCCCATATTAGGGATGAATCATGGGCCCATCCCGCATGTTTTGGATGGACGTGACAAATCTCATAGATCCACGATTAAATCCTTTATAACCACGAAAATTGTATCTTGATCTGGACGCCTGGGAAAGAGCATTGAGCCAATAAAGACGCACATGATGTGACTACTTAAATAATCAATCCCATCATGCCATGTGGAAATCCGGCCAATATGCCAACGGATTAGTTAATTAATTAGGTTATTCTAATTATCATATGATCATAGAAACTTCATAAATTCATAACTAAACATAAAAAAATTCCAAAAAATGCAAACTCATATTCATTTTAAAGATAATTCAAAGGGGAATAATATAAAATTAAGTTTAATGGATTTTAAATAGTGTATTTTCCTTAATTAGGGTTTAATTAAAAACTGAATTGCCTTAATTACTCCATAATTACTTCATTAATTAATTCCAAATTTCTTAAACATGTTTAGTGGGATGACTTCTGCCTCCCCTAATTTTCTTGGGATTTATTAATGAGTTAATTAAATTAATTCTAACAATTTATCTAATTAAAAGTAATCATATGAACATTGGTTTAATCCCTTAATTGAGATAATTAAACATTATTTAAGTAAGGAGGAGGTTTATGCAATGGTTTTGGATATTTTTCCTAAGTTATTCCCTAAATCCCCTTTCTTCCTTAATCCAAACATAATTAAGGATTAATCCACTAATGATATACTTAATTAGTCTATTCAAACTCTCAACAATGAGTCTAAACTTAATCATATTAATATTGGGTAGATCCTTGGGTGTTTAAAAGCTTAAGGTAAGTCTAAGGAAATTATAATCCAACTCACATATGTGAGAAGGTTATGAAAGTACTTAATGGCTTTAGCTTAATTAATCAATAATTGTGAGCCAATTGCATTAGGCCCCTTTCTTTCTTAGGTGCATTAATTATTCAAATTCCATGTGATTGCATATCATATGTTGGCTCATGTTAGCTTAATTATGTTAAAGTGTGAAAGGGTAATTAATGGACTTGATTCACCCTTAACTTAAAAAACATAAAATCAATCTAATTGTTCTAAAAATTAAACTAAATTGATTCACATATGGGGAAAATGGGTTAGGACCAGCAAACTCTTTTCACATTTCCTAAATCAAATCAAATCCAAAAATAGAAATCTCTTTAAAGAATTTTGATTCACTTTGAATAATCTTATCTTATAGGATTGTCCTTAGGAATTAATTACGGTGAATGAAGTTACATGCTTACATCACTTTATTTCTTTTCAAGCATGCTAAATGTTGTATGCCATATGAAACCATGCATTCATATCTTTTGGAAGGTTAATTAAATAAAATATTTTTTTATGTCAAATTGCATGTTTTGGTTAAAGTTAAGAGTATGAGTGGCTATTATTACTATTAAATCAAAAATTATTTTTAAAACCTATAAATCAAAGATTAAAATGAAGGTATGCTACTTATAAGTACTTATAAGTAATGTGATTATAAATAAAAAATATGTATTATGTGCTTTTCTTCTTTCCTCTTAACATGGATTTGGATAGGATTTGTAAAGTGTATAATTCATTTGAAAAGAACATAACACTTACTTAAATCTATTACTATGCATTTCCATGTTATAATTTAAGAAAGGATCTTCACTTTTACACATGTAAATTGCATAACCAAATCAAATACAAAAATATTTTGCATGACTCTTCATCCATTTACTTTTGTACATGCACATGTATTTAAGAAAAGTGTTATATTAGTCTAGACATGGATTTTAGCCCCAAAGGGTCTCCTTACACCTAGTAGAAAAGAATGGCACCGTTCTCACTTATGTCTTTCATACATGTAAATGTGCATTTGATTAATGGATAAAATAGTCTCTCTTTTCTACTTAATAAAAAAACTTGCATTCATGGAATATCCAAGTTTTCCTATACAACATCTCTTAGCATTCATCATCAAAGTGTGCTAAAGTTTGCACTTGCATGTATAGATATGCTTAGGATTATTCATATGCATGGCATACATGAAGAAATATTGTGTTATGTGAGAGTAATTCACTTTTAACTAATCCTAAGATGCCTTTCTTATTGAATAGGTTTATTTAAAGCAAATCTAAACTTAGGGTTAATTAAAACACATAATAAAACATTCACTAAAAAAATCACTAATGATACCTTAGAAATTACTTAAGGTGAGGATGAAAGAGAAGTTCTCTTCTCTTTTCTTCTCTTTACAACATTTAGTAACAAAATGTAGGTTTATTCAAATAAAATCAAATCATCAAATAAAATTAACAAATAAACTAAATCTCTTAAAATGAAACCATCCTCTAAGTTGAATTCTTCACACTTAGAAAATTCCAATCTTAAAGCCTAGCTAAGACATGACACACAAGCCTTTAATGCCACACACATTAGACTAAGTCACAATTTTTAGCTCTTATTGTAGTGCATTATTTGATGCGATTTATTTTGTGATGTAATATTTTTAGACTGATGTTAGTGTGTGTCACTAGATGGTACATTTAGCCTAATCATGCCTTCTTGTGCTTATCGCTGTAATAAAATATAAAATACTTACTGTAGGTTTATACCCTACGATAATCATAATTGTACAGTGGACTTGGTTACCCATGTGTTGTTAAGTCTAACTTATTCATATGCATGCTTGGGTTGTGTGGTATGTTTAGCTAATCTCTATTTTACAAGTTTAGTTAGATTTATCTTTCCCTTTTTCATGTGATTCCCTACTCATCTCCCTTTAGTTTCGATAATAACTCCCTCTTTTTGATCAATCCCACTTAATCTTCTAAAAATAAACCAATTTGTTGATAGTCTTATCTTTGAAATCTTTGGATACAACGATCATTTACCTTAATCAAGAGTTTTCTTAAGGAATCTCATTCCTTAAGATGTAATTAACTATGGAGCCTTGCCTCTGTAGGGAACTTAACAAACCCGATTTAAAATAAACCCTACTTTACTTTTCCATGTAAAGTAGGAGAAGAAACTCTCATACATTCGAAGACCCATTGTCCTTAGGAGTCTTATGAGGTGATTAGGTCCATTGTAGGATGGTGACTTCTGTCTCTCGAGATAGTATATCATTCCTCAATGTCATACCCAATCACCCTAATAAGAACATCTAGGGATCTAAGTGGTGTCCAACTAGCGTATTTTGTTTTCATTTATTTCAAGATAGATGATGTTAAAAATTCACCACATATTTTTCTAGCGACTCCGCTGGGGACGGTTCCTCTCTCCATCTTTGGTAAATGATCATTGTCTCCAAGGATTGATAGTGGAATTGTATTTCATATGAATTTGAGACTATCCTTCTTTTCTGTTGGCACTTAGTTTATTTCATTCTTAAGCTAAGCTAGCCAACATCTTTTAGGTTTTAGGACCTCACTTTGTGTTGGTCTTAAAACCCCTATTGGGTTCCCCATTAGATGAAAAAAAAAGAGATTATTAAAGACCTTCCTCCTTACCATTTCTATGGTAAGAAAAGGTTCATTCCAAAAATAAAGAAAGAAAAATAAATCCTTTATATAAAAACATCACTTTCCAAAAAGTTCACATAATAAAATACTTGCACAAAATACATATAACTCAACCTCATCTAACAATCTTTAAGATTGTTACATGTAGATGTTTTAAAAAATCAAAAGCTAAGAATAATCTTTCAAAAAAATTACAAATGAACATCTTCATTCAATATACTCAAATTTATTGAATGAAGATTTCATTTCTAAACAAAATCAAAAATCTTCTTTCTAAAAAGCACAAATGAACTTCCTCATTCAATATACTCAAATTTATTGAATGAAGATTTCAATTCTAAAAAAAAAAATCAAAAATCATCTTTCCAAAAGCACAAATGAACTTTCTCATTCAATATACTCAAATTTATTGAATGAAGATTTCTTTCTAAACAAAATCAAAATCATCTTTTCAAAAAAAAAAGCACATATGAACATCCTTATTCAATATACTTAAATTTATTGAATGAATATTTTACTTCAAATAAAATCAAAATCACCTTTTCAAAAAGCACATATTTAAAAACGAACATCCTCATTCAATATACCCAAATTTATTGAATGAAGATTTCATTTCTAAACAAAATAAAAAAAATCATCTTTTCAAAAAGCACATATTTGAAAATGAACACCCTCATTCAATATACCCAAATTTATTGAATGAAGATTTCATTTCCAAATAAAATCATATCATGACATTGAAATTCCATTTCAACATATCTCACATATGTTGAAGTTGGAATTTCCTCCCCTTTCAAAAATTACAAATTTGAAGATAAGCCTCTTCATTCCATATGTCCAAACTTGTTGGATGGAGGCTTTATCTCCAAAAAAATCACACCATTTGACACCCCACTCAACACATTCCACATGTGTTAAGTTGGAATTTTCCATCCTTCCAAAAAGCCATAAATCACACACAAAAACTTCATCTTTGAAACATGAAACATAATTGACTTCCATTTTACATAACCAAATTTGTAAATGGAAATATCCTTTGCAAAAATCATAAAAATCAAACACATTTGGTTCCTTCATTTAGCACATCCAAATTTGCTAAGTGAAGATCCTCTTTTCAAAAATCATAAAATCAAACACATTTGGATCCTTCATTTAGCATATCCAAATTTTCTAAGTGAAGATCCTCTTTTCAAAAATCATAAAAATCAAACACATTTGGATCCTTCATTTAGCATACCCAAATTTCCTAAGTAAAGATCCTCTTTTCAAAATAAAAAAAATCAAACACATTTGGATCCTTTATTTATCATACCCAAATTTGCTAAGTAAAGATCCTCTTTTCAAAAAATCAAAACAAAACAAAAACATTTGGACTTTATCTAGCATACACAAATTTGTCAAGTAAAGATCCCATTTCTAAACTCACACATGATTCACACCATGAGCAAACAAACAAAAGAAGAAAATTATTTTCAAACAACTCATTTAGCATACCCAAATTTGCTAAATGAGTAATCCCAAAACAAAATCAATTGACCCTTTATTCTAACATACTCAAATTTGTTAAATAAAGGGTCCCCAAACATGAAAATCAAATTCAAATATGAACCAATGAAAGCATAAAAAATCCCTTCAAAATATTTGAACCCATTTTCAACATACACAAATTTATTGAAAATGGATTCTAGATTCAAAAAATCTCTTCTCCAATTCTAAATTCAAAATCTCTCTCAAAAATCAATGAGCCCCACTTAGCATATTCAAATTGTTGAGTGTGGGTTCAAATTCTAAATCAAAATTCAAAAAAATTAATAACATACCAAAGTAGAAATCTGGTTTAAGTTGTTTTCAAAAATTGCATAATTTCAACTCAATTTCAGTAAGCTTTCACTCAGTTCAGTTGAGTACTGATGGATGCCTAGAAGTGTGTCTTCACTTTTCCTTTTGGGATGGATTTGGCCATGGATCGGGCCAGCCTCCCAGACTGAATTTGCCCATCTCATTCACTTTGGCGAGGATTTGAGGTGGCCAAGATCACTTGTGAGGGGACAACTCTCACAACTATCGGCAGGAGTGTGGTGGCTGGGCAGAAGCCAGTCATCTATGTTGAGATGCCATCAGATTATGGATTTCCTTGAATGAAAAGGAATTGTGGCAGTTCCTACAGCAGTTGCAACTTTAGCGCCCGTGCGTTCAGTTGTTCCTATTACTGCCCCAGCTAGCACCCACTAGTTGGCTTCTTCTAAGGGGAAGGCTCCCCTATCTTCAGGGATAGTCTCCCCTACCTATGAGGTAGGGTCTAGTTCCCATACTGGTCCTCCCAATAGAACTCAACTCTATAATAGATGTCGCAAGATCAATCAACATCATGTGCTCATAGCCAAAGACATGGAGGCATTTTCTCAAGTTGTAAGTGGAGGAGCCACCCAGGATAGTTTCTCCTCTGATCACATAGAATAAGTTTCATCCTCTCTCCGGATCTGATGGAGGAAGATGTTAGGAGCATCTCAGTGTCACCTCCACCTATAGTTAGTATGAGGCTCCTACTAGAGATAGGAGGAGGTTGTATGCCGCCTTAGGATAGTTCTCAAGACCGAAGCTGCGGATGAGTCCGAGTCAGGGCCCAATTTGATTTATGATGGTTATCCTCGCGTGTGGGTGAGCATTTTACAAGAGAGGGCCGAGAGGCCCTCGATGCATGTGACTAGCAGAGAGATAGGTCCCCGCGAAAGTCACCGCCTTCTTGTCAAATTTCTTTCCTCGACATACCGACAAGATTCTATTAACCGAACTACACATCATGGGAGGAGGGCTCGACAGAGAGAGTCGGTGTGCCTCCACCACCCTCTACTCCATGTCCACCATCTCCAAGTGTTCCATCTTCCACATTCCATCAAAGGCCATGAAGGTAGCATCGGGAAAAGAAAGCCCAGGTGATCCATACCCAAGAGATCCCATTTCATCTAACCATCGGCAGACCAAGCTCTCCTGCTTGACCTCCCACTTTAGTTGTGGTAAAAAGGGAATGGCGATCTTGAAGCATTGTAGTCATGCCATCACCACCACCACCACAGCAGATCATGGAGATAGCTGTAGCTGAGAGAGAATGAGATAGTTCAGTTTTTCCCATGGCAATAGATCCTCCCAAGAGTACCACTCCACCCAGATCGAGTGGCAGTCATGAGCATGTATCATCCAATGAGTGTAGTCCTCATAAGATTAGCTCTCCAGTAGTAGAGGAGGTTAGATGTATTTTGCCCATAAAAGTGATCCACCACCGCCATGATCATTTGTACCTACTCAGTTGAACTGCTCCCTAGATGATATTGTAGCATAATATCTCATTGAGAAGAAGGAAATCTTAGAGTATGATTGGTCTAACTAGAGGAAGAAAAGGTTAGTTTTGATCCCAACGAAGATGATTTGTTGGAGGATTTATTGAGGTGCATATGGTTGATACCAGAGGTTCCCTCCTTTGAGATCAATAGAGTTTGGAAGGTACTGCAATCGAAAAGGATGATACGGCCTATTCGACCCAACACCTCCTTCAACAACTAAAATAAAAGGATGACCAACTGACAAAATGGGAAAGAGGCTTAAAGATTTGCTAGCAGCAGTTTTGGCACTTCAGAATCAAGCCCCAATGGTACATCCTACTATTACAGAGACCGATCAGCCTGAGTTGTTGCATGTCTTGGATCAATCCAAAACTTCACCTCCAAGAAAGGTATAAAGACTAGCTTATAGGAAGGTAAGTACCTCTATATAATAAAAAGATATTAAACTCATGGTTGAGTAGCAAGTGAGAGAAGCGTTGGTGCAAACCTGAGAAGGATCATCAATTCTAAAGGGACCCTTCCAAGAGGAATTTGATGCCATCTAGTTTCCTAAGGGTTTTGTGCCTCCTTTCAAGAGCTTTGATGGCAGCGGGAACCCACACTAGCATATAGCGCACTTCAGGGCCAGCTGTTGCAATGTTGGTGGCAGCGATGCATTACTATTCTATCTTTTTATCAGTAGTTTAACAAACATAGCCTTTGATTGGTGCGCTGAACTCCCCAATAGTTTAGTGAAGACTTTTGCTGAGTTGGAGCAACTCTTCATTAAGAGGTTTACTGAGCTCAAAGAAAGGGTGAGCATCTCGAATAGCACAACAACACCCCGGTGAGTTCCTCATTGACTATATTCTCAGATGATGTAATTTGAGTATGAAATGTGAACCAGAGCTGTCTGAATAGCATGCCATTGAAATTATACTAAAGAATATTCATGGCCCGGTCGCCTTCATGCTCAAAGGTTTTACCATCAAGACATTTGAGAAGCTAATCAATAAGGCGGCTAGTCTACAATGAGAGGCCAAACAGTTGCCTTTTCAAGATCAGTCAACAATGCCAAAGCCACAAAAAAATCTATGAAAAGAAGCTGAAGAAGATTGGACAAGGGGAAGTAGCCGTGAGAGCAAAGAGACCTTGAGCTCCACAACCATCACTTCTGCCTCCTCTACCACTACCTAGGCCTTCCTATCGGCTGCCATAGTAGCCTCCACCACCTTCACCGCCTCCTCCTCAACCATACTCACAACAACAGTACACATACCTGCCACCAGGTAGCTACCATACACCTATTCTTTTGGATAAACTAAATAAACCATATTCATTTAAGAGGGAGGTAGTCAGAAAAATCTTTAAGAATCTCTTAAAGAAACCTGAATTACAGCTACCGGAGCCTAGGAAGCTGGAGGAAGTGGGCAGGATCAATGATCCTAACTTTTGCCCCTTCCACCGCATGATAGGCCATGTTTTGAAGGATTTCTTTACATTCAAGGACTGGCTTGAGCATAGCTACAAGATGTCATAGTTATCCCAAAGGAATACCTAGTGGAACAACCATCCAGTTCTATTAAGGTAATCCTTGGGGATACATGCGATCCTTTCAAAACCATAGAAGGTTGGGATATCTCCTTATCCCGAACCTATAAAAATATTGTTTCAAAAATCATGAAACTTTTCTTGCAGGTGCCTGAGGCAGCTCAAACCTCCAACATCAAGGAAAGTTCACAAGTTGCCAAAGAAAACTTGGGGAAAGTGGGAGCTTAGCAGTAGTAGCCCATACTAGTTTGGGATGGCCAAGTAGCGCAACCTCCGACCGAGCCCAACCTCCATTCCACCATTACATCTACTACTTCAGCTGACACTTCTACTTCAGCTAGCACTTCTTCTAGTAGATATCTTGTATCGGTGGATGAGGGTATCAAATCCCTCACAACACTTAGTTTACTAGATTTCTACTATGTACCACCTTCTAAATCCAAGAAATTGAGGAATAAAGCTAGTTTGAATTACATCTGTGTCACTTCTGATGGGTTGTCTAATTATACTCTTATAAGAAACTCTTCAAGTCTAAATGATAATTATAACAACTCTGATCTTCCTCTTTCTGATTCAGAGATGGCATTTCCTTCTATGAATAATATGGGTTCACCTCTTGAGATAGACTTAGAATCATCTAATTTTGAGGATCCTAAAGGAGAAGCTGTAAGTGAGCCTGACGAGCAAGTAGAATCTTCTAGTAAACTGCCATAAGAGATCACCAAAGTTAACCTTTGTAGTGGCAAGGTTGTACCTCCTAGGGTAGTACCTCAAGATAAGGAAAAATAAGTTATTAGCACTAGTGAGCAAGAAGCCCCTCCACAGGATGCTCCACCCATGGATATGCTTGTGGAGGATCAGCCCAGAGTTGATTATAATGTCCTCGCTCACCTAAGAAAGTTTCCAGCAAAAGTAAACATATATGATGCCCTTGTCTTATCCAAAGAGATGAGGAAATCATTAATCAAGGCTCTTTTGATCCAGAGATATGCTTAACTCAGCTGACCACTGTTGGAGAGGAGGCACATTATTCAAGAGAAGCCCAGGGAGTGACATTCATAGATGAAGACCTTCTTTTAAGGGACATGGAGCACAACCGTCCCCTCAACATCACACTGGATATGGGCAGATTTAGACTTTCTTGAGTTTTGGTTGATTCAGGTGCATCGATGAGCATTATGAGTCTAAAGACCCTTGCCTATTTAAAGATTGACATCTCTACACTCCGAGTAAATGATGATTAGGATTCGGTACAGTGGGTCCCGTCAATGATGATGATTACTGCTTAGTTGTCACCAATCATCTAGAGTCTGATAGGACCTTCTCAAATCACACTAACTCTTATGAGAAGTGTGTTTAGAAACTTCAGATGATCTAGATGATCTTCAAATCAAAGATGCATCACCAAAATTTGAGGAAGAAATCCATTCAACTATCGACATGCTCAAAGAAATCAACCTTGGGATGGAAGAAGATCCACACCCTACATACATCAGTTCTCTGCTAAACGAAGAAGAAACCAATGACTTAGTTAGGCTATTAACTGAGTTTAAGGATTACTTTGCATGGAGCTATAAAAAAAATTCTCGGATTATCTCCTGACGTAGTGGTCCATAAACTACCAATAGATCCTAGTGCTAACCCTATCAAGCAAGCTCCTTGATGCATGCTATTAGAAATTGAACAACAGGTCATTTTTAAAGTCAAGAAATTGATCGATGCTGATTTCATCTAGGAAGAAAAATACCCTACCTGGTTAGCCAATGTCATGCCAGTTAATAAAAAGAATGTCCAAATTCACATATGCATCAATTTTAGGGACTTAAATAAGGCATGTCCTAAGGATGAATTTCCACTTCCTATACTAGAATTAATGGTGGATATTGCCTCATCTCATGCAATATTCTCCTTCATGGATGGGTCATCTGGCTACAACCAAATCAAGATGGCCCCTGAGGATGAAAGAAACACTGCTTTCAAACCTCAATCAAAATCTATTGTTATAAGGTCATACTTTTCGACCACAAAAATGCTGGTGCTACATACCAATGGGCCATGACTCAGATATTCAATGAACTCATTCATCATAAAGTTGAATGCTATGTTGATGATCTAGTAGTTAAAAGCAAAGAAAGGGAAGACCATCTCTTTGACTTGAGAGTAGTTTTCAAATGGTTAATTCAATTTAAAATCAAAATGAACCCCCCCTATATTGCGTGAGTAAGGGAAGTTCTTTGGGCTTATTAATGACCCAAAAAAGATCAAAGCTATCTTATAAATGACACCCCATAAAATTCTAACTCAACTCAAATCTTTTCAAGGGCGGTTGGCATACCTATGATGCTTTATCTCCAATCTATCGGGAAGATGCAAGCCATTCTCAACACTTGTAAAAAAGGATGTCAAGTTTAGTGGATGATAAGTGCAGATGCCTTTGAAGACATCAAGATTTGGTGGCGCCATCTAGCATTTATCCCCAGTTGATCCTCTACATTATTGTATTAGATGAATCCCTAGGCACTTTATTGAACCAAGCCAATTACGAAGGGAAGGAGAATGCTCTCTACTATCTTAGTCGTCATCCGATCCCTACTAAAGTGAACTACCCACCTGTTAAGAAATATTGCCTAGCTTTAATCTTTGCATCCCAAAAGCTACAACACTATATGCTTTCTCATAAGGTAAACTTGATTTCAAGAATCAATCCATGCGGATCTCATGAAACATAGATGTTATCGAATGGTTGCACATTAGTCCATGATTCTCTCGCAATTTGATATTATATTTGTACCCCTCCATGCAGTGAAAGTACTAGCAGATTTCTTTGACACCCACTTCAGCGATTATGCTAGTCTCCACAAAAAATCATGAACTTAGGGTTGACAATCACCATTAGGAGATATATTTTGATGGTGCGACTTCCTTTCAAAAGGAGAAGAATCGATCTACTCTTCCAAGAAAGGTTGGGGTATAGAGGCCAAGTGATGTGATGAGATTCTCATACAATCTCAGCACTGCACCTAATGAAGGCGGTATGAGGCTTTTGATTGTCGGTCTAAAATTAGCCATTACGTCAAGAGTATCAATATCTATGAGGATTCTCAGTTGGTTATCAACTAGTTTCTTTGGATCCCTGGTTCTAGAATAACATCACTACCATGACACCATGAAGATGTTGGCCCAAATCCCTGAGGTCACCATCTACAAGGTCCCTCGAGGAGAGAATGTAGTAGTAGATGCTTTGGCCAAACTTGCCAAGGAATTGGCATATTTGAAAGATGAGTCCATTCTAATAAGGGTCTGAAATAGACAAGTCCTATCCCTTTGGCACTCATCGAGAACTCTCTTGGGAGGTTACCATTGTTGGAGATGAGGCTGGATTGGAGGCAACCCTTCATGGTTCAATAAATCTGAGATAGGTCTAGGCTAATATAAGCTCCTTCTTAGTATGATCCCTCACAAAGCAACAGGGTCCACAATAAATAAATAAACAAATAAATTAATTCGCTTGTGGATTAGGAATTCAAGCTCCCAGCGACCCCGTTCCTAAGCAGGCATCCTATCTTTAGGCCAGTGTCAGCAGAACTCCTTCTAGGAATTGCTTGACTACTCTTGAGTAGAGATAAGTCCCCAAGTTGGCACTCTCTCAATAGCCGCCCTTAGGTTGGGGTCAATCTATTTTTCCACAAACATGTTATCTCGACAGTCATTTCGCTTTGGAAGATGTAAGTATACTACACATTCTTTCTAGCATGACTGTAGCAAATCGACGGGCAGCTCTAGGTCGAGTTGACATATTATCTTGCTAATGTGTCACCCCAGTGGTCTCTTGTTCAGGAAGATGTGAGTCCCCATGCTTTCTTCCTTGAATCAGCCACTATAAATCGAAAAACACCCATTAAGTTGGGTAGTTCTCCCCTCGACCGAGAAACTACTCCTATTGGATTGGTAAATGTATGTTAGACCAAGGCCAACACGACCACTACTCAGTGCAGTCCATCACAAACTGATAGGATCCATCAAATATAATTAAAAATAAAGTTAACTTTGACTATCTTTGAGATGATTTAAGTCCCCTGGTGGCATTCACCATAGTCTAGTTGGGTTAACATGTTACCTGTTAACATGCTAGTTTGAGTGGAAGATGTGAGTCCCCACGCTTTCTTCCCTGAATTAACTACTACAAATTGAAAGGCACCCCTTTAGTTGGATAGTCCTACTATGTGGTTGGTAGACTACCCTTTTGGATTGGTAAATTCTTAGCTAGGTCAAGGCCGACATGGCCCCTACTTAGTGCAGTCCATCGTAAACTGACAGGGACCATCTCAAAATTCAAAACTTAAAATTTGAAAAAAATTCAACCCTCCTCCCTAGTTGAGTCAAACTAAATAAATAAAATAAATCCAATCAACCTCTTTAGTGGAGTCAAATCAAATTAAGCAAATCAAATCAATCTGCATCACCTCAGTAAGATGTAAATCTTTCCAGTTCCCCTAGTGGAACCAATTCAATCTAACTTGAACTTGATCCTCTAGCGGAGAGTTCACATTTTCATCCCCAGTGGATCCCAAATTCTATTCCCCCAGCGGATTTCACAACCTTAAATCCCTAGTGGATGACTTGAATTTGCTCCTCTAGTGGAGAGTTCACATTTTTCATCCCTAGTGGAGCACCAAATCATAAATTAAAAAATCAAATTAATTTCTCTCCAACGAGACCCAAATTAAATCAAATCTCTCATCTCCTAATGGATGACTTGAACCTATTTCCCCTAGTGGAAGGTTCACATACTCAATCCCTAGTGGATTCCTCCTTCACTCTCTTATGTCTTAGACATAAATAGTGTTGCATTGCACTAAGATTTTGGTTCCTTCTTCACCTCGAGTTTAGGAGTAGATAATTTATGTTAGTGCTTATGATCATTCAAATGTTGTTGATCAACTCGATCAACACCAACACGTGTGGTGTACCTTGTCAATCACACCACACCTATTGGGCACCCTTTGTTGACCTCACTTTTGGAGTGAGCTTTCAACTTATCCATCTTAGACATAGGACTCCTTTAGACATTAAGAGTTCCTTAGTACTTCTAGTGATTAGGTGAACACTTAACCTAACCCTAGAGACATAGAAGAGTTAGCCATAAGAATAGGTTATGCCTTAGGGGTATTACGAAAACTTGCATACCCTTTAGCTTGAACCAAATCCTTGCTTCTTTCATTCAAATCAACTTCAAATCCAAATAAAATTCAAACTCAAATTAATCTCAACTTAATTGATTTTCTCAAATTCAAATCAATTCCAAATCACATGATTGAAACCCATGACTGAATTCCAAATCCAAAATCTTTTCTAAGCCATTTTGATTTCATCTTATGGACTTAGTCAAACCAAATACAAATCACCAGAAACTCAAAAGACTTTCTCATAACCCATTTATATTCTCATTTATATTCACAAAAATAAATGAAATATAAATTCAAATAACCAAAACTAAATCCAAAACTCAAATCCAAATCTAACCTAAATCCAACCTATGCTCTTTCAAGTCAAATCCTTGAACTCCTTTAAACCAAATTCAAACCACTTCAAATTCAAAAGATTTTCTAATAACCCATTTATATTCTCATTTATCTTCACAAATATAAATGAAATATAAATTCAAATAACCAAAACTAAATTAAAAACTCAATCCCAATTCTAACTTAAATTCGACCTATACCCTTTCAAGTAAAATTCTTGAACTTAACCAAATCATTCTCAAACCAATCCAAACCTTTGGATTTTCTCTCCAAATAATCAATCCTTCAATCACAAACTAGATATAAACATAAACTTCAATCATCAAACCAAAGTCAAACTAACCCAAGTCAAACTCATAGTCACCCTTTTGACTTGAAATTGTTAAATGAATCAAAACCATTTGACTCCAAATCACTTGCAATTGGATTTATATTTCAAACATATATCCATATGTGAGTTCAACCAAACTTGAATCAAGCCTTGATCAAGCCAATTGATCCACTTAGGCTCACTTGACCTAAAGTGACCTAATGCATCTTTTTGAGCCAAATTCTAATCTAACCCAAATTAGATTGAACTAGGCCCATTTAAGCCTCACATTGTGAGCAACAATCACCCTAGGATGATCAATCACTCAAACTGGGTCAAACCAAGTCAAACCTAGCCTTTGACCAAGTCAACACTAAGCCCACATGAAACCCAAACAAGCCAAAATCCACTATAGGCCAAATTGATTGAAATCATTGATATAAACCAATCCAAAATCAATGATTGAACATGATTAAGCCATCAATTGAGCTAAACCTAGCCCAATTGGTCACTTGACCCAAGTTGACCCAAGTTGACCCAAGTTGACCTAAAAAGTCAAAATGGGTCAAATCTTGATCTAAGCTTAATTGATTGCAACTAATGGGTCAAATTCATTCTAAATCACTTGTTGAACTTGACCAAAGTTTCAATTGGCAACTAGACCCAACCTAGTCCAATTGACCATGAACCCAACTTCACCTAAAATGTCAATTCAACTTGAAATCAAACCAAACAAAAATTGATTGAAACCAAAGCTTGCAATACATTTCAAGTGATCAACTAAGCCTAAACCAACCCATGACCTAACACAATTAGATCAAATTGGTTAAATTGGTCAACTTGACCCATTTGACCTAAGTGAACCTAAACGAACCAAAACCAAATTTAAACCAAATTGAACCAAACCAATAATACCAAAACACTTCAAATGGTCATATGAACTTAACCCAACCCTTGGTTTGACCTAATTTGACCAATTGGTCAACTTGACCCAAGTTGACCCATTTGACCTAAATGGGTCAACTTGATCAAATCATATCAAATCTACTCCAAATTCAATGAAATTTGGCCCAACCTATTTTTGAAACATCTCAAATATGCCCAAATCAAAATTAAGGCCAAATGACCATTTTACACTTGGGTCAAAAGGTAACCTATGGTTAAATTCACTTGGAATTTGGCCAATTTCTTCTCATGGCCACTTGACATCCTCCTAGTGGACCACATGGACACCAAGGAGGGTGGTGAACATAACCCAATGGGTTTGGGTCATCCATGACCCAACCCAAACCGACCCCTCCATAGAATTTTCCACTTGGATCACCTCCTCACCCAGCACATGTGCACTTCCACTCTCCTCCCTCTCAAGTACATGGGATCCCTAACTAAAAACCCATTCAATCCAAGTAATTAATCAAAAAATAGCAAGATGGCTCTCGACCATCCAATCCAAGGAGGGGGAGATATACTCCCCCTCATTCCAACTCAAAGCACACACTCTGAATTTGATTGAGCTAGAGTGATCAAAGGCAAGTATCCACAAGCTTCTCAAGGTCATTTCTAAGCTTCCCAAATCTCTCCTTCTCAATTTTGTTTAAGGTAAAAATATGGGAGGTCTAAGAAAATTCCACTTCACTCAATTCACCACCAAACCTAAATTTACTTTACAAGCACCATCAAGGAAGCAAGTCAAGCTCACCCAAAGCATTTCCCTAGTCACCAAGCCACAAGAACGGGGATTTCGATCAAAGTTACAAGCCATTGAAGGGGAGCTTGGCCAATTGAGCAATCCACTTTAAATTGAGGCTTGAAACTTTCAAAGAGCTTTGTCTCCACTAGACGAAGCTACCTCCTCCATTGGAAGCACCGGTGATAGCCTCCGGTGAGGTATGAATCATAACCGATCCTCCATTGAAAATTACTTGGTCTTTTGTTAAGCGAATTCTAATCCCATTAGATCCTTGGATGTTCTTCCTACATCTCTTGATGGTGTGGGTGAATCTCCAAGCTTAGTGAGCTCGGATCAAGCCATGGAGGATCGACCTCCTCACCCACGAGGTAGGGATGAATCATGGGTCGTCCATCCCATGTGTTTTGGATGGATGGACCTGATTAAATCTCACTAGATCTGCTGATTAAATCCCTTATAACCATGAGATTAACCCTCGTCATCTGATCCTTGATCAAACATCCCAGGGGAAAGCGCATTGTGCCGTCAGCTGACACGACGCATGATGTGATAACTTAAATAACCAATCCCATCATGCCATGTGGAAAGCGTGCCATGTCAGCGGTCCACGTGGCGCTGACGGGATTAGTTAATTAATTAGGGTATTGTAATTATCCTTTAATCACATAAACTTTATAAATTCAAAACTAAATGTAGAAAAATCCAAAAAATATAAACTCAAGTTCATTTTAAAGATAATTCAAAGGGAAATAATATAAAATTAAGTTTAATAGATTTTGAACACTGAAGTCTCCTTAATTAGGGTTTAATTAAAAATTGAATTATCTTAATTACTCCCTAAGTAATTCATTAATTTATTCCAAATTTCTCAGGCATGTTTAGTGGGGTGACTTCTGCCTCCCCTAATTTTTTTGGGATTTATTCATGGATTAATTAGGAAAATTAATTAATGAACCCCTAATCACCCCTTTATGTAATTAAGAGTAATTAAGCATATGAACATTAGTTTAATCTCTTAATTGAGATAATTAAACATTATTTAAGTAAGGAGGAGGTTTATGGAATGGGTTTGGGATGTTTTCCCTAAGTTATTCTCTAAACCCCCTTTCTTCCTTAATCTAAACATAATTAAGGATTAATCTGCTAATGATCTACTTATTTAGTCTAATCAAACTCTCAACAATCAATCTAAACTTAATTATCTTAATATTGGGTAGATCCTCATTGGAAAGGTATTTGTAAGCTTAAGTTTTAAGTCCATTATTACGAATTAATACCTTAGGTTTACTCATAGATTATTCTTAACCTAAACAACTTAAGTTAATTACTTGATCTGATTTGATTAACCTAGGTTTTAGTTTCATTATTTAAATTTATTGGAGATGAGTGGTTTCATTAAATTTTATTGATTCAAAGGTTAAGGTTTAAATTAATTAATAGTTTTATTAACCTAAGGTTTTATTTCATTAACCTTGAATTTAATCACTTTAATTAACTTAGGATATTTAGAGAAGTTTTTGCATAGATTTTTAATGTTTGATAGAGATTAGTTTGAATTTCCACTTCATTTAATATGTTAATTAATTTAATTAACCTAATATTTGATTAACATTGACCTAAGGATTTGGAAATTTGAAAACTCCTAATCTAGAGATCATTTGGACTTGAAATAAATCTGGCAAGTAGGGTTACATGCCAATTTTATATCCCTGAAGTTTCAGCTTGATTAAAATGTAATTAGAGTTTAATTAAGGTTTTAATTATTTCATTAAAACCTAAATTAAGCTTAATTTATTAAGATTCATTAAGGGATTTTATTTTTCACTTTCTCAAAATACCTTTCTAATGAGGGTTTATGCTTAATTGTTGGAGGTCCCATGTAAACAATGATCATTTTATTAATCAAAGATTACATCGAGATCATCCCATGGTCCCTAAAGGATGAAAGCCACCCGTCCACCTAAATCAAAGTTGTTCGATCCTAAAAGAAGGATTAGATGATCGGGATTAAATCCCGAGGCTCGCTGGCAAGAAACACACCGCTCGCGATTTTTTGCCATGAATCAAGCATTTTGATCCCAAAATGATCATGGATCTAATTAGGTCATCCATGCTGGATCCATTGAGATCCAACTTTCTTCACAAAGCTCCAAAATCGATGGCATAGATGGATGGAGAAAATGCATACCTAGATTTCGGCAATCTTCGGTGGTGAGATCGATCTCGTTAGCTTTTCCTTTACCCAACAAACATGTGCATGAAGTTTGGTGGCATGCCTCCTCATGGATTGTTCCCTAGATCAATGCACGCTCATTTTGAGGCGGCGTTGGTCATTTTCTGTCTTGCCGGTAGTAAGAGGGTCCGGTAGGATTTCATTTTGGATCATCACAAGCACTATAACATGTTCGTAGCTTCAATTTGAGGTGAAACTCCCTATCTTGGGTTTCACCATTGGAGGGGTTTTCGACCTTCATCCATTCACGTGTTGCAATCGGTCATGGTCGGATCTTCTTCCCCAGCCTTAATTTTAGAATGAAAATGGGAGGTGGTAGTCTCCCCCCATTTTCCATGCTTTGGCTCTATAAGGAAGAGATTTGAGATCAAGCCACCGGCCGATGGCGGGCTCAAGGTGTGGGATCAACTCCTTGGCCTTGTGGAATACATTGAGTGTTCACAATCTTGATTTTGGTTGATTTCCACTCTAAAAAACTCCTTAAAGAAGAATTTAAAAGTCAAACTTCACATGTGTGGCCTTAAGTCATGAGGTCAACCTCCCTTGGTCTTGTGAACACAATGGAATGTTCACCTCAGAGGTAAGGAGCTTCCTTGTTGTTTTCATCCATGGTGCACACCTTCTCCTCTTCCTCTTCTCTTCTTCCCTTTTTATCATTAAGGCAAACTCTTGGAGGTTTGCCTTTGCCTTTATTGCCTTCACTTGAAGGCAACCACCTTTTAAGAGATGGCCTTTGTCTTGGTTTGGATGAGGTGGGAGGAAGGTAGTTTGCATGGGAAGAGATGGAAGAAGGAAATTAACATTTCTCTTTTTTTTTTTTATTTCCCATTTTCTAATCCCTCTTTTCCTTTTATCTTGCTTTTATTATTTCCATGCAATATGGCATTATCATCTTAGTTTGGATTAAAGTATGATATGCCCAAATTAATCTCAAAATGGATTTGAGACTAGATTTAATTCCATTTGAATTATTTTATGGAATTTGAATCTGACCAAATGCTTTGATGCAAAGTATTTGGATTCAATTTTACCCTTTGAATTTGTTTAGTTTTTTCAAAAACCATAATGCAATTGATGATCAATTGCATTATGATTTGATTAAACCATTTAATTTGAATTGATTTTAAATTTAATTTAATTTTAACTCATTTAGCTTAAATGGGTTAGGTATGATTTCAAATGAGTTCAAATGATCAATTTGATTCAAATGGAATTTTTGGATCCTTTCATTCATTTTAATTTGGTTTTAATTTGATTTATTTGAGTTAATCCAAATTGAAAATTTGGATTGATTCTACCTATATCAAATAGGTTAGAATAGACTCATAAAGATTTTCTAGGACATTAGGTGAGGCGTCCTAAGCATTAAGAAAATTCTATTTGAGATTAGGATCTCCTAATTACTAAATTAACCTCATCCAAAAATGAACTCAATAAATGGACCCCCAATATGTATAGTGGATTAACCAGAATACACTGCACATATTGGTGTTGACTAGATTGATCAACATGCAATATAATCTTGGGGTTCCAATTCATGATTTTGATTTTTGATTTTAATTTTATTGTGATGTTGTTTATGAAAGATAGGTATATGTATACCTATCTTTGCTTTGAAGTGTGATTCATTCCTAAAAACTTAACTTTCATTAAGTTCTAGGATGAAGATTAATGTTATTAGGAGTAGACCCAAAGGTTGGTCTAACCCTAATGCAATCACTATGCTCAAGGATGATTCCTTCAGGGGACTTACTCTTACTTGAGAATAGTGGTGATCCATGGGATTAGCTAATAAGATAGGGCCATTAAGGGCATAATCCATCATGATTAATTGAAGAGAGGAGAGGGATCTTTAAAGACATAGTCCAATCCTCAAAGCTATGCTGGGGAGAAGAGGCTTGAAATGTTTGATCCTAATCCACAACACTTTGACTATGAAACAAGGGTCATATGAACTTGATCCTATTTGAGTAGTCCAAAGAAATGGGGCCTTCAATGGCTTGATTCTATTTAGTTTTGAATAGAAGCCAACCTGGGACTTGCTCTGATTGGAAAGAATGCCACCGAGGACTTACTTCTTTGATTAGCTAATAAGATGTCAGATGGCATGACATTTATAATTAGAAAGAGGAGAGGAGTCCTTAAAGATATGATCCAATCCTCAAAATAGGATGCCAACTGGAGACTTACTCCAATGTGATTAGTCAATAAGATGGGGTTTTTAAGCGCATGATCCATCCTAATTAGCTAAGAGGAGAGGGGTTCTTAAAGACATGACCAATCCTCAAAATAGGATGCTAACTAGGGACTTACTCCTATATGATTAGCTAATAAGATGGGGCCGTTAAAGGTATGATCCATCCTAGTTAACTGAAGAGAGGAGAGGGGTATTTAAATACATGATCTAATCCTCAAAATAGGATGCCAGCTGGGGACTTACTCCAATATGATTAGCTAACAAGATGGGGCCGATAAGGGCATAATTCATCTTAATTAGCTGAAAAGAAAAAAGGGGGTCCTTAATGACAAGATCCAATCCTCAAAATAGGATGCCAACTGGGGCCTTACTCTAATGCGTTTAGAAAGAATGCCAACTGGGGGGCTTACTTCTTTCTAATTAGCTAATAAGATGGGGTCATTATGGGGATGATCCATCCTAATTAGTAAAAGAAAGAGGGTCCTTAAAGACATGATCCAAGTCAAAAGGATGCCAAGGGACTTACTCTATAGGATGCCACTAGGGACTTACCCTAGATGGATAGAAAGAATGCTGGGACCTACTCTTTCTGACTAAAAGATAGGTCAAAAGCATGATTCATCCTAATTAGTTGAAAAGAGGAGAGGGTCCTAAAGACATGATCTAATCCTCATAGGATGCCAAGGGTACTTACTGTAGGATGCCTGGGACTTACTCTAGATGATTAGAAATGGTGACTGGGAACTTATATCTTGGCTATTAGAAAGGGGTCATAAAGACTTAATCCAATCCAACTCGCCTGTGTAACATGAAAGGGGCCTTGATGGCTTGATCCAGTCATGTACACAAAAGTAGGATGGTGCCACGAAGGGGTTGCTCCAAACCTACAAAGATAGTTTTTCATGGGCATGGTGTACGAAGGCATACTCCAAACCCAGAAGGACATGAGAAAGGTGCCACAGAGGCTTGATCCCATCTCAAGTCATGTATAGAAAGGTGCCACAAAGCTTGCTCCAACCTATAGGTGATATGGATGAGGAAAAGGTCAAAGTGACTTAATTCCTAATCCTCAAATGTTTTGGATAATAAGAAAGAGTCTCAAGGACTTAATCCTTACTTGATTAGTCTAACTTGATGAAAGGGTAATGGAAGGTTTGCTTCCATTTCTTGATTTCACTAATACTCCTTACACATGAAGAAGTTTAGCGAATGAGATTTCAAAGAGTTAGAATTTATTTTTGAAGGAAGACTTGGGTATATTTTGGACCCAATACTTTACTATGCTAGGAGCATAGAAGTTCAACATTTTTATTTCTTTCTTTCTTTTATCATAAAGTTACAATGAACCATGCTAGATGTCTAATTTTTTGAAGACAAGACATCATAGGGTAATAACCTGAGAATTCTACCTCTTTGAGCATGCATGTGACTGTGTAGTTCTTTAGGCAGTAAGAACCAAAGTCAACCAGTGCTTCTCAAATGAAATTTCATTTTATTTTTGTTTGAATATGTATTTCATTTTTTGCTTTGTTGATATAAATCAACAACTTATAAGGCATTCTCTTGGGATCAATAGAGATCAAGAGATTCCTTTAAAGCTTTCTAAAGTAAATGAGAATCAAGATAATCTTTTGGATTCTCATGGAGCCACAAAATTTTTTTATTTCTAATCAGTAAGGGAATTGAAAGGATTAACTTATTAGAGAAATTAAGATTCTCGATAAGTTTGAAATTGAATTTCTTCGCTTGATTTGTTATTCTTTTAAGGAAATGAAATGAATAATATTTTTGATTAATTTCTTATTTTTGCATTTTGATCCTTCTACATTTTACTACAAGGTCTTTGAAATTTTTCAAAAGTAAATTTCAAGACTCTATATATAGTAACAGATTGTTCTTCAAGTCATATTGATTTCTTTTCTTTCTTTTCTTTCTTCTTGACAAGATTTTCAATATAACCCTCTACCTAATTGAAAGTGGGATTATAAGAAATCTTGATCATGACCCTTTTTGCTAAATTATCCCAATATTTTGAGATTGAATGATATGACTCTATAACAAAACCTTCTTATAAGGATTCTGAATGTCATATCATATGCTTTCAAATTTTCTTTTATAGAATTGTTTTATTTGATAATTTTCAAATTAGTTATCCTTAAGAAGGATACTTATGCCTAAAAATATTTTTTGATTTCAAAATGAACTATGGGTAATATGAACTCATTTTCAAAGTAAATATTCTACCCTAGTCCCAAGATGTGGGTCATATAATGATGTTAGCTAACCAAGAAGAATATTTTCTTCTTATGTACAGCCACCATTTTCCAACTTTTAATTTAGCATAATTTTGCTTTTCTTTTGGAATTTGACCATAGTTGTCAAGGGATTTAGTTTATTAAAATTGCTTCAAGCTTATGTTTATAGACCGCTACATCTGAAGGTCATTTCAATTTATTTCTAGATAAAGTAGTCTTTAAACCCAAAAGATAGCTTGATCAAATCATCGATAGCTAACTCATTAAAAAGTTAGATCATTGATATCATCTTGTCAATTATGAAACTGAATTTTTCTTCAAATTCTAACGGTGCATCCAAAAGTTGAAGACTATATAAATCTCCAGACACATCTAAACAACATTGATGCAATGTGCTAGAGTTCCTTTTGAAAAGAAAGTTAGACCCAAACTACTTAAGCTTTTAACTTGCAATGGCTCTAACTCCATAACTTTTCTTGTTTATAATTATAGGCCACTTGCAATGGAATCAGAGTATACTCAATGGGACGTTTGCCATATAAAGGATATGCACCCATGGAAAAGAAGATCCGCTATCTTTTCCTTTAACCTACCAAGCGAGCTCACCCAATGATGGCAAAGGCTAAAATGACAAAGTATGAGATATCTGCTTATTTTTGTTTAGCTAGGGACAATTTGTGGCTTCTAACCTTACCACTTCATTTTGATGTGGAGAAGTTTAAAGTTAAAATGTTCATTTACATTGGGTGTCTTTTGCTTCATTTAAAATCATAATATACTCAATAGAATCTTTGCCATTTAAAAGATATGATTTCTTGAAAAAGAAGATCCACTATCTTTTCACTTAACCTGCCAACAAACTCACCCAATCATGGCAAAGGCTAAAATGACAAAGTATGAGATATCTGATTATTTTTATTTCATTTAAGCTATGTTAGTTTTATTGGGTATTTTTGCTTTGCTTGAAATGGTATCAGAGTATACTCAATAGAATATTTGCCATTCAAAAGATATGGACTCTTAAAAAAGAAGATCCACTATCTTTTTATTTAACCTGCCAAGTGAGCTCACCCAATCATGGCAAAGGTTAAAATGACAAAGCATGAGATATGATTATTTTTTATTTAGTTTAAGGATAATTTTGACTTCTAACCTACCACTTTATTTTGATGTGGAGAAGTTTAAAGTCAAAATGTCTACATGCTTAGAAATTTTAGACTTTCATGCTCTTGGATATAGTCCTTCCATCCTTTACTTTTCTTTTTTTTGGTAATATTTTGATTTCATTTCTTTATGAAAGGTTACATTTGGTAATTTTCCTAGTTACAAGATTCACTAAGAAGATAGATGTATTTGACTCATTTCCATAACATTTCACTCTTTATGAAATGACTCCACTAAATGATTTGCTAGGAAATTTGATGTATTTGACTTTTTGTCCAAATACAACATTTTATTGATTGGCTTTTTGATATGATTCAAGTCTTTGCTTGATTGATGATCCAACATTTCTATTTCTTTTCCATCTTTTCATGGAACAACAAATCTAGTAAAGCCATTTAGGATTGGCATAATGACTTCCTTGAAAACTTTACACTTCTGAAATTTGAATTTTCTATTGGAATCAAATTTTTAGTGAGGTCATTTAGGAGTAGCTGAATGATATCCTAAAGACTCAACACTTTAGGATGAATATGAACATCCTTCAATAATCAATATGTTTCTTCTTTTCTTTTCATTTGATTCCTTTTATTCTCTTTTATTTTGGATAGGACCATCCAAGAGCATTTAAAGATGTTTCATGAATTCCTAAGTTCCTCTTTTCATGTTTGAATTTTGGCTTCAACCAACTGATGGAAATTAAGTTCTTTTCTAGGTTGAGTTTTAAGATTGAATTTTCATGAAGCTAAAAACTTCTTTCTTTATTTGATTGAATTTATATGGCATCATCTTATCAAAGCTTAATTAGAATTGAGCATATATAAAGTCACTCTCATATTTATATTTTATGTTGACTGATGCACCTGAATCAACATATATTTTGGAGATTTTCTTCTTTTAAATTTTTTACATCAACCAAGATGTCAATAAGTTCTTAGTAGTCTATCTTCATCATAGAAGATAACCCTAGAACCTTTTCAAAATGGAATGCCTCATCAGGAAGTTGCTTATAATTAAGTAAAGCAAATTACATGATTATGTAATTTCTTGATTTACTTTCAATTCTTTTTTTATTTCTTTATTTTATTTTATTTGATTTCATTTGTTTTAGCAGCATTATGATGCTTGCAACTTCTTTAAGATGGGCCAAAAATCATAGTTTGAAGATGACTTATTTGTCATTTCTTTTCAATGCCATTTGAGGTGGTATGACTACCATTTTGAATTTGAGTTCAAGAATTTCCCTTTTTATATGAAGGGAAGGTAGGTCTAACTCTATCCTCAATAGATCAATAGACCTCATGATCTATTCATTTAGAGGATCATCATTTAAAAGGGGACCCTCTAGGGTAGACGATGTGCTATTAGAAAATCAAGTTTTGACTTGCATTCTTTCATAGCACATATAAGATTAAAGGTAATCTCAGCCTTGCAATGAAATCTTTGACCACCATACTTGACATTAAGACATTGTCAAATAGGTCATAAGATATTGCAAAGGATTCTCCTTAGATTCACTTTGTATTGAAAGCATATAATACCTTAGTCTTGAAAACTAGGCTTTCTTTATTCATTTGGACAAAGTCCTAAGTGATTTATCTATCAACTTACGGTAAAAGTTTCATATTTTTACTCTAATAGATAGAAATATCACCCTTAGGACCCAATCTAAGGTCATGATTTCTTTAGAAGGATTAAAATCATTTAATTTTTCTCTCTTAAATTAATTAAAGAATCATTCAAAACAATTTATTTAATGAGGAAACTCATTAAGGAAGATTTAAATTTATTGGTTTTATTCATTTCAACTTTATCAGAGAATTAGAATTCTCTTGCTACCCTCTCTTCTTCTTCAAGTTAATCTTCACTTTTTGTTTATGTCATGTCATCTTCCTCTTTTGACTCTCTCCCAAACTCTTAAGAATTTAAGATTTTGGAAAGGTCTAAAAGAAGGTTACCTCCAAGTCACTCCTTAGAATTGGTCCAATCAACTTAAGTAGTTGGTTTTCCAATATTCTACTTGTGGAAAATTAAGATTAAAGTGATTTGCATTCATGTATAATTTTCATCTATAAGAATAGAAGATTTTCATTAAGTTCCTTAATCAACCTCTGCCTAAGGTCAATAAGGCATTCCCTTTTTGGGATGATTTTTATTTTCATTCTTCATTTCTAAATGCAATTCAAACTTCAATCATCATGGGAAAAGGGGCAATAGCTACAACTATGCTTCCTTTTGATTTAAGTTTTCTCATGGTTTTGAAAGAACTCCTTCAATTCAATTTACATCCTTAGGTGAATGTAGTAGAACAAAGGGTATAATTCAAGGACCCTGTCTTGATTCTCTTTAGCTTTAGTACAAAGCCAAAGCAAGATCAAGGATAAATTTAACTTTGAGACTTTATTTTTGGAGATTTTCTTTTCAAATCTTGAAGTACTTTTCATTCTTTTTTAAATTTAATATCTCTTTTCCATATTGAAATGGTTTCAAATCCTTCTTGACCAGATTTAGGTCATACCAGAGATGACTTGATTTTTATTTATTTCTCTCACATCTCATTTTTGGGATTTTCTAGGACCCAATCATTTAAGCATGACAAACGAAGAGTTCTAGAACCTCTATTCAAGATGTTGGATAGGCTCAACCAAGAATGGAATGGAGAGGTATCCAATAAAAGAAAGGCGGATCTTGGTGAGTGTCACTAGTTCATCTATATAAAAATAACCCTTTATTTTTAAAGATGGAGAGAGGAACCATTCTCTAGCAGAGTGGCCAAAAAATATGTTGGTTCTTTTCTCTAGAATAGATAAAAGAAAATGACACCACATAAAGTTTAGGAATATTTTATTTAGATGATCAAATATGATATTAAGGAATAAGCATATTATCTCGAAAGATAAACATGATCTCTTATAATGGATTCAATCATTTCAATAAAAGACTCCTAAGGCTAATGGGTCTTTCGTGTACCAGAGTATTTTCTCCTGAAGTACATGAAAAAGTAGAACAGGGTTTATTTTATCCTAGGATCATGGTTCTCTATAAAAGCAAGCCCCTATAGTTAATTACATCTTTGGAAGGGTCTCTTCCTAAGAATACTCTCGATTAAATAAATAAGTGGTTATTCCTAAAGAGTACTAAGGTAGCTTTAAAAGGATTGATTTTGAGAAATTCAATTGGGAGAGGTTCAAATTGGAGAGAGTTATTTTTATTAGTCAAATAGGAAAAAGTAGGAAATGTCTATTGATATTGGGATACCTAGCAAACATTTCAACTATCCTATAATTGGGCTTCAAATTTGGGATTTAATTTTAGATTTCAAGTTATTATTTTCTTAAAAATCTAGGACTTAGATTCTGGCAGCACAAGATTGTAGAAATACATAGGGTTGAAGACTTATTCCTAAAAAGAATGCATTAGAACATAGTCTACAGGTGCTTTTAACACATGTCAGATGCTTGACCTAGTTTTATATCTGGGAATCATTGGCCATTCTCCTTACTTGAGGGAACTAACCTATCCTTGACTCTTCTGGACTTACGACCTGCATGGAGAAGGCTGCCAGCTAACACCACCTAAGTGCATTTTAAAATAATGAGGATAAGTCACATGAATGCAAGATGGCTGAGTTGTTGTAGTTTTAGGTAAGAAATCTAAGAACCTAGACTTACTCCCTAACCCCTAAGATTATGTAGGGTATGAAGATGCCCCTAACTAATGCATATTTTTCTAATTTTTATAATTTTTTGACTCAATATTTATTTTAGGCCATAGGATTATAATTTATGTCTAATGCATGCAATTAGAAAAAGGTTATAGGCCAAATCAGAATAGAAGAAGGTGTTCTTCCATCATAGGCTCTCTGAGGTCTATCCCAGGTTCTCTAGCAAGGATGGAAGCCCTTCATTAATCAAGAGCGAAATAATATGATTATGTATGATGTTAAAACATCCAACTAAGGGGTTGCTACATATTTTATCTTACTTTAATACCTAGGCTTTTATATAAAGATTATGAGTTGTATTTATTTTTATGTTTTGATTGATTTAATTGGGTAGAAATTTAGTTTATCCTATGAGCCATCCGGGCATACATCACACAAACATAGCAGAAAGAAATATAAGAAAAGCATATATTCTATTGAATAAATCAAGCCAAATTAAATTATATAAGAAAAAGGCTAGCAATGTACTACTAACCACCTAGTTATGCCCAACAACAAGGCTAGAACTATAAGTTTAGATCTATGGTATTCTTTCCAGGAATGTCTCCTTCTTAGGGACATCCATCGAGCTCCACGGGGACCACGCACCATCTCTTGGTTGGGTCTCTCTAATCCTAGACTCCATAGATCCTAACCTAATTGCTAAAATTTACATCTAAAGTCAAAAGAAATCCTAATACAAAAATAGATGTTAGGAAATACACAACACAAAGCGGTTTATATTTTCACATACAGGCTTAGCATTAGTTTCTTGCCAAGCACTATCTTATGGATGTTAAGGGATTTTCACAAGCAAACAATAATTTTATAATTTATTTATTACAAGATCCCTTTCACGTCCCCATAGAAAATAATGTTAAATCTAGAAGAATTGCCCTAACATTCAAATGAAGAAACAAGCTTAGGCATCCAGTCTAAAGCAATACACCACACAGACATGTGAAGTACAACACAACATATCACAAAAGATTAAAAAAAATCATAGAATAATCTAACCTAGATCTAGGGTTCGTGACCTAAGTAATCTAGTGTGTGTAGAAGTGGGGTTTGTGTGGTAAGTCTTTGCTAGGCCTTTAAGTTTAAGTTTGAAGTTTGAATTTGTTTAATTTTTTTGGTGGTTTCAATTCAAATGATTTAGTGATTTAATTCCCATTTTATGTTTATCTTATTTGGTTAAAGTTGTATAGGTTTTCAAGAATGAAGAATGGAATGATTCCATTTTGGATGGAGCTCTTTCCATTCAACATCCTAAATCCTAATGAAGTTTCCAAAAGTCTAACTAAAATCCTTAAGTATTTTGATTAATCCTTTTGACTTTATTTATGTTTGTCTTTGATTTATGTTATTTCATTGGTTTAAATTTCTTTATTTGATTTAATTTATTTGATTTATTTAAGTTATGATTTGTTTCATTTTAATTAAGTTATATGGGTTTCATTTGATTTATGTTATTTTAAGAAGTTTGATTTTATTCAATTAACTTAAGTTATTAAATTATGAATTGTAAGCTTAAGTTTTAAGTCCATTTAATAAAAATTAATACCTTAGGTTTATTTGTAGATTATTCTTAACCTAAAGTACTTAGGTTAATTACATTTTGATTAACCTAGGTTTTAGGTTCATTATTTAAATTTATTGGAGATGAGTGGTTTCATTAAATTTTATTGATTCGAAGGTAAAGGTTTAAATTAATTAATAATTTTATTAACCTAAGATTGAATTTGATCACTTTAATTAACTTATAGAGAAGTTTTTGAATAGTTTTCCAATGTTTGATAAAGATTAGTTTGAATTACCACTTTATTTAAAATGTTAATTAATTTAATTAACCTAATATTTGATTAACATTGACCTAAGGATTTAGAATTTTAAAAATTTCTAATCCAGAGAACATTTGGACTTGAAATATTTCTAGCAAGTAGGGTTACATGCCAATTTTATATCCCTAGAGTTTCAGATTGATTAGAGATGTAATTAGGTTGTAATTAAGATTTTAATTATTTCATGAAAAGCTAAGTTAAGCATAATTTGTTAGATTCATTAAGGGATTTTATTTTTCACTTATTCTTCACTGCAATACCTTTCTAATGAGGGTTTATTCATAATTTTTGGTTAACTGGTTCATTTATTATGATTTAATTAAGTTCAGGTTGTGTAATTAAATTATTTAATCTTTTTAATTACCTAATTGAGTTAATTAGTGATCTATTAAGTTCATATAGGTTTGATTAGGTTTAATTAGTATTTTTATATTCATTAATATTTACTATGTTGATTTAAGGTTATTAAATTAAAATTTTCTAATTATTTCATTAAAGGGTAATTAATTTAATTAATTTAAAGGTTAAACACATGAAATTATAATTTCCATTGAATTCAGAGAATTAAATCCCCAAAAATTTTCCTAAAGTATGTTTTAAGCTTAAATTCATTTCCCTAAAGTTTCAAATTAATTGGATTATTAATTTGAGGGTAATTAGGGTTTAATGTGTTTTAATTAAACCCTAATTAAGGGAAAATTACTTAATAAAAATTATGGATTTTAATTTCTATGGATTCCTCTCATCAAGACAAATCCATAGAGCTTTTATTTGTAATTTTCTGATTTCTCTTTGATTTTATATGATTTTTTGACATTTTCAGGATTTTCTTTAATTAATTAAACCGTTAAACAACTAATCCTAATGGTTTTAAGTGGGGAGGGGTCCCACGTGGCATAAGTTACAATGCAGGATCACTAATGGACCATCCGATCAAAGATTGGATGGTCCAGATTATTCCTGCGGTCCCTAAAGAATGAAATCAACCTGTCTACCTAAATCAGAGCCGTCCGATCCTAAGAGAAGGATCGGACGGTTAAGATTAAATCTTGAGGCTCACCGGTGAGAAACAGACACCTTTCGTGATTTCTTGCCAATCGCTGGTGATCTCTAGTGAATCAAGCCCTGATTTTGATCACAAAATGATCAGGGATCGAATTAGGGTCAATCCATACAATTGGATCCATTTAAGGATCCAACTTTCTTCACAAAGCTCCAAAATCGACTGCATAGAGGGAGGGAGAAAATGCATAACTAAATTTTGATGATTGTAGGTGGTGAGACTAATCCCATTAGCTTTGCCTTGACCCAATGAACATGTGCAAGAAGTTTGGTGGCTTGCCTCCCCATGGATTGTTCCACCAATCTGGTGGCATTGGTCATTTTCGCTTGATGAGAATAAGATTTCATTGGATCGATCTAAATAGAACGTGTTGGTAGCTTCAATTTGAGGTGAAAATCCCTATATTGATTTCACCATTGGAGGGCTTTCGCCTTCATCATTTCGGCGTGTCTTGGAGTTGGTGGTGGTCGATCATCTTCCCTAGCCTTGGCAAAGATTTTAGAATGAAAATGGGGAGGTGCCTTATTTTCCATGCGTGGTCAAAAGCTCTATAAAGAAGAAATTTGAAGATCGAACTCGGTCATTGGTGTCAGGTGTAAGATCAACTCCCTTAGCCTTGTGAATATATTGAGTGTTCCAGTATAGAAATTCCTTGGTTGATTTCTCTTAAACTCCTTAAGGAAGAATTTAAAAGTCGAACTCAATCTGCGTGGCGGGGTCAGGGGGATCAACCTCCCTTGGTCATGTGAACATAATGGAATGTTCTCCTCAGAAGTATGGAGCTTCCTTGCTTGTTTTCCATCCATGGCCGAGCACACCTTCTCCTCTTCCTCTTCTCTTCCTTCTTCCCTTGGTTGGCTATCATTAAGGCAAACTCTTGGAGGTTTGCCTTTGCCTTTGCACTTGCCCACCTTTAAGAGGTGGCCTTTATCTTGGAGTGGATGAGGTGGGAAGAAGGGAGTTTGCATGGGAAGAGATGGAAGAAGGAAATTAGCATTTCTCTTCTTTTTTATTTCCCATTTTCTAATTCCTCCTTTTTTTTTATTTTTGCAATATGGCATTATCATCTTAGTTTGGATTAAAGTATGATATGCCCAAATTAATCTCAAAATGGATTTGAGATTAGATTTAATTCCATTTAAATTATTTTAGGGAATTTAAATCTAACCAAATTCTTTGATGCAAAGTATTTGGATTCAATTTTGCCCTTTGAATTTGTTTAGTTTATTTTTTTTAAACCATAATGCAATTGATGATCAATTGCATTATGATTTGGTTAAACCATTTAACTTGAATTGATTTTAAATTTAATTTCATTTTAACTCATTTAGCTTAAATGGTTAGGTATGATTTGAAATGAGTTCAAATGATCAATTTGATTCAAATGGAATGGATTTGGATCATTTCATTTATTTTAATTTGGTTTTAATTTGATTTATTTGAGTTAGTCCAAATTAAAATTTTGGATTGAATCTACCTATATCAAATTTGTTAGAATAGACTCATAAAGATTTTCTAGGACACTAGGTGAGGTGTCCTACGCATTAAGAAAATCCTATTTGAGATTAGGATCTCCTAATTGCCAAATTAACCTCATCCAAAAATGAGGTCAACACTTACTAATGGAGGGTTTCCACCTCTGCCAGAGAATATGTCTTGACCTTTGAGAACCATGGTGGAAATACATCTCCTTCTTTCTGATTTTGGCCCATAACTAATTTCTCATGTATTAGGCATATGAATCCTACAGTGTGTGTCAAATAAATTATCCAAAAATTAAAATAAAATTTAACAAAATTTGCATTAAATTTAAGTCATTATTCATACCCTACATGATCTTGTCTCTTAGGAAGTGGGTTTAAGGATTTAGTCTCATTTCTAAATAAACAATAGCCTAGCTATCTTACAAAACATAAAACTTGCCTACATGTATTTTAAATCATAGGAGGAGTTAGTTGGTGGCCACCCCCTAGGCGATTATAAGTCTAACAGTCGGGTGGTTTATCCTCTCTTATGGAGGTAAACCATATACCCATTTTCACCTTAGATTTAGGTCATGCCTTGGCTATCGTCAAAGCTCTCTAGATTTAGGATCCAAGGTTTATGTTTCCCTTTACGTGCTACAAGCATAAATCCTCACCTCTTAGGTATTTCCATGATATTGTATTATGGAATTATAAGCCCTAGATTTCTAATAAAAATTTAACTCAAAGATATAATCCTCTTCAAATTTTAAAAATTTAAATCCCAACCATATGATAGTTTGGGATGCTTACTAGATTTTCTAGTATCATAAGCATCTGATACTCATCTCCCTTTGGTTTTGATAATAACTCTATCTTTTTGATCAATCCCACTTGATCTTCCAAAAATAAATCAATTTGTTGATAGTCCTATCTTTGATATCTTTGGAGACAATGATCATTTACCTTAATTGAGAGTATTCTTAAGGAATCTCATTCCTTAAGATGCAATCTATGATGCACCAACACTCTTAAAAATTAGGCGTGCGTGTCCAACATGTGTCGGACACCAACACACATGCCTCACAAATATTAAAACGTCAAAAATTAATGCGATTAAAATAATATTAAATTAAATTGTATCTTAAATAATTGAATTAAAATTATAAAAAATATTTTAAATATAGATTGTTCTATTTTAAATTATTGTAGAGAGTTTTATAAATTTAGAGAATGATATTTGAGCTAAAAAGAGAGAATAAAAAGATATATTTATTACAAATAATTAAAATTATCAAAAATTATAATTAAATTTATAAATATAGAATTGATAATAAAATTTATTCAATAAAATTATTAAAGTGCAACAAAATAAATTACTTAAGTTATATATATATATATATATATATATATATAAGTGACTTATTTTTTATTTTTAATATTTTATCTATTAAATTTATACACATTAATTATTATTATGTGTCATGTGTGTCCATGTCTTTTTTATTTTAAAACTAGAAGTGTGTCCTGTGTATTAGGTATGTGTTGTCCCCATGTGTGTTTTCATCATGTGAATGTAATTAACTATGGGGCTTGTCTCCATAGGAAACTTAACAAACCCAATTTAAAATAAGCCCTACTTTACTTTTTCATGTAAAGTAGGGGAAGAATCTCTGGTACATTCGAAGACCCATTGTCCTTAGGAGTCCTTATTAGGTGATTAGGTCCATTGTAGGTTGGTGATTTCTATCTCTTGAGATTATATATTATTTCTTAATGTCATACCCAATCACCCTAATAAGAACATCTACGAATCTATGTGGTGTCCAACTAGCGTATTTTGTTTTCATTTATTTCAAGATAGATAAAGATAAAAATTTACCACACATCTCTAACTTAAGTGATTTCTAAGTTATATTCATTAATGAATTTCCTTTAGTGAATGATTTATTATGTATTTTAATTAATCCTAAATTTAGATTTACTCTAAATAGCCCTATTCAATAAGAAATGCATCTTAGGATTAGTTATGGTGGATTGCTATCACATAACACACACCCATTCATTTCTTTCCACCATGCATGAATATCCTATATATACATGAAATGCCAATTTTAGCACACTTTGATGATGAGTGCAAAGAGATATGATCTGAAAATTTGGATACTCCATTTATTAATTGAATCATTAAAGCATGTCTTTGTTAAGTAGAAAAGAGAGATTCTTTTATCCTTTAGCTAAATGCACATCAACATGTATAAGTTATAAGTGAGTACGACGCCATTATTTTTTACACCAGGGGCGTAAGGTACAAGTCCTACTTGGGGCTACTTAAAGCCTCCCATCAGGGAGGTCGGGCCGATTTCTTATACATGATGTATAAAAGAACTAAAATGGATAAGGAATGCAAGCGATTATGTTTGATTTGGTTGTAAGATTTACATGTGTAATATGAGGATGCTTCCTAAGTCTTAATATAGAGATGCATAAGCATAAATTTGGGCAAGTGTTGTATTCTTTTCAAATGAATTATACACTTGCAAATCCTATGTCGAATCGTATTAAGAGAAAGACAGAGAACTTCATAATACACATCTTATGCTATCATCACATGTAGGCTTATAAATATTTATAACTAGCATCACTTCATTTATAATCTTTGATTTATAGGTTTTGAAAAATAATTTTTTGGTTTAATAGTGATAATAGCCATATTCTTAATTTTTAGCAACACATGCAATTTCACAAATAAAATATTTTCTTTAATTAATTTTTAAAAGAAATGAATGCATCACTTCATATGGCAAACAATATTTAACATGATTGGAAAGAAATAAAGGAATGTAAGAACATGACTTCATTCACCCTAATTAATTCCTAAGGATAACCCTATAAAATAAGATCATTCAAAATGATTCAAAATTCTTTAAGGAGATTTTTATTTTTGAATTTGATTTGACATAGGAAATGTGAGAAAGGTTTGCTAATTCTAATTCATTTCCCAATGTGTGAATTGGTTTGGTTTAATTTAGACCAATTAGGTTGATTTTATATTTTTATTAGGTTAAGGTATGAATCCATTAATTATCCCACTTATACCACTTTAATATAATTATCCAAGTAATTATGAGCCAACATATGATATGCAACCATATGTAAATTAAATGCATCAAATAAAAGGCCTAATTGCCTCATAATTATTGGTTAATTAAGCTAAAGGGTTTGATTAAGTACTTTTACAACCCTCCTACATATGTAATTTAATTATAATTTTCTTTAAAATTCTCTTAGGTTATTGAACACCTAAGAATCTAGATAAGATTTGAATGATTAAGTTTTGGAATGATTTAGTTTTGAGTTTGATTAATTGAATTATTTAAGAAAGTGATTAGGCCATTAATTAATTACAAATTGATTAAGTGTTATCCAAATGAAATAGACTTAGAAGAAAAGATTAGAAAAAGAAGTCCGAATCTCATTCCCTATGACCATTCACTATTTTATGTGATTAACAAGCTTAATTAATGAATTTATCACTATTTAATATATTAATTAATCATTTAATTATTAAGAGAGTGATTAATAATGAGATAAGCAATTCCCCTAATTAATCAAGCAATAAATCCCAAGAAAATCATAGGAGGTAGAGGTCATCCCACTAATTAATCTCAGAAAGTTCGGGATTAATTGTTGGATTAATTAGAGAGTAATTATCTTAACTACATTTTCAATAAAACTGAGTTAAACTAAATATTCAAAATTAATTAATTTAATATTCTATTATTCTCCTCTGAATTATCTTTAAAATGAGTACTTATTTGTATTTTTGGGATTTTTCTACAATTGGTTATGAATTTTGAAGGTTTCACTATTAAAATATGATTAATTAAGGCTAAGTAAAACCCCAATCTCATGGAGCCATGCACAGCAACTTTCCATGTAGCGATGATAGGTTATTTAAGTTGTCACATCACCATTTGAGTCGTATTAGTGGCGCATCTTCCAATCTTAGATCGGATGACCAAGATCAATCCTGCAATTTAGGAAGGAATCACAGGGGATCTAATGTTATCTAATCAAAATTGTCCATTTCAATCACACGAATGAAGCGGCATGATTCTTCTCCCTTGAAGATGAAAGCACATCATTCATCTCTCTCGTTCAATTCGCTCACCAAGCTTCAATTGGGATCAAAATGATCCCACACCTTGAAAGAAAGGGGATGCACATCCAACGGTCAAGATTTAGGGGTGATAATTTCCTTCGAAAAGGACCAACCAAAATTTCCTATGGCTATAGTTTCAAGTAATTACCTTGTCGAAGGCTATCACCGGTGCTTTCAACAGAGGAGGTATCTTCGTCTAGTAGAGAAGAAGCCTTGTTGAAGGAATCTGGCCTTGGTTTGGAGTAGTTTGCATGGTTGACCAAGCTCCCCTTCAATGGTGATCGGCCTTGATCAAAATGGTTCTTCTTGTGGCTTGGAGGTTAATTTTATTTGAGCAAGCTTGATGAGGTCCAAGGATGGTGTGTGCAATGTTAATTTTATTTTGGTTTAGAATTGAATGAGTTGGAATTTGAGCTCACCTCCCTGACTTTGAGTAAAAGAGAATGGGAAATGGGGAGCTCAAATGGCTTGGAAAATCTTGGGAGGCTTGATTCAACCTCTCTCCTCAGAAATGAATGCTTCTTGTTAGAGTGAGAATTTATGGGGAGGGTTGATTTGCCATTTTGGATCAATGGCTTGGAGGCACAATTTGGGTTGTGAAACACCCCACATGGGTCATTTTGGGTAGTGGAGTGAAGGAGAGTGGATGTCCATGTGCTAGGTGAGTGCATTTGGAGTTCCAAGTGTTCAAATTTGATTGGGAGGCCTTGCCTTGGGTCATGGATGACCCAAGCTCATTGGTTCATGTTCCCATGGTGCCCATGTGGATTAATAAAAGGATGAAGTGGCCTTGAGAAAGAAATGACCAAATTCCAAGTGAATTTGGTTAGGATACTGACCTAAGGGAAAAGTGTTCATTTGGCCATGAGTTTTATTTGAAATGATTTGAAATGGGTTGGGCTAAATTATAAGTGATTTGGAGTTCATTTGATTTGATTTGACTCAATTTGACCCATTTAGGTCAAGTTGGGTCAAATTAGGAATTGTCAAATTGGTCAAATGGGTCAAATCATGGGTTAGGTCAAGTTCAAATGATCATTTGGAGCTATGGGTGTCATTGGTTTGGTTCAATTTGGTTTAGATTTGGTTTGGTTCATTTAGGTTCATTTAGGTTCATGGGTCAGTTAATTTGACCCATTTGATTAGGTTAGGTCATGGGTTGGTTTTGGCTTGGTTGATCATTTGAAAAGTATTGCAAGCTTTGGTTTCAATCAATTTTTATATGGTTTGATTTCAAGTTGGTTTGACCTTTTCGATCAAGTTGGGTTCATGGTCATTTGGGCTAGGTTGGGTCTAATTGGTCAATTGAAGCTTTGGTCAAGTTCAACAATCAAATTGCAATGAATTTGACCCATTGGTTGCAATCAGTTTGGCTTAGATCAAGATTTGACCCATTTTTGGCTTTTAAGGTCAATCTGGGTCAACTTAGGTCAAGTGGCCAATTAGGCTTGGTCTGGCTCAATTGATAGCTTGATCATGTTCAATTATTGATCATGGATTGGTTTAGATCAATGGTTTCAATCAATTTGGCTTATAGTGAATTTTGGCTTGTTTAGGTCTCATTTGGGCTAAGTGTTGACTTGGTCAAAGGCTAGGTTTGACTTGGTTTGACCCAATTTGAGTGATTGAACATTCTAGGGTGATTGTTGATCACAATGTGAGGCTTAGATAAGCTTAGTTCAATCCAATTTGGGTTGGATTAGAATTTGGCTCAAAAAGGTCCTTTAGGTCACTTTGGGTCAAGTGAACCTAAATGGGTCAATTTGCTTGATTAAGGCTTGATTCAAGTTTGGTTGAACTCACATATGGACTTATGATGGAAATATAAATCCAATTGCAAGTGGTTTGGAGTCAAATGGGTTTTGATTCATTTGACAATTTCAAGTCAAAAGGATGAAAATATGTCTGACTTGGGTTAGTTTGATTTTGGTTTGGTGATTGTAGTTTATGTTTATATTTGAGCATGTGATTGAAGGAGTGATTGTTTGAAGAGAAAATCCAAGGGCTTGGGTTGATTTGAGAATGATTTGGCTAGGTTCAAGGATTTGGCTTGAAATGGTATAAAGTGGGCTTGGATTTGAGTTTTGAATTTATATTAATTTGATTTTGGCCATTTGTATTTATATTTCATTTATATTTGTGAATATAAATGAGAGTATAAATGATCTATGAGAGAATCATGTGAATTAGAAGTGATTTGATTGTGAATTTGCCCAAGGTAGGTCAAAAGTTTGAAAAAGGGGTTTTGGTTTGTTTGATTCATTTCATTTGAATGACTTGGATGCCAATTTCATTTATAATTATGAATACAAATGATGGAATAAGTGATTTATAAAGAACTCACTTGGCTTTGGGTTGATTTGAAGGGTTTAGCTAAGCTTATGGATTTGGATTTGGAATTGACCATGGGTTTCAATCATTTGATTTGGAATTGAACATGATTTAGATTTTGTAATTTAGATTTGAATTTGGATTTGAATTTGAGGTTTAGTTTGAAAGAAGGAAGCAATTATTGGGTTCAAGTTATAGGGTAGGAAAGTCCTCCTAAACCCTAAAGCATAACTTATTCCTATGGCTAACTCTTCTAAGTCTCTAGGGTTAGGTTAAGTGTTCACCTAATCACTAGAAGTGTCTCAAGACTAAGGAACTCTTAGTGTCTAGAGGAGTTCTATGTCTAAGAAGGAGAAGTTGAGCCCACTCTAAAAGTGAGGTCAACACTTATAATATTATTATTGGATTTTTAGGTTTTGTTAACGGACTTCTAAGACCAAGCAGAAGCAACCAGCGACATCCTCACACTAAGTTTAAGCATTTTAGTAGTAACCCATCTGTATTTTATAATTCAGTTTATTTCATTTTATTTAATTATGAGATTAATTTTATATTTATTTAATATCAACCTAGCTTGCGCAGCCTTTTTAGACATTAAAATTTACACTTTAAATCTCTATGTTCGAGCACATGCAGGTATTTATAGCCTAGATAATTTCATCTAATTAATTAAGTCATTGACTTTCAAAATCATAATTAGAATGAAATTCCTTAATTTTATTGGATTGAAAAAAGCTCCATAATTGATGGAGAATTTAACTTATCATCGCCTTTTGTCTGCTTGTATAAAGAGTTATAGATCTGGTGGCATTGCTTATTGAATTTTCTAATTCTTAGATATTATTTGGCTTGTAGTCTTTAATAAGCTTTAGTTATACTTGCCAACAGGTTGCTCATCTTTAGTGAAATCTCCTTTAAAATTCATTTGATTTTCACTTTAACTTGAAAATAGCACTCAACAAATCTCATATGTATCAATTTTAATTTTAAATGGAAGATCCAAATGGTTCTTTTAAAGGCTACATTCATGAGTGATCATGAGTTGGCTAATTGAATTTGTGCTTATAAGAAATGTACCAAATTTTATACTCCTCAATTTATAAATGGACCATTAGGTTTATCATAAATTAATTGTTATTTTAATTTAATTGAGGTTCTTACTTTTGACATCAAATATGATTTGTTCACATAAAAAAAACTTCAAATCCAATATGAATTTATCCTCAACTCTAGATCAAGTTTCATATTTAGTAATTGGACTTCAAATTTATCGTAAGTCTTTTATGAGTTTAGTATTAGCCTCCCAAGTTTCAATTAAAGCTTATTTAATTTTGAGGAGTTTGAAGAAAAGGGAACTCACTTTACCATGGAATTTACATTTGTTATTTTGCTTCAATTTAAGCTGTAGAGAATTACAATTAAAGCTTGTTAGTTTAGTATTATCCATCAAACCCCATCATTGCACTTAATTATTAAGTTTAAATAAGGATGGGTCCCACATTGACTCTTTCCCTCTCTATAAATAAGGCTAAGGGAGGGGATTCTTGCATTTCATATGATTTGCTTGAGTTTAGAGGACTTGAAAAAGAGGGAGAAGGATTATGGCTCATGGGGGGTCTTCATTCTTCATCCTCCATTCTTTACTCTTCATCTTTCATTTCTTCATTTTCCTTTGCTCCATTTCTTTCTTTCTTTCTTTTGGTTTGATTGGGATGTAGTTTGCTCTAAAGGCATCATATGGTGTATAAGACTTGGTCTTGTAACCAATGCTCATCCTAATCCCCCATAACACTTATCCTAATTAATACAAAATTACATTAAAAGAGAAAGAAAGTGAATACAGCTACACCTATAAAACAAGCATTAGTTAAATATACCATACAACCCAAGCAGTTATATGAATAATTTTGGGCTTAGCACCCCACACATGGGTAACCAAGTCCACCTATTCTTGGGTTATGCTTAACGGCTAAGTAACCTACATAGAAAAAGTATTTTAATATTTTTATTACAGAGGCCCCTTAAGTACAGCCCTCTGCACAAAATATGATTAGGCTAATGTTGGCATGTTAGCCTAACATTCACACTATGCACATACACCCTAACATCTAGTCTAAAACAATACAATACAAAACCAAATATTCATCAAACCATGCACCGCCCTAACATAAAGCTAGAAATGGTGACTTAGTCTAATGTGCATGTGTTAAAGCTTATGTGGTATGTCCTAACTAAACTTTAGAGTTATGATTTGCTAAGTGTGAGAGATTTAATTTATAAAGGGTTGATTTCACTTTAAGTGTTTAGTTGATTTGAAGATTTCACTTAGTGCTTTCTTTTTATTTACACTTAGCAACTAAGTGTTTTAAAGAGAGAAATAGGGAATCTCTCTTTTTATCCCCTTAAGTCATTTCTAAGGTAAGTTAATTAATGAATTTCCTTTAGTGAATGGTTTATTATGTGTTTTAATTAAACCTAAGGTTAGGTTCACTCTAAATAACCTTATTCAATAAGAAATGTGTCTGAGGATTAATTATAATGGATTACTATCACATAACACACATTCATTCATTTCTTTCCATCATGTATATCATGCATATAAATAATCCTAAGCATACCTATACATGCAATGTAAATCTTAGTATACTTTGATGATGAATGCAAAGAAATGCATTTTGAATTTAAATATTTCATTTATTGATTGAATTAGGAATGCATGTCTTTATCATTATAGAAAAGAGGGATTTTTCATCCATTAGCTAAATACACATTCACATGTATACAAGTTTTAAGTGAGTATGTCACCATTATTTTATACACCAGGGGTGTAAGGTACAAGACCTACTTAGGGCTACTTAAAGTCTTACGACCAGGATGTCCACTAATATACCACTTTTCTTAGATACATGTAAATGTATGAATAATTATAAGGATAGAAAAATCCATGCAAAAGGTTGTACTTGATTTATTTGATTTATGATTTTTTTTCATTGGCCACATCATCCATGCATATGTATAAGAGATTTAAATTGATGTCATTATTTTTCACAGGCATAAGGTACAAGACCTACTTAGGGCTACTTAAAGCCTCACTGATGATGTCGGACTAATATATCACTTTTCTCAAGTACATATGAATGCACAAAAAGAACCACATTAATAGAGAATCATGCCAAAAATTATGTTTGATTTGGTTATGTGATTTGCATATGTGATATGAAATTCTTCCTGAGTCTTAACATGGAGATGCATATGAATAGATTTAAGCAAATGTTGTGTTCTTTTCAAATGAACTATACATTTGCAAGTCCTATGTGAATCCATGTAAAGATAGGGAAAGAGAACATCATATTACACATCTCATACTATTATCACATGCAAGCTTATAGGTATTTCCAATTAATATTACTTCATTTATAATAATTGATTTATAGGTTTTGAAAATAGCTTTTGATTTAATAGTGATAATAGCCACACATATTTAATTTAAGTCAACACATGCAATTTGACATAAAAGGCAACATTTCATTTAATTAATTTTTTTTAAAAAAAGAATGCATGATTTTATTTGGCAAGCAATATTTAGCATGTTAAGAAAGAAATAAAGGAATATAAGCACATGATTTCATTCACCCCAATTAATTACTAAGGACAATAATATTAAATAAGGCTATTTAAAATAAACCAAAATTCTTTAAAGACATTTTTAACTTTGAGTTTGATTTGATTTAGGAAATATGAGAGGGGTTTGCTAATCCTAGCCCAATTCCCCTTGTGCTAATTTATTTGGTTTAATGAAAAACATTTAAGTTGATTTTATATTTTAATTAGGTTAAGGTATGAATTAAATGAATTAATTAAGCTTTACCCATATCACTTAATTAACTAATTAATAATAAGAATATGATATGAAACCACATGAAAAGTAAATTTGCAATGCTCTAAGAAATAAAGGGGCCTAATATATTGGCTTATGATTAATAGTTAATTAATTAAGATCTCACTTAATTACTTTTACAATTTTCTCACATGTGAATAATTTCATTATTTCATTGGGCTATTGAACACCCAAGGAGCTACCCAAAATCAATTAAGGGTTGATTAGGTGTGGGTGAAATGATTTTTAATTTTAATTTCAATAAGCCTTTAATTAATTGATTAAACACTTTGGTTATGTTTTAATTTGAATAATGAAATTGACTTAGGGGAAAAGATCAAAGGTAAGGCCCCAATCTTAATCCCTAAATTATTTAATCATCCAATTAGATTCTAATTTCCTTATTTTAAAGATTAATCACTTAATTAATCAATTAATCATTCCATTAATTAATTTGATTTTTAAAGATAAAGAAGACTTAGGAAATGAATTGGGAAAAATATCCCCAATCACATCCCCAAGTTATCTTCTTGTTCAAGAGCTAATTATGTTTAAATGATTAATCAAGTTACTTTCATTCATTAATTATGATTAATTATTAAGATTAAAGTAATCAATCAATTTTCTAATTAAGCAATCAATAAAATCTCAAAAAAATAGGGAGGCAGGTCATCCCCTAAGCATCCATAAAATTTGAGATTAATTGAGTTCTTAATTAAGGTGTAATTAGCTAATTAATAATTTTTTATCTTAATTAAGCCTAAATCATGATATAAAATAAATTAATTATAATTTTTTTTGATTCTACTCTAAAATATCTTCAAAATGAGCCTATGTTTGTATTTTTTAGATTTTTATATAATTAGTTATGATTTTAGGAAATTTTAAGATTAAAAACTAATTAATTAGCCCTAATTAAAGCCTTAATCCCCTCGAGCCACATGGCGGTGTGACTACACGTGCACCATGTGGCATGATGGGATTGGCTATTTAAGTAATAGTCACATCCTATGATGGCTTCGGTGGTGGACACCGTGTGGTGATCTAAGATCGGATGACCATAATTCAATCCACTATTTAGGAAGGGAATCGAGGGCTCTATCATGAAATTTGATTAGAGTCATTCATCCCAATCATGGAGGATGGCTCATGATCTATCCATCGTGTGATGAAAGATTCGTCATCTTCCTTCATTATCGAGCTCACGAGCTTGGATTGTCTCCAAATTCTTCTCACACCTTGAAGGGATACCATCCAATGGTTAATTTTCCATGAAATTTGAATTTTTGACCAACCCACTTTTCCAGAGGGCTTAGTTTATGAAATTACCTCCTAATGTCAGGTGGTGGAATCGGAGGTAGCCGCTTTGAGGTGAGGCCTTGTTGAAGAGCTTTGAGCTTGATTTGGTGTGGGAGGCTCGGTTGACCAATCCACGCATGTAAGGGGCTCATCTCTGATCGAACTCACTCCTCCCATGGCTTGGAAACTTGGGAATTGGTTGGTTGGCTTGGGGTATGTTGATGGTGTGGCAGAGGTGAAATTTGATTGAGTGGAGAGGGGTATTGCTGGATTGGATGCCTATTTCATTTGTTCGAATGGGAAATGCATGAAGAGGGCTTGGGGATCCTTGGAAACACTTTGAGGGCTTAGAATTCACTTAGGAGCTCACTGATACAAGTGTGTGTGAAATCGTGCTCAGAATTGAGTGGGTATACTCTGTTTCCCATCATGGATGGATGCACACATGCAAGCTTTCTACCGTTCGTGGATCTCCATCAAGTCAGGGAGGCATGCCAGGGATGGGAGGAATGATGGGAGGCTACCATGGACCCAATGTGCAAGGATGTGAAGGTCTTGATCCAATGGGTGCTCGGTTTGGGTTGGAGGTGAGTCAACTCACCTCCCAAAGGTCTTTGGTTGGGCTAAGGTAAGTTATGTTAACTAGGTGGGTCAGGAGAAGGTTCCATGGGATGTGCTACCATGGGGTATAGTTGACTTTGGCTTGGATCCAATGGTTTTAAGGTTTAAATCCTATGGTTTGATGGATAATCCCCTTGGTGGGGTCCACTTATCTTTCAGACTGATTTGGGCATGGATGAGAACATGTTTGGGTCGGGTTTGACTAAGTCCTAGGGTCCCATAAGTTGGTTTGGAGTGATTTGGCTTCATTTGGTCAAATGGGTTCCATTTGGGCTAGGTTGGGTTGGGTTGACCAATTGGTCAAATTGGGTCAAACCAAGGCTTGGGTTAGGTTCATATGATGATTTGGGATTTTTTTTTTGTTTCAATTAATTTGGATTGGTTTGGCCTAGGTTTGGTTTTGACTCATTTGGATTCAAAAGGGTCAAATTGATCAAGTTGACCAATTTGGCCAATTTGATCAAATTGGGTTGGGTTACGTGTTGAGTCAAGTTCAATTGGTTGATTGAAAGTGATTGTAGGCTTTGGTTTGATTTAATTTAAATTTGAATTTTGGTCTTGACCTTTTAGGTCAATTTGGGCTAGGTTGAGTCAAGTTGATTGAAATGGTTTCGGTTCAATCATGGCTTTGGTCAAGTTCAATAAGTGATTTGGAATGAACTTGAGCCATTGGTTGCAATCAATTGGGGTTAAATCATGATTTGACTCATTTTGGCTTTTTAGGCCAATTTGGGTGAACTTAGGTAAAGTGGTCAATTAGGCTTGGTTTGGCTCAATTGATGACTTAGTCATGTTCAATCATTGATTATGAGTGGGTTTGAGTAATGGTTTCAATCAATTTGGCATATGATGGATTTTGTCTAGTTTGGATTTTGTTTGGGCTAAATGTTGACTTGGTCAAAGGCTATGTTTGACTTGGTTTGACCAAATTCAAGGTGGTTGATCACCCCATGATGATTGTTGATCATGATTGAGATTTATATGGTCTTAGTTCAATCCAATTTGGGTTGGATTAGAACTTGGCTTAAAAAGGTCTTTTAGGTCATTTTAGATCAAGTGAGCCTAAATAAGTGAATTGGCTTAATCAAGGTTTAATTCAAGTTTAGTTGAACTCACATATGAGCTTAGGATTGAAATATAAATTCAATTGTAATTGGTTTGGACTCAGAGGTATTGGTGTTGACCGAGATGATCAACAATGACCGAAGGATTGCAAACACTAACAGAAATGATCTGCTCCTAAACCTGAGGTGTAGAAGGAATCACGATCTTAGTGCAATACAACTCAACTCATGCTAAATGCATAAGGGAGGAAGAAAGGATCCACCAAGGGATCAAACATGTGAACCTTCCACTTGGGAAGCAGGTTCAAGTTATCCATTAGGGATAAGAGGTTTGGATTTGGATGCAAGGTATGATTTGGATAGATTATTCATTGGGGATTAGGATGTATAACCCACCAGGGATAGATGCATGAACCTTCCACTAGGGAAGCAGGTTCAAGTTATCCACTAGGGATAAGAGGGTTTGAATTTCTTTTGAGCATGCACTCATTGGGGAATGCATGTTTGAATCAGGTTTAATTGACTCCACTGTGGAAGTCGGGAAGATTGATGTCTCACTGGGGAGAAATTAATCAATTATTTATTTTAGTTTTGGATTTTAATATGGACCCCATCGATTTGTGATGGATCGCACTGAGAGGGAGCTATGTCGGCCTTGGTCTATCTTAGATTTATCAATCCAAAGGGGTATTCCACCGACCACATAGTAGAACTATCCAACCTAAGGGGTTTCCTTTCAGTGTACAACAGTTATGCTAAGGAGAAAGCATGGCAAACTTATATCTCCAAAAGCAAGGGACAGCTGGGGTGATATGTTGGATGCAACAAATCAGACCCAACCTAGGGAGACTACTGAATGAATGCCTCTGGGGACTTATATCAACTCGAAAGTAGTCAAGATAATGTCATTTGATTGAATTGCATTATTTTAATTTGATGGATCCTATCGGTTTGTGATGGATCCACTAAGAGGAGACTAATATCAGCCTAGACCTATCTTAGATTTATAAAATTCAAAGGGATAGTCTACCAGTCATGAGGTAGAACTAACCAACCAAAGAGGTGCCTTTTGGTTTACAATGATCTAGTTAGGAAGAAAGTGTGGGGATTCACATCTTCCTAGACAAGGAACCACTGGGGTGATCGGTCACTTGTGCAACAAATCAGACCCAACCTAAGGCTTCCCATCGATTTGCAATGGTGTTGGAAAGAATGTGTAATAGACTTATATCTTTCAATGCAATGATGACCGTTGGGGTGGCTTGTTGGTGGCACTAGTTGAACCCGACCTAAGGGTAACTACTGGGAGAGTGTCGATCCAGGGACTTAGCTCAACTCAAAGTAGTCAGGCAATTCTTATAGTGAGTTTTCCTTTAGATAGGATGCTGCTTTGGAAAGAGGGGCTAGGTTTGAATTCTAATCCAGTGAAGATATATTTTGTTTGTCTTATGTTTGTGTGGACCTGTTGGTTTGTGAGGGATCGAGAACTTATATCAACTAGTCTATCTGGACTTATTGGACCAAGGGAGAATGCATCAAACAAATTTTTTGACCATGGCTACTAGGAAAGGGGGTCCAATCCAGAGTAGTGGAGTATTTAGATGGGGTTGGGATGTGATCAAATAGAGTGCCCAGGAGGTGCCAGAGATATTATCGAGAAAAAGAAAGCATATAGGTATTCGATGACCAACTCAAGGAGAAAGTGTGGGGACTCACATCTACCAAGAGTGGTGTATCCATCGGGTGGGTCACCGTCAGCATGGCGATAACCAATCAACCTAAGATGCCCATCGGTTTGTGACAATCAATCTAGGAAGAAGGTGTGTAGACTTACATCTTTCCAAAGCGAACCATGATAGTTGTCTTAGCTCGATATTCTTATGGCTACTACTAGAGAATCACAGTGTAAGGACTAAACCCAAGCTTGAAGTAGCCAGGAGGAAAGGAGCCACTGGGGGACTTACCCAAAGCTTCAAAATATACTCGACCTAGTGAGTGCATGATGGCTAGTTCAAGAAGAAAGCATGTAGGCTTACATTCTCTTAAACGAAGTCAATAGGGGTAACTTACTGGCTGTGTGATAAGACCTACCAAGCTAACAAGGTGCTCATTGGTTTGCAGTGGTCAAGTCGGGAAAACAAGGGACTCACATCCGCAGACAAGTGATTCTTGGGGTGACACTTGCAGGTAGTATATCATTGACAGGCATAATGAGTGAGTGTCATAGGGGCATCTCACATCAAGCGACTTGAGACAAAAGATATGTTTGTGATGTGAAAGAAGGAATAGGATGCGGTTCTCTTTACACCTACAGAAGATTCATAGCGAAGATATTTCATGATATGAAAGTTTATTGATGATTATTTTCTAGACTTGAGATGATAAAAAGAAGTTTTATGAAAAGAAGTTTTATTGATTTTCAAACAAGTTTATGGGTAATATTTCTTTAGGTAGAGGGTTGATTGGAAGCATGGACTCTCACATAGTTTATAAGTTGATAAGATCCTCATTGGTAGGCCTTCTCTATGGCAAAAGGGCCTTCCCAGGTGGGTTCAACCTTACCTCCCATTTTTCGATGGGCAACAAATGGTCTTCTTAGAACTAAAACAAGCTCCTACTTGAAAAACTCTAAGATATACCAACTTGTTGTGAGCTTGAATCACCACAACTTGAGGTTGTGCCCGGCATTCTCTCCAAACCTTGAACTCTTCTAACGCTTAGTATTCGCTCTATAGCAATCTTGCTACCCAGCTATCATAGTGATGGGAGTTGGACTTCTAATGGTAGAATGACTTTGGACCCATACTAAGGAGAATGGGGAATTGGTAGAGGTATGTGGTAAAAGTAGACACCATTTAACCAAGCTCATGCCATTATCTCTTATTATCAGTGTTTTCTTCAATATTTGGATGAGGTTTTAAATGCTTTACAGACTATTTTCCCTTGGGTAGTAGATGGTGGAATATCTTCAATCTATGTTGTATCTTGGGTGTGCTCTTGAATGTAGTACCATTATCGGATATAATTCATCGAGGCACCCTAACATATATGATGGTTCTTGAAAAACTAGAGCACATGAGGCTCTCTAAGTGGGATTTTCTCCCACTTAGAAAAGTAGTTGGTGGCTAGAATATGAACGGTGACCCTTGGAAGAAGGAGGATGGATTGGACCCCAACACTCAAATGGCCTAACACTAAAATAGGATGTATATAGAATGTTGGGTGGTTGATGTAAGACCACACATGCACGACATTGATGGCATCTCTCTACATCCATGGGCTCATCATTAAAAGGCAGTAGTATCTAGTCTTTTGATCTTGGCTTCCATCTTGCTGGTGAGCTCCAGCTCACATAATCTGAATGTATCAGTCACAATCTTATGGGCTTCATGTAAATAAAGCGTAACCACATATGATCGAAGACTCTGGTATAGGGTGACATCCACGAGCATAGGAGAGAGCTCTCTGTTTCACTAATGGGCTAATGACTTCTCTTGAGATAGTTTCCTATGTTTATGTAATCTATGAATGGTTGCCTCTCTCATTCGTGGTAATAGCAACCTCCCCTTCAAGAAGAGTCTCTCATGAGTTCATCAATAGAGATAAGACTTGTCTATTTTGGACCCTTGTTGGAATGGACTCATCTTTTGAGCATGCCAACTCCTTGGCGAGCTTGGCTAATGCATCTGCAATAGCATTGTCTCAGAATAGATAGTGACCTCGGGATGCAGGCTAATAACTCCATGGTGTACTTGTATGATGATGAGTTTAAGCTTTATAACTTTGAGGACCCTTGGTTGGATGATGAGCTGAGAATCTGGATGTTGATGCTGGCCTAGTGTAACTAACTGGCAGTCGAGCCTCATATTCAAACTTTTTGTTGTTGGTGCATGGATTTGATAGATGATATGAGAATCTCATGCGGTCCGAGTTAGGAGGAGTATTCTACCCCTTCCTTCCACGAAAAGCAGATGTTGGTTCTTCTCCTTTAGAGAGCCATCAAAATACATCTCCCAATGGTGAATTCTAGTGTCCCTAAGTTTTGATTTGTTCATTGGAGAGGTCATCACTATTGGAGAATCAGTATGAAATTGGGTGTGTTCTTTAAGAAACTAGTGTATCTTTTCAGCATGGAGGTATGAATGTGATGTCAAATAAAATCATGAACCATCATGTACTATCGGATAGCATGTTGATCATGTGATGAGATATTACGTGGATTGATTCTAGAATCAGATTCACCTTATGAAAAGTAATATAGCTTTTGGGATGCAAGATTAAAGCTAGGTAGTACTTCTCAATAGATGGGTGGTTACCGGGAGGAATTAGATGGCGAGAGGTAATAGATGGTATTTTCTTTCCCTTATTGAGCCATAGAGCACCAAGGGAGTCGCTAATGCAAGGTGTAGAGGATTAATGGCTTGCGGGATAGGCTAATAGAAGCGTCATGTAGTGTTTGATGTCTTCAAAAGTATCTTGGCATCCACTTGAACTTTGCATCCTTTTTGACAAGTGTTGAGAATGACTGGCATCTTTCTGATAGGTTAGATATGAAGCATCTTAGATATGCCAACCACCCTTGAAATGATCTAAGTTGAGTTAGAATTTTATCCTCTCTAAGCTGATCTCTATTCCCTAGTGTCGGACAACAAACCCAAAAAATTTCCCTAAAGCTACTCCGAATGCACACTTTAGGGGGCTCATTTTGAGGTTAAATTAGCTTAACCATTCAAAAACTACTCTCAAGTCAAATAGATAGTCTTTCTTTTCTTTACTTTTGACCACTAGATCATCAACATAGCAATCAACTTGATGATGAATGAGTTCATTGAAAATGAGTCATGGCCTGGTATATAGCACCAATTTTTTTAAAATGAGCATGACCTTATAATAATAGATTCATTGGGGTTGAAAAGTAGTGTTTCTTTCATCCTTAGGGGCCATCTTGATTTGGTTATAGCCAGATGACCCATCCATAAAGAGAATGCCACATGAGATGAGGCAATGTCTACCATCAATTCCGGTATAGGAAGTGGAAATTCATCTTTAGGACATGCCTTTGTCAGATCCCTAAAATCGATGCATATGTAAATTTGGCTATTATTTTTCTTAACTTGACACCAACCGGTGGGATATTTTTTCTTAAATAAAAACATCTATCAATTTTTGATTTTAGAAGTGACCTATTGTTCAATTTCTAATCGCATGCATCTAGGAGCTTACTTGATATGGTTAGCATTAAGTTTTATTTCTAGTTTGTGGATAGCTACATCAGGAGATAAACTAGCATTTTTTTTCATAACTCCATGTGAAGTAGTCCTTAAACTTAGCCAATAGCCTACCTAAGTCATTGGTTTCTTCTTCATTTAACAAGGAACTGATGTACGTCATGGATCTTCTTTCATTCTTAAGTTGATTTCTTTTAGTTCATCAATGGTTGATATGATTTCTTCTTCAAACTCTTGTGGTGCATCTTTAACTTCAGGCTCATTTAGGTCATCTGAAGTTTCTAAACATGTCTTCCCAAGTTAGCATGATTTGAGAAGAACCTATCATCCCAATGAGTGGTTATGACTATGGACAATCATCTCATGGGACCCACCACTTTGAATCCTAGTCCGATCTTGATTGAGAGTGTTCTTTGGTTGTCCATAGTTTTCAAAGTAGTTTGCTGACCAAGTATGTGGGATTAATCTCTTTCTTTGTTAATAACACAAGGTGAATAGCAATCAAAAGGTAGTTATATTAAATCTTTATATGAATCATCCTCTCAAGTTCTACATTTCTTGACTTGAGGATGATATAAAACCTCTTGGCTTGACATCTATGGATGACTTGGGGCCTCCTTAACTACCAACTTCAACTTTTAGAAGAAAGTGAGGTTAGAGCTAAAGTTCCCATTGTGACTTCTATATAATGATGATTTGGATATATTAATGCTTTACTTGGAGGCCTGGTCTTCATGACTATCTCACTTGAACGTCACCTCTAAAGGGACCCGATGAGAGGGGTTGGTTGGCATGTGTGGTGAAAAATTTCTATATAGTCGCCTTCAATCCTGTGGAGAAAAGGGGCAAGAATATAGAAATTTGTCTTTTTGGGATGCCACGCAGATTCGCAGATGTGCTTATTCAAGTGATCAGGTACATCATCAAGGAATAGTGTACTATCTCAAGAGATAGAAGTCACTACCCTTTAATGGATCTAATCACCTCAATAAGGACTCATAAGGATGATGGGTCTGCATATGTACCAAAGATTCTTCCCCTACTTTATATGAAAAAGAAAAGCAGGGTTTATTTTAAATCAGGTTCGTTAAGTTCCCTACTAGAGCAAGCCCCATAGTTAATTACATCCTAAGGGACGGGATCCCTTAGGAATACTCTCGATTAAGGTAAATGATTATTGTCTTCAAAGATTTTAATAGGAAAGGACTATCAATCGATTGGTTCATTTTGAAGATCAAATGGGATTGATCAAAGAGAGAGAGTTATTATCAAAGCCAAAAGGAAGATGAGTAGGAGGTTCCCATGATGCTAGAAAATCTAGCGAGCATCTCAAATTATCCTATAGTTGGGCTTTCCATTTTATAAATTGATTTAATTTATTTGAGTTAAATTTTTTATTAGAAATTTAGGGCTTATGATTCCACAACACAAGATTGTGGAAATGCCTAAGAGGTGAGGATTTAAGCTTATGGTCCACAAAGGGGAGAAGTAACCTTGAAACTTAAATCTAGGGAGCTTTGGTGAGGGCCGAAAGTACAACCTAAATCTAAGGCAAAAAATGGGTAATTGGTTTGTCTCCTAAGAGATTAAACCACTGTTGGACTTACACGACTTGGTCACTAACTCCTCCTATGATTTTAAATACATGTAGGCAAGTCTTATGCTTATGCAAGATAGCTAAGCTATTATTTATTTAGAAAGAGACTAAGTCCTTAAACTCACTCCCAAAGAGACTAGATCATGTAAGGGCATGCTTCTAAATCTAATGTAATTCAAATTTCATTTTATTTTTTATTTTGGACAATTATTTTGACGAGGATTCATATGCTAATGCATGAGAAATAAAGTTATTGGCCAAAATTAGTGAGAAGAAAGGAGGTGTGTTTCCACCATGGCTCTCAAAGGTCAATCCAAGTTTCTTTGGCAAAGGTGGAAGCCATCCAATCAAGAGTGAAATAAGATGCATTTGTGCATGATGTTATAATAGAAATACTCATCCAGCTAAGAGGTTGCTAATTCTTTTATCTTGAGTTTATACCCAAGCTTTAGGTGAGGTTATGAGTTCTTTATTTTTAGTTTTGAGTTGTTAAGTTTGGTAAAAGATTTATTTTTTCCTAAGAGCCTAATTCACATCCAGGCCATACATAAAGCAAAGAAGAAACTAGGAAAAAAATGCCACTTAATGCACAAGCTAAACAAATCATCAATCAATTTATAAAGCTAATCACAAAAAGAATAAAAGGCCATTGAGTTGGGGTACCACTGTACAAACCCAAAAATAAATTGGGTAGCCAAGATCTACCCTTATACAATCCGGATTACAAATGAATTAAATATAATTAAGCAAGGAATTCATTGTTATGAGGGTCTTCAAGCTTCATTTCTTCATTCTTCTTTTCTTCTTTCTTCTTCTCTTCTTCTTTCTTTCTTCTTTCTTCTTGGTTCCTTCTTCTTAGATGGTTGGAAGGTGGATGCTCCAAGGCTTCACATGGTACATAAGATAGGATCTTATGACCAATGTTCATCCTAATCCCCATAACAATCATTCCAAAAAATCCTAATTGCTCAAATTTACATAAAAAGGAAAAGTAAATCTACTAACACCTGCAAAACAAAGGTTAGCTAAACAAACCACCAAATCTGAAGCATGTATATTGGACTTATCACCCCACACATGGGTGACTAAGTCCACTTAGCCTATTGGATTATGCTTAGGGGTATAATCACCACAAACAAAAGTATTTATATTTTTATTTATTAACATAAGCAATCCCTAGAAAATAATGGTTAAACTAAGATGCTACCATTCATTCTATGCATATATCCTAACATCAAGTCTAAATATATATCATAAAAGCAAGAATAAAATATGCCTTTGCCTAACTAAAGTAGTGACTTAGCCTAATGTGTGCTTTGGAGGTTTGTGTGGTATGCTTAGCTATGGCTTTAAGTTAGAATTTTTAAGTGTGAAGCATGTTCAACTTAGAGGAGGGTTTCATTTAAGTGATTTAATTATTTTGGATTGATTTTATTTCATGTTTTGATTAGGTTTAAGTGAATCCACAATTAATTACTAAGTTATAAAGAGAGAAGAGAAGAGAACTTCTCTTTCCTTCCCTAACCTAAGTAATTTCTAAAGTAGATTCACATTTTAATTTTGTTTAGTGAATGTTTTGATTAAGTCTTTAATTAATCCTAAGTTTAGATGAACTCTAAACAAACCCATTCAAAAAGAAAGGCATTTTAAGATTAAATAAAATGAATCAAATTCATAAAACATACATCACTTCATTTCTTTCCCAACATGTATAACATGCATATGAATGAGTCCTAAGCATATCTATACACACAAATGAGAATGTTTAACATACTTTATGATGCATGTTAAGTAAATCATTTAAGGAAATTTGGAAGGTTAAGATGCATGATTTTCATTAAGTAGAAAAGGGGTTGCTTATCCAATTTCCACATGCACACATGAAAGTAAGAAAGGAATAAGTGAGTACAATTCATTGTTAAGGTAAGGTACAAGATACTACTTAAAATCAAACCTCAAGGTTGTCCAGACTAATATACCACTTTTCTTAAATACAAACATGTGTACAAAAGAAATGAAATGGAAAAGAAGGAATGCAAAATTTGTATTAATTGATTCATTTTATTTATGCAATTTATATGTGCAAGCTTATGTATCCTTCTTAAGTGATAGTATAGGAATGAATATGATATGGAATTAGGCAAGTGTTAGGTTCTTTTCAAATGAATCATACATCTTACCGAATCCTATTCAAAACTATACTAAAGAGAAAGGAAGGAGACCTACTAAGCACATTCTTATATCTTACTCGCAAGCTTATAATTAAAATATAAGTAGGACACTTTCAATTTTGATAATTAATTCATATATTTTTGAAAATAATTTGAATTTAATAGTGATAATAGCCACTCATATTATTACTTTAGCCAACACATGCAAATTTGACATAAAGTAAACATTTTCATTTTTAAATTTGAATTTGAAAAGTATGGATGCATGAAACCACATGACATACAAATTTAACATGTTGGGGAAAGAATTAAAGTAATGAAAGCATGTAAACACATTCACTTTAATTAAATCCTAAAGACAATCTTATGAAGTAAGAAAGCTTAAAATAAATCAAAGTTTATTTAAGATGATTTTGGTTTGATTTTGAATTTGATTTAATTTTGAAAAAAAGTGAGTTGAGTTTTCTATTCCTAACCCATTCTCACATGTGTTTGATATTTTTGTTTAATTTTTAGATTATTAGATTCATTTTTATATTTTAATTAGGTTAAGGCATTAATTAAGTTAATTAACAATTATCTACACCACCTTAGCGTAGTTAACCAAATAATTATGAGCCAATGAGATGACATAAAATCTCACAAGGAATTTAAATTTGTAATGCACCTAGGAAGAAAAGGGCCTAATGCAATTTGGCTCATGATTAATGGTTAATTAAGCTAAGGGGTTTAACTTAAATAATTTCAAAACACCCCTCACACATGTGAGTTGGGTTTTGATTTCCATAATTTGAACTTAGGCTCTTGAACATGTAAGCATCTACTCAAAGTAGATTAATTAAGTTTTGGAAGTCTTTAGAATTTTTAAAGATTAATTAAGAGAATAATTAATGAATTAACCCTTAAGAGAGGTAAGGAAAGAAAAGGTTTAGGGAATAGCTTGGGAAATACCCCAAAATTATTCCCTAAGCCTCCTATTCACTGGATTTAACCTTAATAAACTTTAATAAGATATTAAAATACTAATCACACCTTAATTATCCTTAATTATATTAATTGAGTAGGAAATACAATGCATTTGCAATTCTCCCAATTAAGCCTTCAATAAATCCCAATAAAATTAGGAGGTAAGTCATCCCAAAACATACCCAAGAAGTTTGGGATTAATCGAGGATTAATTAAGGGATAATTAAAAAATAATATTTTTTAAAAACCAAAATCAGAGAAAAATAATTCAAAATCCATTAAAACATTTATAAATATTTTAGATTGAATTATCTTTCCATAGAAATTTACTCATATTTTTTTGATTTTTATTTAGGAGATATGAATTTTTGAAGCTTAGGGATTAATTAAAATTAATTAAACCTAATCACCTAACTCAAAGCATGACATGCTGTGGTACACACTTGCTATGGGGTTACTTAAATGCCGTGTCACAGAGGAGGCACGGCGGTGGGATGCGGTTTGATCCCTACTGTTTGGTCAAGGATCAAATGACCAAGGATCACCCCGTGGTTTAAAAAGGGATAAATGATTTATAAAATGTGTGTTTAATCTCGACCATCCATCCAAAACATGTGGATGGAGTCTATTCTTCCCGAGGATTAATGGAGACGTCCATGATCTAAGGAAGATCCTCAATTGAGCTCATTGGAATAAACTTTACCCACACATCTTATCTCTAATGGTAAGCCTATCCAATGATGGAATTCTCATGCCATGAACATTTCTTTCTCAAAGGACCAACACCTCCTAAGTCTAGTGATCAGAAAATTCTATACCTCATCGGAGGTGATCACCGGTGCTCGAGTTCGATGAGGTAGCTTCTCCTAGTGGAAACAAAGCCCTGTTGAAAGTTTCAAGCCTTGGGGTTGAGTAGATCTCTCTATGGACCAACACCACTTCCTCTCCTTTGCGACCTTGATCAAATTCAACTCCTCCTTGCTTTGGTAACTTGTGTGAATGCTTGGGTGCACTCGACTTGATCCCCTGAGGGAGTGTGCTAAGGGAATTGAAGTGGATTGGAGTATGGAAGAAGTTAGGAAATGAGATGAGCTTCCCTATTTTCTAAGGATGAAAATTGAGAAAGCTTGATTTCAATTCTCCTACGGAAGCTTAGGAATGCTCTCTATGGCTCCTAACACTCACTAGGACTCAATCCATAATGGGGGTGATGAATTCAAATGGAATTATGGGGAGTATATCTCCCCCATTAGCAATCGGACGGTCGAACTTTGGCTTGTCATTTTGATCCAATCAACCATATGGAAAGGGCTGTTTGATCTATTTGAAGTTGGCACATGGTCGGTTGGAGCTCTTGAGTGGGTTGGTAACCTCCCATGTGCTTCAAATCAAGTGGAGGGAGGTTTTTGAATTAGACAATTAGAGCTAGGGGTCAGTTTTGGCCTTGGGGTCCATTTGGGCTAACCCAAACCCATTGGGTTGGGTGCACCACTCTCCATTAGGTCCACTTGACTTATTAGGAAGGTATCAAGTTGATATGAAGAGGGCTTGACCAAATTCCCCATGGATTTGACAAAACTTTGTTCTATGGCCTAGGGGTAGAATGGTCATTTTGTTGATTTTTGAATTTGGATATGTTGGGTATGTGGAGAAAATAAGTTTGGACAAGTTTCATTGGATTTGGAGTTCATTTGATTTGATTTGGTTTGGCTCATGTTGACCCATTTAGGTCAAAATGAGCCAACTTGGGTCAAGTTGACCAATTGGTTAAATTGGTTCTAACCAAGGTTGGAAGTTCATATGACCATTTGAAATATTTTGGTGGCTTTGGTTTGATTCAATTTGGTTTAGTTTTGAATTTGGCTCATATGACTTCATTTAGGTCAATGGGTCAAGTTGACCATTTGACCATTTGACCTATTTGAGCTAGTCAAGGTAGGTTTAGGTTTGGTTAGTCATATGGAGTGGATTGATATCTTTGTTTCCAACCAATTTTTATTCAACATGACCCCTTTAGGTCAAGTTGGGTTCAAGGTCAATTGGGCTAGGTTAGGTCTAGTTGGCTAATTGAGGCTTTGGTCAAGTTCAACAAGTGATTTGGAATGAACTTGACCCATTGGTTTCAATTAATTTGGCTTAGATCAAGTTTTGACACATTTTGACCCTTTAGGTCAAGTGGCCAATTGGGCTAGGTTAGGCTCAAATGTTGACTTGGTCAAGTTCAAACATAAGTCATGAATGAATATAGATCAATGGTTTCAATCAATTTGGCCTATGGTGGATTTTGGCTATGTTAGGTTTTATTTTGGCTAAGAGTTGACTTAGCCAACCCTTAGGTTTGACTTGGTTTGACCCAATTTGGGTGATTGATCATCCCATGATGATTGTTGATCATGATGAGAGGCATAGGTGAGTTGATTCAATCCAATTTGGTTAGGATTAGAATTTGGCTCATAAAGGTACTTTAGGTTACTTTGGGTCAAGTGAGCCTAAGTGGGTCAAATGGCTTGGTCAAAACTTGATTTGAGTTTGATTGAACTTGTATATGTACTTATGATTGAAATATAAATCCATTTGCAAGTGGTTTGAAGTCAAATGGGTTTTGATCCATTTGACAATTTTATATTTAAATGAAGAATATGAATGAATTTGGGGGTTTGATTTTTGACTTGGATTTTGATTTGATGATTGAAGTTTGTATTTATATTCGGATTCATGATTGTAGGGTTGATTGAATCATGAAGAAAAATCAAGAGTTTGGCTTGATTTGAAGTTGATTTGGCTGAGTTCAAAATTTTGACTTGAAAGGTTTAGGTTGGATTTTGAGTGGATTTGAGTTTGATTTTTGGAATTTGTTTTGATTGTTTGAATTTATATTTAATTTATATATGTGAATATAAATAAGAATATAAATGGATCATGAGAAAATTTTAAGGATTTGAAGTGATTTGATCATGATTTGAAAATTTTCCATGAAAAAGGATTTTATGGCTAAATTTTGTGAGAATAGGTTGATTTATAATTTAGATGTGTCTTAAGACTAAAATTTAAATCTAAGAGAAGTCCTATATAAGATGGAGGGTTGAGAATATAAATGAGGTCAAGGATGTATAAGTGATTTGAAAGAACAGAATATTGATGTCGAGATCAATTTGAAGATCACAAGACTTAGAAAAATAATTATTTAGGTTTGATTTAGTGCAATGTGGTTCTACTTATGTCCAAGGGATAAGAGAGAATAAGAATAGATTGAATTTTGGAATCAAGTCATCCAAAGGAGATGAAAGGTTTGATTTGATTTGAGTCTTCCTTAGAGAAATTTCCACTAGGGAAGAGGGTTAAATTTGTTTTAATTTTTAGATTTGGATTTAGCATATGAACTCTGTTGGTTTTGGATAGCATTGAGTAGGAACCAAATTTAGATAACCTAAAGGGGTAGTCTATAAACACATGACTAGCTAACCAAAGGATGCCTTTCAGATGAAGGTCGTCTAGGAAGAAATATGGTTGACTTACATCCTCCAAAGTAGAGACCAATTGTTGGGGTGTATTGGCAAAATAGATTGAACCCACAATGAATTGAGTGAATGTCTAGGGGACTTAGATCAGTCAGATGGTTATATTAATTTCAATTTTAGATTTATTTTAATAGATTTCGTTGGTTTGTGATGGATCACACTGAGAAGGCTTATATTAGCCTAGATCAATCTGTTCTCAACCAAAGGGTGTTGCTTCATTGTGGAGAACTATCCAAAGGGTGGCCTTTGGTTTGTAATGATCAATGAAGGGAAGAAAGCTGGGGCTACATCTTCCACTACAAAAGACCACAGGTGATCATTCTTTGAGCAACAAATTGAACTCGACTTGTCGGTTTAAAATCATGCTAAAAGAATAGTCATAATCTTTCAAAGCGGAATGATTGTGAGTAACATGAAAAATAGATTGAACCCACTGCAACTATAAGTGAGTGTGACAGACTTATCTCAACAAGGAAAGGAATTCCTAAAGGGAGTTTTCACAAAAGATAGGATGCACACTTGGGAAAAGGTTCCCTTGAATGTAGTGAACAATGGTGTTCATTTAAGGACCCACTCCCGATTCTTTTAGTACCAAGCCAAAGTAAGATTAAGGACATATTTTAAATTTTTTATTTTAAAATTTACTTTTCAAGATCTCAAATGCTTTTCATAGTTTTTAAATTTTTCATTTCTTTTATGGGAATGGTTTCATCTTGGATTTAGTCATAATAGCTTTTATTTTCTCTCACCTCTCATTTGGGATTTAGTTTTGAAATCTTCATGGGAAAAAGGAGAATTTTATCAGATGGAGAAACTCCCAAGCCTTGTCTCTTAGAGAAAAAAAAACATAGAATTTAATATATTTTAAATAATATGGAAAACTTATTATCTCAAAGATAGCTCATGGTTGATCATTTCAAGACTCCTAAGGTTAATGGGTCTTTTAGTACTAGAGTATTTTCTCATATGGAAAAGTAGAATGAGTATTTTATCTGATCATGGTTCCAGCAAGCCTATAATTAATTACATCTTGAAGGGTCTCTTTTTAAGAATACTCTCTATTAAAGAAACAAGTGGTTATTCCAGACTACTAAGGTAGCTTTCAAAGGAATGATTTTGGTAAATGGGAGAGATCCATTGGAGAGTTATTTTTAAGAGTCAAATGGAAAGAGTAGAAAATCATATTGGGATGTTTTCATCTATCCTATGATTAGGCTTCAAATTTGGGATTTAATTTTAGATTTCAAGTTATCATTTTCTTAGAAATCTAGGACTTAGATTCTAGTAGCATAAGACTGCAAAAATGCCTAGGGTTGAAGACTTATTCTTAAAAGGATGCTTAAGAATATTTGGTCTCTCCCACATGTCGATGCTGATAGTCTATCCTCACGAAATCATTGGCCATTCTTCTCATATGAGGACTAATATCTCCACTAACACCAGAGTGCATTTTTATGAGGCTAGTCATATGAAAACAAGATGGCTAGGTTGTTGCATTTTAGAAAATAAATCTATGAACTCATTTCCCCAAGATCATGTAGGTATGAAGACGCATCTAACTAATGTATATTTTCAAATTTTATAATTTTGATATTCATTTTAGCCAGGAATATAATTTAAGCAATGGATGCATGTTAAAACTATCACTAGGGTTGATATTTTATCCTTGCTTTAATACCTGTTATCATATGAAAATTATGAGTTGTATTTATTTTTATCTTTCAATTGATTTAGTTGGGTAGAAAATTTAGTTTATCCTATGAGCCTATGTCCAGGCATTCATCACAGCATAAACATAGCATAGAAAGAAACCTAGATAAAGCATGATGTTTATTATGCACCCAAAATAAATCAAGTCAACTTAAATTATATAAGAAGGTTGATCGATCTGGTCATCTCAAGAAGAGAAAAATAAAGCAGTTCTACCTTATACAACTCGGCAGAACTATAAATTTAGATCTATGGGTCTTCTTTCCAGATAGTGTCCTTCTTGAGGATATCCATCTCCACGAGACCATGTTTTCTAGTTGTCACTCTGAATCTAGAAGATCCTAACTAATTAGCTCAAAATTACATTTAAAATTCAAAAATAAATCTTGAACCCTGCAAAATAGATGTTAGGAAATACACATAGCACACAAAGTAGTTTATATTTTACAAATATACGGGCTTAGCATTAGTTTCTTGCCAAGCCCACCTATCCTATGGACTATGTTAAAGGATTTTCAACACTTGCAAATAAACAACAATTTTATGATTTATTTATTATAGCTATCCTTTAAGGCATAAATAATGTTAAATCTAGAAGAATTCTAACATCTAGTCTAATGAACAAATAATCCTGCACTCTAAAGCAACACACCACAGCATGTGAAATAGAACATATCACAAGAGATTAAAGAAAATCCGAGAACAATAACGATATAGAGTTCATGACCTAAGTAATCTAGTGTGTAAAGAGGGGTTTGTGGAAGAGCTAGGCACCTTTAAGTTCAAGTCTAAATTTGAAGTTTGAATTTGTTTAATTTTACCATTGGTTAGTTTCAATTCAAATGGTTTAGTGATTTAATTTTATTTTATTCCATTTTATTTTATTAAAGTTGTGTAGGTTTTCAAGAATGAGAAATTGAATGAATTACATTTTTGAAACTCACTTTATTCCACATCCAATCTAATAAAATTTCCAAAAGTCTAACTAAGATCCCATATTTTAATTAATCCTTTGATGTTATTTATGTTTGGATTAATTTTATGTTATTTCATTTGTTTGAATTGCTTTATTTAATTTGTTTGATTTGTTTCATTTTGAATTAAGCTATGTGGGTTTCATTTGATTTGGCTTATGTTAATTTAATGAGTTTGATTTTATTCAATTTCAAGTTTGTATGGATTTGTAAGCTTAGGTTTAAGTTAATTAATTGTTTTATTAACCTAAGGTTTTATTTCATTTTCTAAGATTGAATTTTATAACTTTTGATTGACTTAGGATATTTAGATAAGTTTCTAAATAGTTTTCTTAATGTTTGTTAGAGATTGGTTTGAATTACCATTTTATTTAATAGATTAATTAATTTTCTTAACTTAAAATTTGATTAACATTGACCTAAGGATTTAGAAATTTAAAAACTCCTAATCTAGAGATTATTTCAACTTGAAATATTTTTTGCAAGTAGGTCTACATGCCAATTTTATATCCCTAAAGTTCCAGCTTGATTAAAAATATAATTAGGGTGTAATTAAGGTTTTAATTATTTCATTCAAACCCAAATTAGGCCTAATTTATTAAGATTCAATTAAGAGTTTTATTTTTCATAAAGTCTTCACTGAAATACCTTTCCAAATGATGGTTTATTCATAATTTTAGTAAACATTGATTTACTATGATTTAATTAAGTTTAAAATTGTTTAATTTTTCATTTAATATCTAATTAAGTCAATTTAGGGATTTAGGTTCAGATAGGTTTAATTAAGTTTAATTAGTGTTTTATGGTCATTAATATTTATTATGTTGATTTAAGGTTGTTTGATTAAAGTTTTCTAATTATTTCATTAAAAGTTAATTAATTTAGTTATTTAAAAGGTTAAACCTATAAAATTTTATTTTCCTTGAATTCAAAGAAATAAATCCTCAAAAATTCACCTAAGGTGTATTTTATGCTTATTTTCATTTCTCCAAAGTTTTAGATTAATTGGATTATTAATTTTAGAGTAATTAGGGTTTAATATTTTTAATTAAACCCAAATTAAGGAAAATTACCTAATAAAACTTTTAAATTTTAATTTCTATGGATTTCTCATCAAGATGAATCTATAGAACTTTTATTTGTAATTTTCTAATTTATATTTGATTTTATATAATTTTTTGAAGTTTTTATTTTTTACACCATTATTTAATGTTTTCTTAAGTGAGGGTCCCCATCTCGCATCTACATATGCGTTTCATGCAGTTGGTCTCCGTGGCCACCTAGCACCTCGGTAGTTCAACATGATAAACTATCTCAAAGATCATGGTCGAATCATCGTGATTCCCTGGTGAAATTGATTCCTGTTGCCTATATTTGGGCGCCTAATCCAAATACATGGATGATAGTGCAGATCATCTCCTTTAATTCTATGGGAGGACCCTGATAATATTTTGCTTATCTTTTGATATGTAACAAAATCACACAATTTCAAGCTTCATCGTGGAAAGAAATTTATGATTCTATATGGTTGGATCAACAAGATCACATTTCCTATGAAAATTATCAAAATTGAATTGTTCAAGAAAAATCTTGAGGTCAATAATGGCATACATCAATTTTTTGGAAATTGGCCTTGCAATTGATCATAGAGCTTCAAATGCTTAAACTGAGCTTGCTTGCCAAAAGAATTAGGTTAATTCCTTATGGCTTGCTCCCTAGACCAACCCTTGAGTGCTTTTTTTGGCTTTGATGGTTTGTAGTGGTTAAGGACACTTTGGGGAGGAACTTTCGTTTAGCTTTGGTTTTAATGTGTGAAGGTGTGTGTGTGCTCAAACCTCCATAGAGAAGTCTCTCTTCTTATTTTTCCATATGGTCGAGAGCTCTATCTTCCTCTTTTCCTCTTTTACCTCTTTCTTTCTCTCCTCCTTGATTGTTTTTTTTCTTGATTTCTAATTTCCTTCATTGCCTTCTCTTGAAGGCAGCCACCTTTGTTAAGGGGTGGAGTTTGGCTTGTTATGGGAAGAGGGGAAATTTAATTTCCCTTCTTCCCTCTTTTTTCATTTCTTTTATTTTATTTTATTTTATCTTATTTCCTGATTTGTTAATTTATTTAATGGTGAATTGAATTTTTGAGTTCATTTTTTTTAATTGAATGTGAATTGCATTGGTTGAAAGTGATTTGAATTTTCCTTGGGTTTGAGTTCAATGTAGCCTATTTAGGTCATTTTGATTTAAGGAATTTATCTTACATAATCTAGGCCTCAATGGACTCAAATTTCTTTGTCATTATGATCAATCATGTTTATTTGATTTTTTTTAAATATTTTTTATGGTTTAATTTGGTTAAATTTTAGTGGGATGACTTTTTGACCAAGTGGGCCTACTTAAGTCAATCCCAGGTTGACTAGGTTGACTTTAGATTTGACTTTGAACTTCCATTTTATTTTCATTGATTTACTTGATTTAATTGAATGTTGGATATTTGACTTGATTTTATATCAAACCAAGTAGCTTGGATTTAGTTCAAAAATGCATTTCCTAAGTTACTAAGCATAGTGACTTGGATATTGAATTAGAAAATCTCTATTTGAACTTGAGATCTTCTCATTGTTAAAATGACCTCTTCCAAAAATGAGGTCAACAGAGTAGGTAAGTGATAGTAACGTGGTGGTGGATTGTTGATGATGTGGATGGGGATACTGTTGAGCAGGCGGTGGTGGAGGCCGCAAAGATGGCGGATGGCCGGTGAGGTGTGGTGAGGTGATAGAAGAGGTTGCTAAGCTCGAGTCTTTGTTGAACCACAGTGGCTTCCCCTTATCGCTCTGGCTTTTTTCTCAAATGCCTTCAGTCTAGGCAGGATTGATCTTGGAAAAATAAATGTTTGACCTCTCCTTATAGACTAGCTTCTTTATTGATTAATTTCTCAAATATCTTAATGGTAAACCCTTTAAGATGAAGGCGACCGGGCCATTAATATTCTTGAGCAGAATTTCAATGGCATGTTGTTCAGATAGCTGTGGCTCATATTTCATACTTAAAATTTGCCATCTAAGAATGTAATCAACAAGGGACTCACCAGAGTGTTGTTGAGCTACAACAATTACAATAATTACACTTTATTGAGCTCTAGTAAATCTCTTAATAAAGAGCTACTCCAACTCAGCAAATGTCTTCACTGAACCATTGGGTAGTTTAGTAAAATAATTAAATGCGATGCTTTAAACAAGAAATAAGAATGCATCATGCCGCACATTTAACATCCATACGAAATATGTATGAGGTTTCATCAAAAAATTTTGAAGGATGGAGGCACAGCCTTATTGGACATCATCAATTCCTCCGAGTAGGCTCTACCCTTTGGAATAGAAAAGCCACCTCGGGCTTGCGCCAATAAATTCCTCACCTGTTGCTCCACCATGTGTTTGATATCTTTTTCATGCATGGAGGTACTATCCACCACTTTCCTATGCAAGCTACCATTGTCTCCCTCTACAAGAATGCATTTAGGATGATCTAAAGTATGGGCCAACTCTATTCTGTTGGCTACTATGAGAGATGGCTGTAAAACCGGAGCTAAATTCTGCATTGCTGACACCACTGCTATCAACTCTTCAATCTTCTTCCCCATTTGGTCAATATGATCATCCCTCCACCTATGCTGGTGGAGGAGGTGTTGAGTTAAATGGACGGTGTCATCTCTTCAACTAAAGTACCTTCCTGTGTTGATCTCTCTAAAGGAACTCATAGTATTTATGTGAACTTGGTGAATCCTCAAGAAGATCATCCTCATTTGGATCAAAGCGACATTTCTCCTCATCCGATTGGTCACTTCCTAAGTTCTCTTCTATGTAAAGTACTATGTTAAAATATCATCTATAGCTTAACTGCCGGTATAAATACTAGATAGAGGGTACTCATGAGAAGATGCACTCACTGAGTCTTGGGAGGGTCATGCTTGTTGGAAGAGATATGCTCATGACTGCTCATGGGTCGAGTAGTGTTCATAGGGAGATTCACTACCATGGGGACTATTGTCTCCTTCCCCCTCTATAGCTACTGCTGTCACTGGCTCTATTGTGGTGGTGGTGGTGGTGTGACCATGACGTTGTGGGGTCGCCACTCCTTCTTCACCAACTAAACTAGGAGGTTGAGTGGGGGAACATGCCCTCACCTCAGTCGGTAGAGTAGATGAAGTAGGATCTTTTGGCCATAGCTAGATCACCAAGGGGACTTTCTTTTCCCCGGATGCTGCCTAATGTGCCTTCATAGGAATGGTGGATGGCAGGACCTGAACTGGTGACGGTGGGTGAGAAGTGGATCTGTGTGGTGGAGACAACATTGGCTCTACCTTCATCGAGATTTTCCCCATATGATTGGTGGTACCGCCTATCGGTCATGGCTCTAGTGGCAGGATTGTTCGCCTCTAATGCTCTATCACTATGAATGTACTGTAACACTCGGGATGATCAACCTCAAGTAAATAATGTGACTTGTCCTCTACCTACTCGGCATAATACCATCCATAAACAAGCATAGGACTTCCTCCTATCCCTAGCCAAAACTTCATGGTATGTAGGAGGTGGAGTCAATGCAGCTATCCTCTGATAATCTTTCTCTTCGTCTGATGCTGAGAGGGGGTGGAACTGATTGCTAGTTAGAAATAGAGAAACCTCACAGGGGGAACCTTCCTCTGTAATGTGAGATAAGGTATCTATCTCTCGGGTAGCATGCTCGTGGTGCCACTTGATCTTGCGGCTCCTGTTGCGTCGCTGTGTGTAACACTGTGAGTGGCTAAGTAAGGTGGTATGAGAGCTAGATCCTACTTCGAAGGTAGGGGAGGCTATCTCCGAAGTCAGGATAGCTTTCCCCTTAAAGGGGACCAATGAGGAGGTGCTAGCACACACACGAGCGGCTGTGGGAGCAACCGACTGAGTGGGAACTGGACTGACTGGCGAAACATTGATTTCCTTCCTCTTCAAAGAAGGATACTTAGTGTGTCAGGCGGTCGATCGGATGACTAACGCCCACCTCATCCTATGCAGTGAGGGTCGCCCCTTACAATGCGCTCCCTCAAATCCTCGCCAAAGAACACTAGATGGGTGGAGTCGCCTAAGGAGAGCTATCCAAGGCCAAATCCATCCCAAATAGAAAGGTGAAAATAAAATTCTAAGAGGCCATGTGTCTTGACTGTAAAGACTACACTTACTAATCTAAGCTATATGTCTGCATATGTTGAAATATAACTCGTATCAAATTTTTTACTTTGATATTTGCTCCAAGAAAGTAATAGAATTTTGGAGTTTTGAACCCATACTCAACAGTTCAAATATGTTAAGTGGGGCTCATTAGAGAGATTTGGATGTTTTGGAGGAGAGTCCTTTACCAATTGATTTTTGATTTTAGAACCCATACCCAACCAATTTAGGTAGGTTGGGTGGGGTTCAAAAAATCTGAGGAGAGATTTCTTTCTTTTTGGAGATTGTTTACATTTTATATTTCTTGCTTAAAAATATGGATAGTTTGAAAGAACCTACTTAAAAATTTGGGTATGCTAAGAAGAGGTTGTGATTGTGTGTTTGAAATATTTTTTGCTTGTGAAGATTTGATTGTGTGATATTTTGATTTAAAAAATGGGACTTCTTACTTAACAAATTTGGTATGTTAAATAGAGGCCACATGTGTTTGATTTGTGCTTGAAGATAATACTTTTACTTAACAAATTTGGTATGTTAAGTGAAAGCCAAATGTGATTATGAGATAGATTTTCTTTTCTTTGAATATGGGAGTCTCACTTAACAAATTTGGTATGTTAAGTGAAAGTTCCAAATGTGTTTGAGATATGTTTGTTTTCCTTTGAAAATGAGACTCTCACTTAACAAATTTGGTATGTTAAGTGAAAGCTCAAATGTGATTGGTATGAAAAATTGTATCCTTATTTAACAAATTTGATATGTTAAAATAGGGATCAAATGTGTGTTGAAAAGAGAACCTCACTTGACAAATTTAGTGTGCTAAGTGAAAGCCTAAATGTGCTTGATATGTTTTTGAAAATGGGACTCCAACTTAACAATTTGGTGTGTTAAGTGAAAATTAAAGTATGATATGACTTAAGAATGAGATTCTCACTTAATAAATTTGGTACATTAAGTGGGAATCCAATATGGCATGATTATGTGCTTCTTACTTGACAAATTTGATGTGTTAAGTAAAACCAAATGCATGCTTTAAAAATGAGACTCTTACTTAGAAATATTGGGTATGCTAAGTGAAAGCCTAAATGTTTTTTTTTTTTTTTGAAAATGAGACCCTCACTTAACAAATTGAATATGTTAAGCGAAAGTCAAATTTTATATTTTGAAAATGAGACCACCCACTTAACAAATTGAAATTGTTAAGTGAAAGTCAATTTATGTTTTGAAAATAAGATCCTCACTTAACAAATTGAATTTGTTAAGTGAAAATCAAATTCATGTTTTGAAAATGAGACCCCCACTTAACAAATTGAAATTGTTAAGTGAAAGTCAAATTTATGTTTTGAAAGTAAGATCCTCACTTAACAAATTGAAATTGTTAAGTGAAAGACAAATTTATGTTTTGAAAATAAGACCCTCACTTAACAAATTGAAATTATTAAGTGAAGGTCAAATTCATGTTTTTAAGTCAAATTCATATTTTGATTTAAAAAGAGTTTCTCACTTTAACAAGCTTAGATATGTTAGGTGGGAATCAAACATGACTTGATTTGCTCTTGAAAAGAGGGAAGATTCAACTCCAACATATGTGGTATATGTTGAATGAAGTTTCAATTTATTTGAAAAATGGATTGCTCATTCAATAATTTTGAATATGTTGAATAGGCATGATTATTTTTCAAGAATGTGCTTTTGAAAAGAACCTCCATGTAGAAATCATAGGGATCATTAAATGGAGGGGTTTTCATTTTGTGATTTTGTAAGTTTCTTGAAAGGTGCTTTTGGAAAGTGTCATTTTGTGAAAGAATTTTTTTTTTTAAATTTTATGATGAACCTTGCCTCACCAAGTTAGTGGTGAGGAGGTTCTAAGTTTTTATTATCTTCCATTTTGTTGATAAATTTTCTTTTCACCTATTGGGGAACCCAATAGGGGTTTCAAGACCTGAGGTCCTAAAGCCTAAAGGATGTTAGCTAGCTTTGCTTAAGAATGAAATAAGCTAAGTGCCAATGGAAGGAAAGATAGTCTCGATCTCACATGAAATGCAAGTCCACTATCGATGTGTGGAGACAACAATCATCTACTAGAGATGGAGAGAGGAACCATCCCCAATGGAGTTATCGAAAAAATCTATGGTGTTTATTTTTGGGTTTATGCATTTTATGTGAATATGTGAGGGGACACCACGTAGATCTGAGGATGTACTTATTAGTGTGATTGGGTACTACATTAAGGAATAGTGTACTATCTCGAGAGATAGAAGTCACTACCCTATAATGGACCTAATCACCTAATAAGAACCCCTAAAGCATGATGGGTCTTTGAATATATCAGAGATTTTTCTCTACTTTACATGGAAAAGTAAAAGCGTTTATTTAAGTTCATTAAGTTCTCTATTGAGGCAAGCCTCCATAGTTAATTATATCTTAAGGAAAATGAATCCTTTAAGAATACTCTGGATTAAAGTAGGCGATTATCATCTCCAAAGAATTCAAAGATAGGACTATCAATAAATTGGTTATATTTTTAGAAAAATCAAGCGTAGATCAAAATGGGAGAGTTATGAAGCCAAAGGAGATGTGTAGAGAATGCATGACTAGGAAGCCTAGTGAGCACTCCAATCTATCTAATGATTGGGCTTTATATATTTGGATTTTGAGGAGATTTATTTATTTGAATTAAATTTTTATTACAAATTTAGGTCTTATAATTCCACGATACAAGATTTTGGAAATGCCTAAGAGGTGAGGATTTGTGCTTGTAGCCCGCAAAGGAAAATAACAACCTCAGATCCTAAATTTAGGGAGCTTTGGCGAGGACCAAAACATAGCCTAAATCTAAGGCAAAAGTGGGTATATGGTTTACCTCTACAAGAGAGGCCACCCACTTGGACTTATTATCAGTGGCGTGATGATAACTCCTCATACACTTTAAATCCATGTAGGCAAGTCATATGCTTTATCAGATGGTTAAGCTATTATTTATTTAGAAGAGAAACTAAATCCTTATACCCACTTAATGACTTAAATTTAATGCAAAGTTGATCAAGTTTTATTTGATTTTAGACTTTTCATTTTGACACAGGTTATAGGATTTTGTATGCATAAATGCATGAGAAATTGATTATGGGCCAAATCAAAAGAGAAAGAGGTGTATTTCCATCAAAGGCTCTTACAAGTTAAGCCTTTATTCTCTGGCACAGATGGAAGCCCTCTCTTAACAAGAGTGGAAGAATATGACATGCATGATATTATACATACAATCATCCAGCTAAGGGGTTAAAATATTTTATTATCTTGACTTAATTCCTAGGATTTTATGTGAGGTTATGAGTTATTTAAAATTTTAGTTATTAGTTATTAGTGAGATAGAAAATTTATTTTTATCTTAAGAGCCTAATCGCATCCAAGCCACACAACAATCAAATATATAAAGAAACTATGAAAATACATGTTGTTTCTAATACACAAGCTAAACAAAGCATCAAAAATTTTATATAATTATAAAAGAATAAGAGGTCAATTGGGTACAGACAACCCAAAAGAAATGTGGGTGTACAAGCTCTACCCTTATACATCCTGATATAATGAAAGAATAATTACAATTATAGAATGATAAATTTCATGGGGGTCTTCATTCTTCATCCTCCATTCTTTACTCTTCATCTTTCATTTCTTCATTTTGCTTTGCACCATTTCTTTCTTTCTATTTTTTGGCTTGATTGGGATGTAGCTTGCTCCAAAGGCATCACATGGTGTATAAGACTTGGTCTTGTAACCAATGCTCATCCTAATCCCCAATAACACTTATCCTAATCAAAATTACATTAAAAGAAGGAAAGTGAATCTAGCTACACCTGTAAAATAAGCGTTAGCTAAACATACCATACAATCCAAACAATTATATGAATAATTTTGGACTTAGCACTTCACACATGCTTAACCAAGTCCACCTATTCTAACTTGGGTTATACTTAGGGACTAAGCAACCTGCATAACAAAAGTATTTTTATATTTTTATTACAGTGGCCCCTTAAGCACGACCCCCTACACAAAATATGATTAAGCTAATGTCTACCTAACATTTAGACTACACATACACCCTAACATCCAATCAAAATAAACAAATTCAAACATTCATCAAACCACTACCTAACATAAAGCTAGAAATGGTGACTTAGTTTAATGTATGTGTTAAATCTTGTGTGGTATGTCCTAACTAGGCTTTAGAGTTATGATTTGCTAAGTGTGAGGGATTTAATTTATAAAGGTTGATTTCTCTTTAAGTGGTTTAGTTGATTTGAAGATTTTACTTAGTGTTTTCTTTTATTTTATATAGCCTACACTTAGCAACTAAGTGTTATAAAGAGAAGAAAGAGAGGAAATCTCTCTTTTATCACTTCCTTAAGTCATTTCTAAGGTAAGTTAATTAATGAATTTCCTTTAGTGAATGTTTTATTGTGTGTTTTAATTAACCCTAAGTTTAGGTTCACTCTAAATAACCTTATTCAATAAGAAAGGCATCTTAAGATTAATTATAATGGATTACTATCACATAACACACATTCATTCATTTCTTTCCATCATGTATATCATGCATATGAAAAATCCTAACCATACCTATACATGCAATGTAAATCTTAGCATACTTTGATGATGAATGCAAAGAAATGTATTTTGAATTTAAATATTTCATTTGTTGATTGAATTATGAATGCATGCTTTTATTATATAGAAGAGAGGGATTTTTCATCCATTAGCTAAATACACATTCACATGTATAAAAGTTTTAAGAAAGTTTATCGCCATTATTTTCTACAACCTATGTACTCTGATGTCCAAACTAATATACCACTTTTCTTAAATACATGTAAATGTATGAATAACTATAAGGATAGGAAAATCTTTAAAAAAATTTGATTTATTTGATTTATGATTCTTATTCATTGGCCACATCATACATGCATATGTATAAGTGTTTTATGTGAGTATGATGCCATTATTTTCTACACCAAGGGCATAAAGTACAAGACCTACTTGGGGCTACTTAAAGCCCCACAGCCCCGAGATGTCCAGACTAATATATCACTTTTCTCAAATTCATATGAATGTACAAAAAGAACCACATGAATAGATAATCATGCAAGAAATTATGTTTGATTTGGTTATGTGATTTACATATGTGATATGAAATTCTTCCTAAGTCTTAACATGGAGATGCATAGGAATATATTTAAGCAAATGTTGTGTTCTTTTCAAATGAACTATACACTTGCAAGTCCTATGTGATTCCATGTTAAGATAGGGAAAGAGAACTTCATATTACACATCTTATACTATAATCACATGCAAGCTTATAAGTATTTGCAATTAACATTACTTCATTTATAATAATTGATTTATTGATTTTGAAAATAGCTTTTGATTTAATAGTGATAATAGCCACACATATTTAATTTAAGTCAACACATGAAATTTGACATAAAAGGAAACATTTCATTTAATTAATTTTAAAGTAAAAGAATGCATGATTTCATATGGTAAGTAATATTTAGCATGATAGGAAAGAAATAAAAGAATGTAAGCACATGATTTCATTCACCACAATTAATTCCTAAGGACAATCACATTAAATAACGCTATTTAAAATAAACCAAAATTCTTTAAAGACATTTTTAACTTTGAGTTTGATTTGAAATATGAGAGAGGTTTGCTAATCCTAACCCCACCACCTCGTGAATTAATTTGGTTTAATGAAGAACATTTAAGTTGATTTTATATTTTAATTAGGTTAAGGTATGAATTAAATGAATTAATTAACCTTACCTATATCACCTTATGTTAATTAACTAATTAATAAGCCAATATGATATGCACCCACATGAAAAGTAAATTTCAATTCTCCTAAGAAATGAAAGGTTAGCTTTTGATTAATAGTTAATTAAGCTTAAGGATCTCACTTAATTACTTTTATGATTTTCTCACACATGTGAGCCAACCATAATTTCATTATCTCTCACCTTGGGTTATTGAACACCAAGGAGCTACCCAAGATCAATTAAGGTTGTAGGTGTGGATGAATTAATTTTTAATTTTATTTCACTAAGCCTTTAATTAATTGATTAAACACTTTGGTTTTGTTTTAATTTGAATGATGAAATTGACTTAGGGGAAATGATCAAAGGCAAGGCCCCAATCCTAATCCCTAAATCATTTAGTCATCCAATTAGATTCTAATTTCCTTATTTTGAAGATTAATCACTTAATTAATCAATTAATCATTCCATTAACCATTAATTAATTTAATTTTTTAAAGAAGACTTAGGAAATGAATTAGGAAAAATATCCCCAATCACATCCCCAAGTTATCTTATTCAAGAGAGGTAATTATGTTTAAATGATTAATCAAGTTATTGTCATTCATTAATTATGATTAATGGGATTAAGAGAGTGATTAGGGCTTAATCAAGTGATTTCCTACTAAGTAATCAATAAAATCTAAAAAATAGGAGAGTGAGGTCATCCCCTAAGCATCCACAAATTTGAGATTAATTGAGTGCTTAATTAAGGTACAATTAAGCTAAAATTTTTTTTGATAAAACCTAAATTAAGCCAAAATCACTATTCAAAATCAATTATAATTTTTTTTAGATTTTACTGAAATATCTTCAAAATGAGCTTAAGTTTGTATTTTTGATTTTCTATAAATTAGTTATGATTTTAAGTTTTAGGACTAAAAAAATTAATTAGCCCTAATTAAAGATTTAATCCATCGCCACATGTGAGGCACACTAATGCGACATGCTTTCCATGTGGCGATGGATTGGCTATTTAAGTAATCCGCGACTGCGCTTTCTCTCATGATCTAAGATGGCCACAATTCGATTCATGGTTTAGGAATGGAATGAGGCTCTCTTGGATTTGATCGAGCTCATCCAAATCACAGGATGGATGGCTCATGATCTTCCCATTTCAGCGACGAAAGATGGATGTCATCCATCTTCCTTCATTCGATCTGAGCTCACCCGAGCTCGAATTGTCTCCAAATTCTTCCCACACCTTCGATGAGAGACACACACATCCAATGATCAATTTTCTATGAAATTTGAATTTACTTCACAAAGGACCAACCCACTTTTCCATATAAGGCTCAATTTGTGAAATTACCTCACCGGAGCTAATGTCCGGTGGTGCAATGCTGGAGGTAGCTTCACCTAGTTGAGGCCCTGAAGTGCTTTGAGCTTGATTTGTTGTGGGAGGCTCAGTTCACCAATCCATGGATGCAAGGGGCTCGGCTCTGATCGAACTCACTCCTCCCGTGGCTTGGAAGCTTGGGAATTGGTGTTGGCTTCGATAGGGTATGGTGATGGTGTGGCTAAGAGGCATTGAAATTTGATTGAGTGGAGAGGGAGTATTGCTCGATATTGGGATGCCCTATTTCGGCTTTGCTTGGGAATGGGCAATGCCAAATGAAGAGGTCTTGGGGAACCTTGGAAACACTCTGAGGGGTATGAATTCATGACTTAATCTAATGCAAACTTTGTCAAGTTTTATTTTTGATTTTTGGACATTTTTATTTGACACGGACTATGAGATTTCATATGCCTAATGCATGAGAAAATTGGTTGTGGCCAAAATTAGAAAGAAAGATGTGTGTTTCCACCATGGCTCTCAAAGGTCAAGCCATTTTCTCTAGCAAAGGTGGAAGCCCTCCATTGGCAAGAGTGAAATAATATGATTTATGCATGATATGAGGCATACAATATCCAACTAAGGGTTGCTAAATCTTTTAATATCTTAATTTATGTCCTAGGCTTTAGGCGAGGTTATGAATTATTTAGTTTAATTTTGAGTTGATTAATTGGATAGAAAATTTATTTTCTTTCTAAGAGCCTAATCGCATCCAAGCCATTCAACAACCATCAAACAATTAAGAAACTAGGAAAATCATGGCATCCTAATTGCAAAATCATAAACATAACATCAATCAATTTATAAATTTAGCAAAAAGAATAAGAGGCTAATTTGGATCACAACCCAAAAAAATAAAATGGGTAGAGCCACTTATATATAACCCGGATTACAAATGAATAATTACAATTATGAAATGACAAGTATTATGGGGGTCTCCATTCTTCATCCTCCATTCTTCACTCCTTATCCTTCATTCCTTCATCTTGGTTTGCTCCATTTCTTTCTTTATTTTGGTTTGACTTGGGATGTGGTTTGCTCTAAGGCCTCACTTGATATATAAGGCATAGTCTTATAACCAATGTTCACCTTAATCCCCATAACACTTATCCTAATCCTAATGTAAAAAATTACATTAAAAGGAAGGAAAGTAAATCTAGCTACACGTGCAAAACAAATATTACCTAAACACACCATACAACCCAAGCAGTTATAGGAATAATTTAGACTTAGTACCCCACATATGGGTAACCAAGCCCACCTGACCTAGTTTGGATTATGCTTAGCGGTATAAGTAACCTGCATAATAAAAGCATTTATATTTTTTATTATATCGCCCCTTAAGCACAACCTCATGCAGAAGACATGATTAGGCTAAGATCGCCCTATCATCCAGTCTACACACATACATCCTAACATCCAATCTAAAATATTACATCACAAAATAAAATCATACATCAAACCATGCACCACCCTAACATAAAGCTAGAAGTGGTGACTTAGCCTAATGTGTGTGCCATTTAAGGCTTATGTAGCTTATTATTATGCTTTAAGGTTGAAATTTTCTAAGTGTGAGATGTTTAATTTAGATGGTGGTTTCAAGTGATTTAGTTGATTTGTCAATTTTAGTTGGTGATTTGATTTGGTTTAAATGAACCTAGACTTAGTGGCTAAATGTTGTAAAGAGAAGAAATGAGAAGAGAGCTCTCTTTCATCCCTACCTTAAGTGATTTCTAAGGTAGATTCATTAATGAATTTCTTTTGGTGAATGATTTATTATGTATTTTAATTAATCTTAAGTTTAGATTTACTCTAAATAGCCCTATTCAATAAGAAAGGCATCTTATAATTAGTTAGGGTGGATTACTATCACATAACATACACCCATTCATTTCTTTCCACCATGTATACCATGCATATGAATAATCCTAAGCATACTATACATGTAATGCCAATTTTAGCACACTTTAATGATGAGTGCAAAGAGATATGATCTAAAATTTGGATACTCCATTTATTAATTGAATCATTAATACATGCCTTTGTTAAGTAGAAAAGAGAGATTCTTTTATCCTTTATCTAAATGCACATCCACATGTATAAAAGTTATAAGTGAGTACAGCGCCATTATTTTCTACACCAGGGGTGTAAGGTACAAAACCTACTTGGAGCTACTTAAAGCCTTGTAGCCCCAAGATGTAACTTTTCTTAGATACATGTAGATGTACAAAAAGAACTAAATGGATAAGGAATCATGCAAGAGACTATGTTTGATTTGGTTGTAAGATTTATATGTGTAATATGAGGATGCTTCCTAAGTTTAATATAGATGCATAGAATAGATTTAGTATGTATTCTTTTCAAATGAATTATACACTTGCAAATCCTATGTGAATCCATATTAAGAGAAGGGAAGAGAACTTCATAATACACATCTTATGCTATCATCACATGCAAGCTTATAAATATTTATAACTAGCATCACTTCATTTATAATCTTTGATTTATAGGTTTTGAAAAATAATTTTAGTTTAATAGTGATAATAGCCACTCATATTCTTAATTTTAGCCAACACATGCAATTTTACATAAAAGAAAATATTTTTGTTAATTAATTTTTAAAAGAAATGGATGCATGACTTCATATGACAAATAATATTTAACATGCTTAGAAAGAAATAAAGGAATATAAGCATATAACTTCATTCACCCTAATTAATTCCTAAGGACAACCTATAAAATAAGATCATTCAAAATGAATCAAAATTCTTTAAGGAGATTTTTTTTAATTTAATTTGACTTAAAAAATGTGAGAAAGGTTTGCTAATCCTAATCCTTTTTCCCATGTGTGAATTAGTTTGGTTTAATTTAGACCAATTAGGTTGAGAGGTTAAGGTATGAATTAAATCCATTAATTATCCCTTACCTATCCACTTTAACTTAATTATCCAAGTAATTATGAGCCAACATATGATATGCAACCACATGGAAATTAAATCGTAATGCACCTAAGAAATATAGGGTCTAATGCAATTGACTCACAATTATTAGTTAATTAAGGGTTTGATTAAGTACTTTTAAACCCTCCTATATGTAGTTTGATTATAATTTCTTTTGGAACTCTTAGGTTATTGAATACCCAAAAAATCTACCCAAGAATTGAATGATTAAGTTCGGAATGATTTGGTTTTGAGTTTGATTAATTGAATTATTTAATAAAGTGATTAGGCCATTAATTAATTGCAAATTGATTAAGTGTTATCCAAATGAAATAGACTTAGAAGAAAAGATTGGAAACGAAGTCCTAATCCATTCCCTATGTACATTCACTATTTCATGGTAATTAACAAACTTAATTAATGAATTTATCACTAATTAATCATTTAATTAATTAAGAGAGTGATTAATAATGAGACAAGCAATTCCCCTAATTAATCAAACAATAAATACTAAGAAAATCATGGGAGGTAGAGGTAATCCCACTAATTAATCTCACAAAGTTTAGATTAATTTGCTGATTAATTAGAGAGTAATTAGCTTAATTACATTTCCAATAAAACCCAAATTGATTTAAAATAACTATTCAAAATTAATTAATTTTAATTTATTATTATTATTCTTTGAATTATGTTTAAAATGAGTATTTATTTGTATTTTTTGTATTTTTCTACAATTAGTTATGAACTTTGAAGTTTCACCATTAAAATCGGATTAATTAAGGCTAATTAAAACCTAATCCCATCAGGCCACGTGGCGGCTGACACAGCGCGCTGACATCGCACGCTTTCCAAGTGGCGTGACCGAGTAGGTTCTTTAAGTTGTCACATTCATCGGCTGAGTCAACTGGCGGCGGACACATCTTCTCTATGGGTCGTGATCTAAGATCGAATGGCCGAGATCAATCCCGTTTAGGAAGGAATCAATGGGGATCTAACATGATCTAATCACAGCCATCCATTCCAATCATGCGGAATGGATGGCGTATGATTCTTCTCCTTCGGGAGGGACGAGAGACGCACACCATTCGTCTCTCCTCATTCAATTCGAGCTCACCCAAGCTTGGATTGGGATCAAAATGATCCCACACCTTCAAGAAAGGGGATGCACATCCAACGGTCAAGATTTCAAGGGTAAGAATTTCCTAAAAGGACCAACCAAAATTTTCTATGGCTGCTTTCAAGTAATTACCTCGTTGGAGGCTATCAGGTTCCAATGGAGGAGGTAGCTTCCTAGTAGACAAGCCCATTGAAGGAATCCCTTTGAATTAGTTTGCTTGGTTGACCAAGTTCCCTTCAATGGTGATCGGCCTTGATTGAAATGGTGCTTCCCATGGCTTGGAGACTTAGGAAATGATTCGACTGAGCTCGACCAGGTCCAAGGATGGTGTGTGCAAGGTTAATTTGATTTTGGTTGAGAATTGAATGAGTTAGAATTTGAGCTCACCTCCCCTATTTTGGCTTTGAGCAAAACCGAGAATGGGAAATGGGGGAGCTCGGGAATGACTTGGAAAAGCTTAGGGAGGCTTCGATTCAACCTCTCTAGCTCTGAGGAAATGATTGCTTCTCGTTTGAGTGAGAATGTGGGGGGGTATATCTCCCCCTCCTTGGATCGGATGATGAGAGGCTGATTTGTCATTTTGGATCAAAGGCTTGGATTGGAGGCATGGTTTGGGCTGCAAAATACCTCACATGGGTCATTTTGGGTAGCGGAATGAAGGAGAGTGGATGCCCCCAAGTGTTCAAATGCTATTGGGGAGGTCGATTTCGCCTTTCCTTGGGTCATGGCCTACCCAAGCTCATTGGGTCATAATCACCACCTCCCTTGGTGCTCATGTGGATCAATAGAAGGATGTCAAGTGGCCTTGAGAAAGAAATGGCCAAATTCTAAGTGAATTTGGTCATAGGATACCCTTGGACCTAAGGCAAAGTGGTCATTTGGCCATGAGTTTGATTTGGTCAGATTTGAAATGATTTGAAAATGGGTTGGGCCAAATTTCAAGTAAATTAGAGTTCATTTGATTTGATTTAACCCAATTTGACCCATTTAGGTCAAGTTGGGTCAAATTGGGTTAGGTTGACTAATTGGTCAAATTGGGTCAAACCATGGGTTAGGTCAAGTTCAAATGATCATTTGGAGCCTATGGGTGTCATTAGTTTAGTTCAATTTGATTTTAGTTCATTTAGGTTCATTTGGGTCAAATGGGTCAAGTTTCCCAATTTGACCCATTTGACCCAATTGGGTTAGGTCATGGCTTAGTTTAGGCTTGGTTGATCATTTGAAATGTATTGCAAGCTTTGGTTTCAATCAATTTTGATTTGGTTTGATTTCAAGTTAGTTTGACCTTCTAGGTCAAGTTGGGTTCATGGTCAATTGGGCGGTCTAATGGTCAACAAGCTTTGGTCAAGTTCAACAATCAATTTAAATGAATTTGACCCATTGTTTGCAATCAATTTGGCTTAGATCAAGATTTGACCCATTTTGGATTTTTAGGTCAATCTCGGTCAACTTAGGTCAAGTGGCCAATTAGGCTTGGTTTGGATCAATTGATGGCTTGATCATATTCAATTATTGATCTTGGATTTGTTTAGATCAATGGTTTCAATCAATTTGACTTATAGTGAGTTTTGGCTTGTTTAGGTCTCATTTGGGCTAAGTGTTGACTTGGTCAAAGGCTATGTTTGATTTGATTTGACCCAATTTGAGTGATTGAGTCTAGGTGATTGTTGATCACAATGTGAGACTTAGATGGGCTTAGTTCAATCCAATTTGGGTTGGATTAGAATTTGGCTCAAAAAGGTCCTTTAGGTCACTTTGGGTCAAGTGAGCCTAAATGGGTCAATTAGCTTGATCAAGGCTTGATTCAAGTTTGGTTGAACTCACATATGAACTTATGGTGAAAATATAAATCCAATTGAAGTGGTTTAGAGTCAAATGGGTTTTGATTTATTTGACAATTTTAGGTCAAAAGGATGAACATAGGTTTGACTTAGGTTAGTTTGATTTTGGTGATTGTAGTTTATGTTTATATTTGGGCATGTGATTGAAGGAGTGATTGTTTGAAGAGAAAATCCAAGGGCTTGGGTTGATTTGAATGAATTTAGTTCAAGGATTTGGCTTGAAAGGATATAAATTGGGTTTGGATTTAAGTTTTGAATTTATATTGATTTGATTTTGGCCATTTGTATCTATATTTCATTTATACTTGTGAATATAAATGAGAATATAAATGATCCATGAGAGAATCATTTGAATTAGGAGTGATTTGATTGTGAATTTGACCAAGGTCAAAAGTTTGTTTTGGTTTGGTTTGATTTATATTCATTTGATTTGAATGACTTGGATGCCAATTTCATTTATAATTATGAATACAAATGATGGAATAAGTGATTTATAAAGAACTCACTTGGCTTTGGGTTGATTTGAAGGGTTTGGCTAAGCTTATGGATGGCAATCATAAGGCTTAGGAAGGTTTTGGATTTGGAATTGATCATGGGTTTCAATCATTTGATTTGGAAGTAATCATGATTTAGATTTTAGAATTTGGATTTGAATTTAGATATGAATTTGAGGTTTGGTTTGAAAGATGGAAGCAAGGATTGGGTTCATGCAAGTCCTCCTAAACCCCAAGGCATAACTTATTCCTATGGCTAACTCTTCTAAGTCTCTAATTGGGTTAAGTGTTCAAATCACTATAAGTGTCTCAAGACTAAGGAACTTTAGTGTCTAGAGGAGTCCTATGTCTAAGAAGAAGAAGTTGAGAGCTCACCAAAAGTGAGGTCAACACTTATAACATTATTATTGATTTTAAGTTTTATTAACTGACGACAAACCAGAAACAACTGCTAACATCCTTAAACACTAAGTTTAAGAATTCAGAGTAGTGTCGGGGCCCATGCAAGTATTTGATATTTCAGATTATTTCATTTTTTTAATTTATGAGATTAATTTCATATTTATTTAATCTCAACTTATCCTACGCAACCTTTTCAGACATAAAATTTATGCTTTAAATCTCTATATTTGAGCTCATGCAGATATTTATAGCCTAGATAATTTCATCTAATTAATTAAGTCATTGACTTTGAAAATCATAATTAGAATGAAATTCCTTAATTTTTTTAGATTGAAAGAAGTTCCATAATTCTTGGAGAATTTAACTTAGCATCGTCTTCTGTCTGCATGTACGAAGAATTGCAGATCTGGTGTCGTTGCTTATTGAATTGTCCAATTCTTAGATATTATTTGGTTTGTAGTCTTTAATGACATTTTGTTATACTTGCCAACATGTTGCTCATCTTTAGTGAAAATCTCCTTTAAAATTTATTTGATTTTTACTTTAACTTGAAAATAGCACTCAACAAATCTCATATGTATCAATTTTAATTTTAAACACAAGATCCAAATGGTTAAAGGCTACATTCATGAGTGATCAGTTGCCTAATTGAATTTGTGCTTATAAGAAAGGTACCAAATTCTCGCTCAATTTATAAATGGACCATTAGATTTGTCATCAATCATTTGTTATTTTATATTTAATTGAGGTTCTTACTTCATTTGACATCAAATATGATTTGTTCACATAAAAAAAAATTTCAAATCCAATATGAATTTATCCACAACTCCATATCAAGTTTCATATTTAGTAACTGGACTTCAAGTATATCCAAATCTCTTGTGAGTTTAGTATTAGCCTCCCCAAGTTTCAATTAAAGCTTGTTTAATTTTGAGGAGTTTGAAGAAAAGAGAACTCACTTTACCGTGGAATTTACATTTGTTATTTTGCTTCAATTTAAGCCGTAGAGAATTGCAATTAAAGCTTGTGAGTTTAGTTTTATCCATCAAACCTTGTCATTGCACCTAATTATTAAGTTTAAATATGGATGGGTCCCACATTAACTCTTTCCCTCTCTATAAATAAAGGATTCTTGCATTTCATATCACTTGCTTGAGTTTAGAGGACATGAAAAAAAGGGAGAACGATTATAGCTCAAAGCTTGGGTGAACTTTCAACTTGCTTAAATTTTTTTGTAAGCACTATTCTTTTTCTCTTTTTGATTTAATGCTTATTTCCATATTTACACTGCGTCTTTTTTTTTTTAATTTGAGTTTAGATGATTTCCATTTAAATTTATTTAAGTCCCGAATTTCAGTCAAAATTTTACAGATTTGATAGTGCCACATCAAACAGCTTTGGGGCCTTCGATGATGCGAAGTCGGTGTTTTAAAACACCTCAATCGATTTTCATCTCGTCACGATGAAGAGTATATATATATATATATATATATATATATATATATATATATATATATATATATATATATATACACACATTCATATTTTTTTTGTACATCCACAATCAGCAACCATTTCACTATATCATTGACATTGGAAAAGCAGCAGAATCTCTCTCAGCTATTGATCTTTTGAGATCATCAATACTTTTGCCAATTTTCTTGGCAACATTTTGTTCTGACCTTAACGATTCCTCCTATTTCGACATTATTGAAGTCTCCTTAACCAAAGAACGAGAAAGTTCATCTACAGTCAGTGACAACTTCTTCATATCACCACCTAAATTTGCTTCTTTCTCAGAAATCAAATTAGACAAATTACTCTCCATTGCTTCTATAGCATTTTTTGATCTTTCTATTCTTTCATCAAGTTTAGTAGTCTAATCTTGATCTATGCGACTCCACTCACCACACTATCACATAGTTTTTCTTCTTGCACATATTCATAAGGGATGCAAAGCCTTTTAAGACAATCCAATTCTGCATTGCCGTTGGCCCATTGCATGTATTGCATCCTCTCCTTTCCGAGCTTCTCAAGAGATGGAAGAATCTCCTGGTCAAGAAGTTTATCCATCTCATCTGATTCTTCAATCTCTGTTCTGTCATTACCATTGACGGACTGAGTTGAAGATGGTTCGACTGCCCATTTCCTCAGAAAGTCCTAATCAGAGCCCATGTCAAATCCTCTAGGATCTTTGGTGGATAAGCCCAACCTAAGAGAACCAGCAGTTATGTTCTTGCTACAAATTTTGCAGGATGATCGGCTTGATCTCATGAACTCCTCTTCTCCTTCACACACCGGCGTTCCAGATGAAGCTTTCTACAATGAGCTCCCATTGCCACTTCTTCACTAGTCAAAGGTTACGGTAATTTGGGTAAGTGTGAAAGGGGAAGAAAGAGGGCCAATGGGAGAAAGAGAGTGAAAAAAAGGGACCTTCATTTACTGCATTTGAAGAAGAGCCAAGCATGAGTGGGAGGTCCTCATTCAGTTTCTTACGGTTGAGGGGAAATAAAAAGTGGGAGGCAACGTGTCGTTCCTTTGGCTTTTGAGGAAGACAAACGAAGAGTGGGAGGGAACGGTTGTATGAGATCGAACGAAGAGAGGGAGGAGGGAGACTCTCGTGTGCATGCAGTTGAAGGAGGCAATGCCAAGCGAATGAAGGGAATCGGGATTGAGGCTTTCAGGTTGAGGGAAAATCGGGCTCTCTTAAGGATTAATTGCAATTTATAAAAATAAAAAAAATTATTTAAGTGATTAAATCAATCACTAATTCAAATTTTTTTATGATGACATCATTATATAGTTATATATATATATATATATAATTATTCTAATATTTTGACGAACGACGTAGTCCATAATCAAAGTTTGTTTGGTTCAAATCGAGTAATCAAAATTTTAGCTCAAAATATAACTTCGATCATTTGATGTTCGTAGATTTGTCCCAGCTCATTTAATAGGTTTTGATGTTTTGAAGCTAACGGTGCAATCAATTTTATAAACGAAGGTTGTTTGGACATTATCGTAGCCTCCCAACTCTGATATGCACATCGACTCATTGGTAGCTCGATCACTTGATCGGTTGATCGTTAGATTATGCAATATTTATATTATGACTAGTTTTGATGTTCTGAATGCAATGACAAAGTTTGTTCATTGATTAGAGATCATTTGGGCATCGTCGCAACCTTCTAACTCTGATATGTGTTCTGAATCATCCAAAGTCGATCAAATTCATTTTATATGCTCAATTCGACTTATGTAGCATATGTGGAGGTCAACAAATGCCCCCCAATAATTATGATTCATGCAAGGAGTGAGTCATATTTGTTGAAAACTAATTGACCTTATTGATATTTTTTTCTTCTAAGGAGATTCTTCTCTCCCTTTTTATTTTACCTCTTCTTTTCCTTTTTATTGCTTCTTAATGTAGCTCGTTATCTTCATTCTGCCTATGTTTCATGTCACCACCGTTCCTTATATACATTTTCTTGATCATTTGAAGGGAGAATGTTCAGAGGAGATCGACGAATTATCTTCTAGAGCCTAGAGGGAGGCTATTGGTTGGAGATTGATAGACATGATCTTCGTGGAGATGCTGATATCAGGGATAGGATTGAGCAGCACACTGATATGTTGAGAGGACATGATCTTTACCAGGGGTTCTTTACATGATCCTCCATACTTCTAGACTGTACTTCAGACTCTTTTGCTTTTGAGGATCCTGTAGATTGGGTGGCTACCATTAAGCTAAAATGGGGACTACAATCCTCTGGATAGCTCAATAGCTCAAGTCAGCTTTGGACATTGTGATATTTTACAGCCTGCTTCTAACAACATTGAGCAGACGAGATAGTCTAAGCTTCTAAGCCACTATCAATTACAGTTGAGCTCATCAGACTTGCTTCGAGATTCAACCATTGGCAGGATTCCTAGTCTTCCATATGGATATGTCACATGGGCTAGGTATGTCTTCCAGGCTCACAGAGACACATTACGAACAGTTGGTATTTTTGAAGCAGTTTATGTGTCCATATGTGATTTTAGCGACATTCCCCCTATTTGGGCTCACAGAGTTGTAGAGTTTTGGGATACTAGTCAGAACACATGTTGGATAGGCCTAGAGGAGTTGACAGTTACACTTTGGGACTTACAAGTTGTATCAGGCCTCCTCAGTATTTGGCTACCTACGATGAGTGTGTTCCATTTAATAAGGAGTTATTTTGTAGGCAGCTTTCAGATGATAGCGATTGACGAGGTAGGTTAGCCATGCCTCTTATTTATATTATTTTGAGCCACTATCACGAGACCTTCAAAGCTTCTAAGTATTCTAGGTGTTCACGTGCTACACTTCTAGTGAGTACATGGATCGAGTTTCAGGAGGCGCCTGTCTGAGGAGTCCGTGTTGCTACATGATCCTTTAAATTGGGAGTGTCGATGGTAGTAGTTTGAGGACACTCTGAGCCTTCTTTATCATTGGGTACACTTCTCCGCTATATTTGAGTTTAGAGTTATTTTAGGTGGTTTATAGCTACTTGGCTTTGTATATTTGTGCTCGATATAGAGATCTATGTGCTCAAGTGTTCTATTAGTAGCCAGTAGGATTTTATGAGGTGAGTGGATCTCATTAGTTCCAACAGTACTAGCTAGAGTTTACAGAGTTCTTGGGGCGATTTCTGAGGCATATTCATTGAATAGACGTGATGTTACTTTGCCTTGACACTATTTGTATGCTTGGATTCACCTTCATATACATGGTGTGTATTTCATTACATGCCTACTTACTTTTGAGCGAGGATATCCCACAGTTATTCAACTATACCGAGCATCATCTATCTTTGAGAGGGATCAGATACGTCTGTTCTTCTTTGCACCTCACTTGGTCAAGGATCGATTCTTTCTAGTTCACTAGCCAAATACAGTTGGTTTACCATTTGACTTGATAGAGGCTAACTTACTGGCTTCACCGAGAGTGGTAGAGCTTCACTACTTTGTAGTCGACGGACATTGAGAGTGGCCGAGTACCTTTTCAGCATACATCCAAGCTGATTATGTTATAGATTTGGTCAGTCAGTTATCATTGAGGGCTATCAGCATAACCGTGTTGCGCGATTTTTTCTTTCTTCGCTCATGATGGTGACCATTCATCCTTAAGATAGTAGATGTCAGGAAGACTAGGATAGTGTCTCCTGAGACACGTTACTATGCTGCTTCTATAGTTTGACTACATTTACTGAGGCTTGGTACTGGCTCTCATTTTCGGATAGCTCATTCATAAAGTCACATAGGAGTCAGCTATACTCATCTCACTTGGGTATGATTGTTTTTGGTTCTTTCTTGGAGCATGGCATGAAGAGATATGAGCGTAGAGTGAGGTCTTTGGGAGTTCCTCAAGGTCGGAGGACTCATCATCAATCATCATTGGCAGAAGATAACAGCGCTAGAGGTATAATCACTATCTTTCTCTCTTTCAATACTTCTATCATCTTATTTGTTGTATCATTAAAATATATTCAGTGTATCTGATATTTTAATTTGATTCATGATAGATGCACCTTGATGGTCAAGGTGAGGACACCACTCCTTATAGAGTTAGAGCTAGGGATTACGCTCCTAGCTACTTGAGATTTCTTCGTAGTGGTAGTAGTAAAATAGAGCCTGTTCGAGCTTCAATTGATTGTTCCATGAGTCCACTTCCACAGGTGTTAGCTAATACTGGATATGCTACTGAGGACTTTAGAGTTGAGCTGTCGAGTGTGCCTGCCTTTGATACTACCACCTCAGATTTTGCTACTCCTTATGTGGAGCCACTCTTCCCTACTGAGCCTTACTCTATCCATTGTCATAGGGAGACTTTTGAGGTGAGAGACCCCGTACCTAGTGGGGCTTCTGTTGAGCCAGAGATAGCCCTAGAGCTTATCAGATAGTGAATGTCACTAAGGATGCCACTTATGACACACTAGTTCAGTCAGATTCACCATGTTTAGGTACTTTCTTCATCTCTTTGTTCTTTAGTTGCACTTCTTTACATTTACTGCTCTACTTTATACTAATTAT
>CM038218.1:10047567-10306550 GCA_021442155.1 Cymbidium sinense
TAATTAAACAACTTAAATGAAACCCTCCTCTAAGTTGAACATGCTTCACACTTAGAAAATTCTAACTTAAAGCCATAGCTAAGCATACCACACAAACCTTCAAAGCACACACATTAGCCTAAGTCACCACTTCTAGCTTTAGGTTAGGGTGGTGTATGATGTTTGCTTTTGTTTTGTGATATATATTTTAGGCTGGATGTTAGGTGTATACTAGAATGAATGGAATGGATGATTTAGTCTAACCATTATTTTCTATAGGGGTTGTGCTTAAGAGCTATCATAAATAAAAATATAAATGCTTTTCTTTGGTGCTTATACCCCTAAGCATAATCCAATAGCAGTGGACTTAGTCACCCATGTGTGGGGTGATAAGTCCAATATACATGCTTGGGATTTGGTTTGTTTTAGCTAACCTCTTTAGGTGTTAGTTAGATTTCCATTCTTTTCCTTTTCATGAAAATTTGTAATTAGGATTTTGGAATGATTGTTATGGGGATTAGGATGAACATTGGTCATAAGATCCTATCTTATGCACCATGTGAAACCTTGAGCATCCACCTTCCAACCATCAAAGAAAGAACCAAAGAAGAAAGAAAAAAGAAAGAAGAAAAGAAGAAAGAAGAAATGAAGCTTGAAGACCCCATAATAATGAATTCCTTGCTTAATTGTAATTTAATTCATTTGTAATCTAGGTTGTATAAGGGTAGAGCTCGGCTACCCAATTTATTTTGTTTGTGGTGGGTGCAACCATACTTCTATTCTTTTTTATTAGCTTTATAAATTGATTGATGTTTTGTTTAGCTTGTCCATTAAGTGACATGCTTTTTCCTAGTTTATTCCTTACTTTATGTATGGACTAGATGCCGATTAGGCTCTTTAGGGAAAAATAAATCTTCTACCAAAATTAACAATTCAAAATTAAAGTAAGAAACTCATAACATCACCTAAAGCTTAGGTTTAAAATCAAGATAAAAGAATTAGTAACCTTAGCTGGATGAGTTCTTTTCTTTATAATATCATGCACAAATGCATCTTATGTCACTCTTGATTGGAGGGCTTCCACCTTTGCCATAGAATCTTGGCTTGACCTTTGAGAGCCATGATGGAAACACACCTCCTCCCTTCTCGCTGATTTTGGTCAATAACTTTATTTCTCATGCATTAAGCATAAATTCCTATTATCATGAGTCAAAATGATTGTCCTAAAATGCAAATAAAAATGAAATTTAAATTATATTAGATTTAAGTCATTTGAATCATCCCCTTACATAATCTAGTCTCTTTAGGGAGTGAGCTTAAGGATTTAGTCTCTTTCTAAATAAATAGCTATCTTGCATAAAAAATGACTTGTACATGAATTTAAAATCATAGGAGGAGTTAGTTGGCAGCCACCCCCAGGGTTGTAAGTCCAAGCAATCGGGTGGTTTGTCCTCTCTAGTAGAGACAAATAAATACCCATTTTTGCCTTAGATTTAGGTTGTGCTTTCAGCCTTCACCAAAGCTCCCTAGATTTGGATTCTGAGGTGGCTTTTCCCTTTATGGGTCATAAGCATAAATCCTCACCTCTTAGGAATTTCCATAACCTTATGTTATGGAATTATAAGCCCTAGCATTCTAATGAAAAATTCTCAAATAAATTAATTCAATTTCAAAAATGTAAAGCCCAATCATAGGGTAGTTTGGGGTGCTTACTAGGCTTCCTAGTATCCTAAGAACCCCCTACTTATTTCCATTTGGCTTCGATAATAACTCCCTCTCTTTGATCAATCTCATTTGATCTTTAAAAATGAACCAATAGATTGATAGTCCTTTCTTATTGAAATCTTTGAAGACAACGATCATTTACCTTAATCGAGTATTCTAAGGATCCCATCCTTAGGATGTAATTAACTATGGGGTTGCCCCATAGAACTTAACAAACCCAGTTTAAAATAAACCATGCTTTACTTTTCCATGTAAAGTAGGAGAAGAATCTCTTGTATATTTCAAAGACCAACGTCCTTAGGAGTCCTTATTGAGGTGATTAGGTCCATTAAAGGGTAGTGACTTATGTCTTTCGAGATAGTACACTATTTCTTGATGATGTACCCGATCACCTGAATAAGCACATTTATGGATCTGTGTGGCATCCCAAAAAGATAAATTTTATATTCTTGCTTTTCACCCATAAATGGAAGGCGATCATATAGAAATTTTTCTCTACAGATTTTTTTGGCCACTCCATTGGGGTGGTTCCTCTCTCCATCTTTGGTAAATGATCATTATCTTTGAGTATCGATAGTGGGTTTGTACTTTGGTATGAATTTAAGACTATCTTTCTTTCTGTTGACACTTAGTTTATTTCATTCTTAAGTTGAGTTAGCCAACATCTTTAGGTTTTAGGATCTCATTCCATAGAGGTCTTAAAACCCCATTGGGTTCTCCAATGGGTAAAAAAAGATCTAAATAAAAAATGAAAACATTTTAAAGACTTCCTCCTCATCATTTTTGTGATAAGGAAAGGTTCATTCTAAAATAATAAAGATAAAATAAAATTTTCATGAAGACTTTGCTTTTCAAAAGCACCTTTCAAGATGCATAATAAAATATTTCTCACAAAATTTTATTACCCTCATTTAATAATTGTTGCATGTAGGAGTTTTCAAAAATAAAACTAACAATCTTTTCCAAAAGCACAAATGAACATCTTCCTTCAATTCATTTTGATGAAGATTTCATTTTCAAAATAAGATGAACAATCATCTTTCCAAAAATCACATTCATAAAGTTTTCAAAAGCACACATGAACCTTTTCATTCAATATACTCACACTTATTGAATGGAAGTTTCATTTTCAAATAAAATTAAATTTTTCAAAAGCACATATGAACATCTCCATTTAATATACCTAAATTTATTGAATGAAGATTTCATTTCCTAAATAGAAATAATATCATTTGGAAATCCCACTTAAACATATCCCACATATGATTAAGTTGGAATTCCTTCTTTCGAAAAGCAATAATTACACACAAAATAAAAGTTTCACATTTGCAAAAAATAAGATTGATTTCCATTCCTACATACCCAAATTTGTTGAATGGAAATTTTCTTTTCAAAAATTAAAACTTAACAATCATAGTTTCAAAAAATTTCAAACACATTTTTGGAGCTTCATTTAGCATACTCAAATTTGCTAAGTGAAGTCTCCAAATCCAAAATCAAAAATTTTCAAAACACATTTGGAACTTCATTTAGCATACTCAAATTTGCTAAGTGAAGTCTCCAAATCCAAAATCAAAAATTTTCAAAACACATTTGGAACTTCATCTAGCATACCTAAATTTGTTAAGTGAAGTTTCCAAATCAAAAATCAAAAATTTTCAAACACATTTTGGAACTTCATTTAGCATACTCAAATTTGCTAAGTGAAGTCTCCAAATCCAAAATCAAAAATCTTCAAACACTTTTGTGGAACTTCATTTAGCATACTTAAATTTGCAAAGTGAAGTCTCCAAAAGTTAAAACCAAAAATCTTCAAGCACCTTTGGAACTTCTTTCCTTAGCATACCAAATTTGTTAAGGAAGTTTCCATTTTCAAAACCAAAACACAACAAAATTTTGAACACATCCTTTGGAATTTCATTTAGCACACCAAATTTGCTAAGTGAAATTTCCATTTCACAAAATTAAGTGGGACTTCATCCATAGCATACCAAATTTGCTAAAATAAAGTCTCCACTTTCAAATCAAATCAAAATACAAACAAATGAAACACTTAGGATTTTCTTAGCATACTTAAATTTGTTAAGAACCCTATTTTCAAAAATCAAACAAAACACATTTGGATTCTTCACTTAGCATACCTAACTTTGGTAAGTGGGAATTCTAATTTTCCAAATCAAAATAAACAAATGAAACACTTAGGATTTTCTTAGCATACTTAAATTTGCTAAGAATCTATTTTCAAAAATCAAAAATAAAACACACTTGGGTTCTTCACTTAGCATACCTAAATTGCTAAGTGGAATTCCAATTTTCAAAATCAAAACAACAACTCATAAACAAAAGAAACAATCATTTTTCAAACTTAATAGCATACCCAATTTGCTAAGTAAGTAAAATTCCAAAATCACCAAAAAAAATAAAATCAATTTGACCCTTACTTTAACATACCTAAATTTGTTAAAGGAAAGGGTTCTCAAAACAAAATCTATATTCAAACAAACTGTGAACCTATGGAAGCATCCTTCTTAAAACATTTGAATCCATCTTTCAAAATACCCAAATCTGTTGAAGTTGGATTCATATTCAAAATTCCTCTTTCAATCAAAAATTCTCAAATCTATTTGAACCCCACTTAACACTTCCAAGTTGTTGGATGTGGGTTCAAATTTTCAATTCAAATTCAAAAATCTATAAAGATAGTGATACAAACTTATTTCTATTGTAGATTCTTACGATTCTGATAGTATAGTGACGATTCAGTTTTAATCTTTACAAGTTGTTCTAAAATGGCCATTTGAAGCTCATTTTACCTTCTCCCATGGTATGGATTTGGCTTTGGACCAAACCAACTTCCCCACTAGACCATACACATGATCCACTTTGGTAGGATTGAGGCGATTACTTGTGAGGGCACTCCCCTCACAACAGTTAGTAGGACCATGGTGATCGAGTGGAAGCTGGTCATTTGGATTGATTTACCCTCTGACTCTGATGTCTCCTTGCTGAAGAGTAAAGTAATGGCGTCCCACAGCTTGATTGTGGTGATTAGTAAGAGTGCTAGCCCAATTTTAGTGCGCCCATGGTTTCTCATGCCCCAGTGAGGCATTTTCTCATGTACCCCTCTAAGGGTAAGGCTCCCCAGTCTCGGGGCTTGCCTCCCCATTTGAATATGGGTCTAGCTCTCACTCCTCCCATCCTACATACAGTAGAACAAAATTGCATGATCAAGCGGTACCACACCAGGATCACTAGGGAGATGGAGGAAGCGGCCATTCAAATGAGGAGTTTCCATTTGTTACTTCTGGTTATAAAAACTAGTTTCATCCTCTCTCTCTGATGAGAGGATGTTAGGATTCACTCATCACATCCACCCTGCGTGATCAATTACTGAGTAGGAGGTGCCTGACCTCTCCTCTTACGCCGGTGGTGAGCTTATGGACACCGAGTCAGAGCTCAGTTTGATCTTGATCCATCATCCCCATAGTGTGGGAAACATATCCATTAGAGAGGGCCAGAGGCCCATACATCACATTACCAATAGGGGAGGAGGTTCGGTCGTATGGTGACTTATTGATTTTCTAGTTGCTACGCACGCCATACCGATACATCCTACTTCGGGACCAATCATCATAGGAGAACATCTCCTGTGCATAGAGAGTTAGTGGTGTCTCCACCCCACTGCTCTACCCCTCGTCCGCCATCACCAATCAGTCACATCTTATTCCATCAAAGGCTGAAGGCCATATCAGGAGAGCACCGTTGGTGATCGGATGGTGAGAGGATCCTACCCCATCCACACAGCCTATTGTGGCAAGGCCAAGCTCTCCTACTCGACCTTCTACCCCAGTGATGGTGCGAAAGGAGTGGCAACCCTGAAGCATCATGGTCATCCTTTCACCAACTCTGCCAGTACAACAGGATGTGGAGATGGTGATAGTTATTTTAGAGATTACAAATCATAGTCCAGTTGTACTAGTGATAATGGAACATCCTAGGATTGTTACTCCTCCCATAGCTAGTAGTAGTCAGGAGTGTCATTCATCCAGTGAGTATAGTCCACATAGGATTGACTCTCCATGGCAGGTGAGGTCCGGTGCATCTCAGTGCATGAGTGATCACAGTCGATCGAGATCATTTGTTCATGTTTAGGAAGATTGTTCTCGAGGATAGTAGCTCATTATCTTATAGAGAAGAAGGAGATTTTAGGATATGATTGGTCAGATGAGAAGAAAGTTAGCTTCGATCCCAACGAAGATGACTTGTTGGGAGACTTCAGTGAGTCATGGTTGATATCGAGGATCTCTCTAGGGGAAGCTATGGAAGGTGATGATCGAGCAAGAAGACATCCCACTCACATCAACACCTCCTAGCACAATTTAAACAAAGGATGAGAAGATAGATGGGATGTTGAAGAGAGGACTTGTTAGGCAATTTGTTAAATAAGCCCCTAGTTCATCCTACTATACATCGGTCGACTGAGTTAGTGCATGTCTTGGACCCAAGACCTTACCTCTGTTGAGCAAGGTAGCACTAGCATGTATAGAAGGTAGTGGAAAGTACCTCCATACAAGAAAAAGACATAAAATCCATGGTTGAGTAGCAAGTGAAGGAAGCGTTGGCTCAAGCTTGGGGAGGATCATCGGTTCCAAAGGGTAGACCCTACAGAGAAATTTGATGTTATCCAATATCCCAAGGGTTTCGTGCCTCCTTCCTTCAAAAGCTTTGATGGCAAACCCAAGGTAGACATAGTACATTTAGCCAATTGTAGGTGGCGGTGGACTTTGCTTTTCGCCTCTTATTTAGCCTAGTGGGTATTGCTTTCGATTGGTATGCTGAACTCCCCAATGATTCAGTAAAGGAATTTGTTGAGTTAGAGCAACTCTTCATCAAGAGGTTTGTTGGAGCTCAGCAAAGGGTTATTGTAGGTGATCTCATTGTAGCACAACGGCACTCCGGTGAGTCCCTTGTTGATTATATTCTCCAATGGCATAACCTGAGTATGAAGTGCGAACCACAGCTGTCTGAGCAGCATGCCATTGAGATTCTTTTGAAGAATATCCATGGCCGACTTCATGCTTAAGGGCTTCACTATCAAGACATTTGAGAAGCTAATCAACAAGGCAACTAGTCTACAAGGAGAGGCCAAATAGTTGCCTTTTCAAGATCAGTTTCCTAAAGCAAAGCCATAAAAGGTCTATGAGAAGAAGTCGAGCAGTAACAATGGTAGATAAGGGGAAGCAGCTAGCTAGAGATCAGTCCAAGAGACCATGACCATAGCAGCCTCCACCTCCTTTTGCCACCAGGCAGCCCTCAGCCTCCGACCTCCATGGCATACGCCTGCCATACCACCACCATGACATGCATACCGCCAGTAGCTATGGTCCACCTACTCTTTTAGATAAGTTAAACAAACCTTATTCTTTTAAGAGGGAGGTAATCAAGAAGATCTTTAAGAATCTCTTAAAGAAGCCTGATTTTTAGCTACTCGAGCCTAGGAGACCGGAGGAAGTAGGCAAAAATCATGATCCAAACTTTTGCCCTTATCATCGTATGCGAGGTCATGTTTTGGAGGATTGCTTCACATTCAAGGATTGGCTTGAACACAGCTTCAAGACCGGTACTGCAGTTATCTCAAAGGAATAACTTGTGGAACAACCATCCAGTTCCATTAGGATAATCCTTGGGATACATGTGATCCTACAAAAACTAAAGAAGGTTGAGATATTTCTCTATCCAAAATCTCTAAGAAGATCATATAGAAGATCAAGAAGCTTTCCTTGCAGGTACCTGAGTCAGCACAAACCTCCAACACTAAAGAAGGTTTGCAAGTTGCTAGTGCCAACTCGAGGAATGGGGAGCAGTGATGGCATGTCAATGGGATAGCCATTAGCATAGCCACCACCTCGTCTCAGCTTGGTTATAGCTTTTACACAAGTGACTTCTTCCATTTCAGCTAGCTCTACATCTTCTATTAGTAGAACTCTTGTATCGATGGATAAGGGCACCAAATCCCTTACCTCACTCACTTTACTTGATTTCTACTTTATACCTCCAAACAATTCCAAGAAATTAAAGAATAATCCTAGTTTGAATTACATCTGTGTCACTTCTGATGGGTTGTCTTCTTTTTATTCCTAATGATAACTCTTCAAGTCAAAATAACTATAATAATTGATCTTCCTCTTGATTGAGTTGGACTTTCCTACTCAATCATATGGGTTCATCTTGAGATAGACTTGGAATCATCAATTAGGGTCCCATAAGAAGGTGTGAGCTTGATGTGCATGTAGAACCTTCCATTACCAGGCCATAAGAGATCACCGAAGTCAACCTCCATGGTGGCAAGGTTCTACCTTCTAGGAAAACACCTCAAGATAGAGGGAAACAAGTCATTGGTCCAAAGATTGAGAAGCCCTCCACAGGATGCTCCACCCTTGGATATGCTTGTGGAAGATCAGCCCAATGTGGACTACAATGTCTTCTCTCATCTAAGAAAGTTGTCATCTAAGCTAAGCATATACGATGCCCTTGTCTTATCCAAAGAGATGAGGGAATCATTAATCAAGGCTCTCCTTGATCCTGAGATATGCTTAGCTTAGCGACCATATAGTGGCACATTACATAAAAGAAGCTCAGGGGATCACCTTCACAGATGAAGACCTTCTTGGGGGACATGGACCATAACCGTCCCCTCTACATCATAGTTGACATGGACAAGTTCAAACTTGCCAGAGTTCTCATGGATCCAGGTGCATCGATGAATATTATGAGCCTAAAGACCCTTGCCCTTTTGAGGATCGACATCTCCACACTCCGAGGAGATCAGATGATGTTGAGAGGATTTAATGAACAAGGTGAGCAGGCTTTAGGTTCCATAGTGTTACCTTTGGAGATAGGTAATTGGAAGACTGAAGCCAAGTTTTATATCATTAATTTGAAAACTTAGTTCATTGCTTTGCTCGATTGGCCTTGGATACATCATAAGATCATTCCATCCTCCCTCCATCGCATCAAATTAAAAGATGGAATTGAATCCAGGTCAATAAGATGAAAAGCCATTTTTAGTTAGAGAGGTTGAGATTTATGAGGATGCAACCTATTATCTTTCTCAACACACCCTTTCTCATGAACTTGGACAAAACTTAAATGCAAATTCAAAAGCAAAAGAAAATGAAGAAAAATAAAAGATAAAAGAAAATGAAAAGAAAAATGAAAGTCCAAGTGAACAAGAAAGGGGAATTGAAGAAGAAATATATCCGCATATCACATTCCACAGTTCATTCCATCATATGGACATGTGGGTAGATGGCTCAACCTTCACTAGTAGAGGTAAAGCGAAATAGAGGCAATTCAGTGGTGGGACCCCTTGGTTGGGCATCCAAAGTCATGTTCCAGTTCATAAGAGTACCCCTACTATTCACATAGACTTGGAATCTAGCTCAGAGGATGAGTCTCATGTGATTAGTATACAAGCCAACCCCTCTCAGCGGGTTCCATTGGAGGTGACTTTCAATCCAGATAGAGATGAAGACCAAGCCTCCAAGCAAAGCAAAGTATTCGAATCTGGTTTATGTGAAACTATTAGGTGATGGGAACCTTAGCTCTAACCTCACTTACATCTCAGAAAGTTGAAGGATTGGTAGTTAAGGAAGTCCCTAAGTCTTCCAGTGACATGAAGCAGAAGAGGTTCTTTTTGGGATCATCATCCTCAAGTCCTAAAGTTGATGTAGAACTTGAGGGGATACTTTTAATGAAATAATGGAATTACCATTTGACTTTTACTCGCCTTGTATTCAAAATCTTATACATAAAGGTTTGGTTCCTCATACATGGTCCAAGCATAGGTCAGAGTATTTTGAAAAGCTATGGAACAATATAAGCGGGAAGCAATCAAGAGTAGGACTAAGATTTGATGGGTCCAATCGATGATGACGATTACTGGTTGTTACCAATCATTTGGAATCGATAGTTCTTTTCACACACTCTTATGAGAATGTGTGTTTAGAAATCTTAGATGATCCTGATCTCCAAATCAAAGAGGCAGAATTTGAAGAGGAGATTCATTCAACAATTGACAAGCTTAAAGAAATCAACCTGACGAAGAAAATCGCCCAATGTACATCGGTTCATTCTTGAATAAAGAAGAAACTAATGACCTAGTTAGGCTATTGATTGAGTTGAAAGACTACTTCGCATGGAGTTATGAAGAAATGCTCAGATTATCTCATGACGTAGCTATCCATAAGCTAGTAATAAATCTTAACACTACCCCTATTAAGCAAGCTCCTAGACACATGCGATTAGAAATTGAACAATAGGTCATTTATGAAGTCAAGAAACTTATCGATGCTGGTTTCATCAGGGAAGAAAAATATCATACCTGGTTAGTTAGTGTCATTCCATTTAAGAAGAAGAATGACCAAGTTTACATATGCATCAATTTTAGGGACTTAAACAAGGCATGTCCTAAGGATGAGTTTCTTCTTCCTATACCAGAATTAATGGTGGACATTGCCTCATCTCATGCAGTCTTCTCTTTCATGGATGGGTCCTCGCTATAACCAAATCAAGATGTCTCAAGATGAAAACACTACTTTCTATTAATTTTATATAGGGTCATGCCTTTCCTTAAAATCGGTGCTACATACCAATGACCATGACTCAGATCTTCAACTAACTCCTCCATGATCAAGTTGAGTGCTACATTGATGATCTAGTAGTCAAGAGAAAGAAAAGGAAGACCACCTCTTTGACTTGAGAGTAGTTTTCAAACGATTAAGAAAATATAACCTCAAAATGAATCCCCTGAAGTGTGCATTTGGAGTAGCTTCAAGAAAATTCCTTGGGTTTGTTGTCTGACACTGAGGAATAGAAATAGATCCTAAAAAGATCAAAGCTATCTTTGAAATGCCACCTCCTAAGAGTTTAACTCAACTCAGATCCTTTCAAGGACGGTTGCCATATCTAAGATGCTTTATCTCCAACCTATCGGGGAGATGCAAGCCAATTTCAGCACTTGTCAAGAAGGATGCCAAGTTCAAGTGGGATGACAAGTGCCAGCATGCATTCGAAGACATCAAGCAGTATTTGGTGAAGCCACCAATTCTAGCCTATCCAATCATCCTCACACTCTGCATTGGATGACTCACTTGGCTCTTGGCCAATGATGAGGAAGGAGAATGCTCTCTACTACCTTAGCCATCATCTGATTCCAACTAAAGTGAACTACCCACCTATTAAAAAATATTACCTAGCTTTGATCTTTGCTTCCCAAAAGCTATGGTAGTACATGCTTTCTCATAAGGTGAACTTGATCTCCAGAATAAATCCACTGCAGTATCTCATTGCATGGCCAATGCTATCTGGACATTTGACACTCTTGTCCATGATTCTCTACAGTTTGATATCACATTCATACCCCTCCGAGCGGTAAAAGGATAGTCACTAGCAGATTTCTTAGTAGCACTCCCACTTACTGCTAATTCTCTTAGTGACGATCTCCCTGATGAACAAATCATGAACTTAGGGGAGGTTGGCAACTGCCGATGGGAGATGTATTTTAATGGTGCAGCTTCTTTTCTTAAAGGGGAAGCACCACAATCTATTCTCCCAGGAAAGGCAGGGGCAGAAATAGTTCTTCTAACTCCAGACCATGATGTGATGAGATTCTCATACTATCTTTCCAACCCCTACACTAACAACAAAGCTGAGTATGAGGCTTTGATTGCTAGTTTAGAGTTAGCCATCACTATTAGTGTCAAGAGCATCAACATCTTTGGAGATTCTCAGTTGGTCATCAATCAATTTGCTGGTTACAAAGTTCTTAAACCCATGCTTCTTCATTATTACAAGTATACCATGAAGCTGTTATTTGAAGTCACCATCTACAAGGTTCCCATGAGAGACCATATGCTTTGGCCAAACTTGCCAAAGAATTGGCATGTCAGGAAGATGTGTCCTTTCAATAAGGGTCCAAAATTGACAAGTCTTATCCTTATTGATCTTTGAACTCATCGAGACTTTCTCTTGAAGGGAGGTTATTGTTGCCAAAAAGGACTAGGAGATGGATTGGAGGCAACTGTTTATAGATTACTTGAACACCAACAAACTACCTTAAGAAAAGTCATAAGCCCATCAGGTGAAACAGAGAACTCTCTCATATGCTCTTGTTAATGGCACCCTATACCGTCGGTACCGTCGGTCCTTTGACCAAATGTGGTTATGTTGTTTGGACAAACACAAACCCGGCATTATGCGAGGTACACTTGGTCTATGAGCACATCGTCCAAAGATGAAGATGAAGATCAAATGACTAGGATACTACTAACCTTTGATGAGATGCCATCAATGTTAAGTACACGGTGTGGTCCTCCACCAGCCACCCAATGTTCTATACCCTACATTGGCCTCATGGCCATTCGAGTGTTGGGGTACCAACATTGTGGGTCCGATCGATCCTCCTTCTTCCAAGAGGAATCGATTCATCTTAGCAGCCACCGACTACTTTTCCAAGTGGGTGGAAGCCATCCCACTCCGAGAGGTCACAGCATCTACTTCAATTTTTCAGGAACCATATCATATATAGGTTCGGGGTACTTCGATGAATTATATTGGATAATTGTATTGCATTCAAAAGCATGAAGATCAACAGCTTCGCCAGAAGACATGGTATAGATTAGAGATACTCCACCATCTACTACCCTTATGCAAATGGCTTAACAGAAGCATCCAACAAAACTCTCATCCATATACTGAAGAAGATTCTTGATGACAACAAACAACAGTGGAACAAGTAGTTGGTTGAAGCTTTGTGGGCCTACCGCACCACATACCGAACTCCAACTCAGTCTACCCCATTTTTCTTAATGTATGGGTCTAAAGTCATTCTTCCTTTAGAAGTTAAACTCCCATCACTAAGGATAACATTGGGTAACAAGATCACTACAGAGCAGAATACAAAGTTATGGTTAGAAGAGCTCGAAGCTTTGGAGGAGAGTTACTGGGCATGCCAAAACCTCGAGTTGTACAAGGCTAAAAAATTCAAGCTCACAACAACAAGTCGCTAGGTCTTTAGTAGGAGCTTATGTTAGTCCTAAGGAGATCAATTGTTGCCCATCAAAAGATGGGAGGCAAGTTTGAACCCACTTGGGAAGGTCCCTATGTCATAGAGAAGGACTACCAAGGAGGATCTTATCAGCTTATTGATTGTAAAGGGGAATACCCAATATTTCTAATTAATGGGCTCTATATAAAGAAATATTACCCATGAAACAAATCATGTTTGAAATTAATCATTAATAAAAAGAACAAAAATCTGATTCCATTCATCAAATCTTCTCTTCTTTCAAAGCATTGATTGCTTATCTTGTGAATTCGCCATGGCATGTTTAGGGTAAGTGTAAGAGTTCCCCAGTGGCATCATATCCCTCTTTCACAACACAAACACAATCTCCGATGCTATTAGAATAGGTGTAAGAGAACCAAAGTGACATCTTTTCTTAGTGGGAATCCCATTTTCATCCATGGAATCACTTCATCAAATCCCCTAGTGTGTTTAGGATAGGTGTGTGAGAACCCAGAGGTGTCTTATTCCTTTAACACATGCACAAAAATAAACACAAATCTTTTGTCTCAAGCTATTTTGATATGAGAGCAAGCCCCTATGACACTCACTCATTAGTTGCTCTAGGTCGGGTCTACATACTACCTCGCTAGTATGTCACCCAATGGTCACTTGTTAGAGGATGTGAGTTCCCATAATTTCTTCCCAACTTGACCATTGCAAACTAAAGAACACCTTATTAGTATGATAGTATTCACTGCCCAGCCAGTAAGCTACCTCATGTTGACTTTGCTTAAGAAGATGTGAGTCTCCGTGCTTTCTACTTGAACTAGCCATCATGCTATGACTAAGTCGAGTATATTTAAGGTTTAGGATAAGTCTCCCAGAGGCTCCTTTCCTCTTGACTATTTTTGAAATGATATAAGTCCCTTCAGTGGCATTCACTCAGTAGTCACTAGGTCAGATGGCACCTGTCGAGCCAAAGACAGACTATCCCAATAGTCAGTTCCGCTATAGGAGGATGTGAGTCCCCGAGCTTTCTTTCTAGGCTAATTGTTGCAAACTGACGGACACCTTAGGTTGGTTGATGTTCTTTATACTGACAGCGACTCACCCGGTAAGTACACCACTCTTGGCAGATATGAGTCCTCGAGCTTTCTCCTTGAGTTGGACATCGAATACCTATGTGATACATGACTAGCCATGTCATCTTCTCTAGGGTGTTGGATCAAGCCTTTGTTGGCCCCTTCCCCTGCGGGAACTCTATTTGGATCATGTCCTTCGCGACCCCATTTAGACACTATCGGAGTTACTTTTGGATTGGAGAGTCCCCTTTTCCTAGTAACCACCCCTGTGGTTGGAGAATTTATTCAGCTGATATGTAGATTCTCCCTTGGTTCAATAAATCTGAGATAGGTCTAGGCTGATATGAGTTCCTTCTCAGTTTGATCTCTCACAAATCAACAAGGTCTACAATAAAACAAATAAAATAAATAAACAAAATATTCGCTTGTGGATTAGGAATTCAAGGCCTCAAAGGGCCCCTTCTCCCAAGCAGACATCCTATCTTTAGGCGTGTCAGTGAACTCCCTATGAATTTTGACTACAGTTGAGATAAATCTGGTACTCACTCCGTAGTCGCCCCTAGGTCGGGTTCAATTTGTTTTGCAACAAGCAGGTTGCCCCGACAGTCATTCTGCTTTGGAAGATATAAGATATGACACATTCTTTCTAGCATGACTGTCATAAACCGATGGGCAACCCTAGGTTGGGTTCGATTTGTTGCCCAAAATAATCGATCACCTTAGTGGTCTTTTATAGTGGTAGATGTGTCCCCGAGCTTTCTTCCCTTGAATTGATCATTGCAAACCAAAAGGCACTCCTTTGGTTGGATAGTTCTCCCATCGACTAGGAAGCTACTCCCTTTGGTTTAGTAAATCTGAGATAAGTCTCGGCTAATATCAACCCCTTCTCAATGTGATCCATCACAAACAATCAATCCATCAAAATGAAAAATAAAATTAATCTTTGACTATCTTTGAGTTGATCTGAGTCCCCAATGGCATTCACTCAATAGTTAACCTTAGGTTGGGTGGACATGTTACATTACTAGTATGTCACCCCAGTGTTCTTTTGTAGTGAAGATGTGAGTCCCTGCACTTTCTTCCCTAAATTGATCACTTTCACTAAAGGCATTTTTTGGTGGATAGTCCTACTGTGGTGGGTAGACTACCCTTTGGATTGATAAATCGACCATCAGGCCTGGTCTACTCTGCAGTCCATCACAAACCAATAGGATCCAATCAATCTTAAAATCTCAAACAAATGAAACAAATTTGATCATCTTCCCCACTTGAACTAAATTAAACAAACTCAAGCTAAACTCAAAACACAACAATCAATCAATCTAAATCTAAATCTTTTGCTTCTCCTTAGTGAGATGCAAGTCTTTCTTGCCCCTTAAACTTTGCCCCTCCTAGTGGAGAGTTCACTTGTCTATCCCCACCGGAGTTAAAAAAAAAAAAAAAAATGAAACAAACAAATAATAAATTGAAACAAATTCAACCCTTTTCTCTAGTGAAAATTTCTCCCTAGTGAGACTTGAACCTACTTCCCTAGTGGAAGGTTCACACTCTATCCCTTATTGGATTCCTCTTCTCTCTCTTATGTCTTGGACATAAGTAGAGCCACATTGCACTAAGCTCTGGATTCTTTCTACGCCTTGGGTTAAGGATAGATTATTTTTGTTAGTGCTTGTGATCTTTCAGTGTTGTTGATCATTTGATCAACACCATACATCTTGATGTTCCTTGTCGGTCACACCACCTATTGCCCTTTGTTGACCTCATTTTTAGAATGAGCTCTCAACCCCTCCATCTTAGACATAGAACTCCTCTTAAACTTTAAGGGATCCTCAGTCTTAAGACACATATGGTGATTATGTGGATACTCAACCTAGCCCTAGAGACTTAGAAGAGTTAGCCATAGGAATAGGTCATGTCTTAGGAATGTTAAGAAAATTTGCCTACCCTTAGCTTGAACCATTCCTCACCTTTCTTTCCTTCAAGTCAAACTTCAAATCAATCTTATTTGATTTTGTCCAAGCTCAAATCAACTCCATATGATTGAAATCCATGATTGAAACCCATGATTGAAATCTATGATTAAAACCCATGAATGAAATTCTAAGTCCAAATCTTGCTTAAGTCCTTAATCTTCCCTTAAGGACTTGGCCTAAATCATGATCTAAGCTAATTCAAACTCATGAGATTGTCTCATAATTCATTTATATTCTCATTTAAATTCACATATATAAATAAAATATAAATTCAAACCAATCAAACTAAACTCAAATTTCAAAATCAATTCATGAAATTTCTTAAGTCCTTAAGATTCCTTTTAATGGACTTAGCCAAAATCATGATTGAACCTATTGAAACTTATGAGATTTTCTCATAATCAATTTATATTCTCATTTATATTTCCCATATAAATGAAATATAAATATAAATCAATCAAATCAAATCCAAAAAATTAAATTCCAAAATTCAAATTTTCCTAAGTCCTTTAAATATTCCTTTTAATGGACTTAGCCTAAATCATGATTAAATCAATTCAAATTCATGGGTTATCCTCATAACTCATTTATATTTGCATATATAAATAAAATATAAATATAAATCAATCAAACCAAACTCAAAATTCAAGCTCCAAACTCTAAAAATTTCCTAAATCCTTTAAATTCCTTTTAATGGACTTAACCTAAACCATGATCAAATTACTTCAAATCCTTGAAATTTTCTCATGATCAATTTATATTCTCATTTATATTCATATATATAAATAAAATATAAATTCAAATAATCAAAACCAATCCCAAAAATCAAACTCAAATCCACTCAAAATCCAACCTAAGCCTTTCAAGTCAAAATCTTGAACTTAGCCAAATTAACTTCAAATCAAGCCAAACTCTTGATTCTCTTCATGATTCAATCAATCCTACAATCATGAATTCATATATAAATACAAACCTCAATCACTAAATCAAAATCTAATTCAAAAAATCAAAGCTAAAATACTTTCATGTTCTTCCTTTGAATATGAAATTGTCATATGAATCAAAACCCATTTGACTTCAAACCACTTGCAAATAGATTTATATTTCAATCATAAGTTCATATACAAGTTCAATCAAACTCAAATCAAGCTTTGACCAAGCCATTTGACCCACTTAGGCTCACTTGACCCAAAGTGACCTAATGTACCCTTATGAGCCAAATTCTAATCCTAACTAAATTGGATTGAATCAAACTCACCTATACCTCTCATCATGATCAACAATCATCATAGGATGATCAATCAATCAAATTGGGTCAAACCAAGTCAAACTTAAGGGTTGACCAAATCAACACAGCCAAAATGAAACCCAACATAAAATCCACCATAGGCTAAATTGATTGAAACCATTGATCTAAGTTCATTCATGAACTATGTTTGAACTTGAAGTCAACATTTGAGCCTAACCTAGCCAATTGGTCACTTGACCCAAGTTGACCCAACTTGACCTAAAAGTCAAAATATGTCAAAACTTGATCTAAGCCAAATTGATTGAAACCAATGGGTCAAGTTCATTCTAAATCACTTGTTGAACTTGACAAAAGCCTCAATTGGCCAACTAGACCTAGCAATTGTGGCCCAACTTGACCTAAAGGGTCATGTTGAGCCAAATTCAAACTTATCCAAAATTGATTAGTAACAAAGATACCAATCCACTCCATATGACTAACCAAACCTAAACCTACCCTTGACCTAGCCCAAGTAGGTCAAATGGGACAAATTGGTCAACTTGACCCATTTGACCTAAATAAAGTCATATGAGCCAAATTCAAAACTAAACCAAATTGAATCAAACCAAAGCCACCAAAATATTTCAAATGGTCATATGAACTTGAGCAACCCTTGGTTTGACCCAATTTGACCAATTGGTCAACTTGACCCAAGTTGACCCATTTTGACCTAAATGGGTCAACATGAGCCAAACCTCATCAAATGATTTCCAAAACTCATGAAACTTGGTCAAACCTAGTTTCTCCACATACCCAACATGTCCAAATTAAAAAATCAGCAAAATGACCATTCTACCCCTAGGCCATAGAACAAATTTTGGTCTAATCCATAAGTAATTTGGTCATACCCTCTTCATATCAACTTGATACCTTCCTAATAGCTGCATTGTGTGGTTGCAACTATTTGGTGAAATGAGAGAAAGTATTGGTATCTATATATTTTATGCTGAGTAGAGAAAATTATCTGTAGTCACATTTTGTTTACTTAGGGGTTTTTGTCGAAAATAGTTTTGTGGGTCTTTTTGAGAAAGTTGAAGGTGTCTAAAACAATAATGGTGAAAGTGCTGCAGGAAAATTTGATATTGAGGAAGCTTCGGTTGGGCCTATATATTTTATTCTGAAATTTAAATCAACTTTAAATCAAGTAGAAATGTTAGGTTAAAAAATGCAATTTAGTCATTTAAAAATCAGAATGCAATGTCTCAAACAACTTTCTAGCTATCACCATGAAAGTTATCGTTAAAAAAAAATGCAACTTTCTGTTCAAAAACACAGAATGTAATCTCAACAACAAAAGAATTACTAGTTTCTTTAAATGCACCCTAGAGAGAGAGAGTATTGGTAGGTAGAATCATATAGAATTAGATGGATGGTTATACATGTGAATATGTGACCAAATTTTGTATTAAGAGAGATTTATGTTTATGCTACTCAATTTTTTAATATTTATATAGCATAAAATTCTTTTATATTTATATATCTATCATCTAAATATTCAAATTTATATAAGTAACTTAATTTTAATATTACATTAAGATATCATCATTATTTTTTAAGTGAAGTTGAAACTTTTCTTGCATAAAAAAATACATTTATAAATATTAAATTTAGCTGTTAGGTTGATATGTAAATTCATAAGAATTGTATGTTATGTTTGTAAATATTTCTTTTTTTAATTTATAAAATTCACATAAAATGTACATATCAAATTTATGCTTTTGTCCCTGGAAATAAAATTTTATTTAATCAAGTTATGCAAACCAAACAATTAATGGTTTAAATTGATTAGCGAGCCTTACAAACAGCGAAAAAGTTGCGCACTTATTGTATAATGTTAAACATTCTCAGCAAAAGCTGGGTCTAAAGTTTTTCTCTCATTAGTTGCATGTTCTGAGTTCTCCATGTATTATTGCAAATATTCTTTTAACAGTACCGATTTGTTATGTTCCCAGATTTCGGCAAAAGCAATTGGATAAGAATTAATATAACAGATTTATTCTTTAACAGTGGATAAGTATTGGTTGTCAGGAAATAAGGTCCATAGAATCATCAATTAGATTTAAGATCGTTGAATTCATCACAACGAGGAACAAAAGAAGATAAACTCAACAGCATTAATTGAGTACAATCTGTGTCTATATAACCCCAAATCAAGAATTGAATAAGTATTAAAAATTTCGGAATATAATAAAGGGTTGAAAGATATCTAAATATTGTGTGAGTACAGTTAAATCAAGTATCTCAATAAGAAAAATTCTACGAGCTTAAGATTACGTAATTATAAAATCATTTTGGCACTTAAAAAGTTCAATGAAGGGTCTAAGGTTAAAATAAATAATATGGGATGCTCAATGAAATATTATGAGATTATGACTAAAATAATCAAAATGTAATTTCCAACAATTATAAATAAACACTCATTCTTTATATGAATGAGGACATAGATTAAAAATTACAAAGACATTGGAGATTTGAACAAGTATAAAGTAGTGTTTGGTAGCTAATTCTAATAACATAAAAGTAAGTACTAACTGTCATTGTTATATCATCATATCCTAATCATCTGATCACTTTCTCTATCCTAGCGTCTCTTGATTATCGTCATCCAATTATCATCTTTTAATTATTATAGTGCAATTTTTATCTCTTGATTGTTGTTGCCTCTGAATAACCCGACTTTGTCAACACTCTTAATACTTATATCACAAAGATAACTATTTTTTACTTTGTAATCCTATCTTCATCAATTAAGGAAGATTTAACTTTGTAACCTCACATATATAGTGAATTACTTCAATTAGGCCTATCTATAGTTTTCCTTTCTCATATTTTTCATAAAATGTTGATGCCTTAACCGCTCCTATCATTTATTTATTTATACATGAGATCCTAATGCAAAGCTAGCACATAAAACTATCTATACTATCATATATTTTCTATTATGCAATAATAATATAATTAATTCCATTAGAAACTAGTTCATTTTTTAAAATTTATATTCTAATATACTTAAAATAAAATATAAACTAGTCAAAAATGAAAATAAATATTAATGAATCTTTGATGAAAATTTTCCATGTGATTAACAATAAATTATTATTTTTATCTATCCATTCAACTATTATGCATCACTAAAAAAATTAATATAATTAGGCACAAATCTTGATGCTTTCAAAATGAATTCTACACTGATTTTAGTAAATTTATAAACAAATTGAATTCTCATAAAAAATTAATCTAATGACACTAAAGTGATTTGAATTGAGTTTAAATCATCTCAAATCAAGCACTTGAAAAACTATTAAAAACCTTTTAGCATTAATCAAAGGATAAAATAATCTACAATTTTTATATATTAATAGTCAAAATAAGTGGCTTGACCAGAGCAAATTCAATAAGCTCAAAATCACCTAATTATAAAATCATTAAAGCGAAGGAGTAGTTAGGCCACTCGACTCAAAAGAGAGGAATAAAGTAGCTCTACTAACCTTGACACTCAAGCACTAAATATTTAAAGAATAATTTATTATTATAAAACTAATATATGCAGTTCTATCATTTTTTAGATTTTAACTAGAATCATTAAAATATTACTCAAAAATATAAATAGATCATAACTTTTCACTGAGAATTTGGACATAAAGAAGGCAGTTTGGAGGTCTAAAGAATTGATCTCTATCCAATATTAGATAATAACGATCACTACTAATAACTTGATGCTTGGCTGCCATTAAGCTTGAGTTTTGTAATTTATATCGCCATCTTCTCCAATTGAATTGAAGAGAAAATCTTTAAATTCCTTGTCAAGATAATGGATAAATTTATTTGGTTGAGGCCCCAAGATTTTTTTTCTTTTCTAAATTTTATATGTAAAAAAGCTAATGTCTTCCATGTCTTAATCATCTATCTATGTGAAAAGGTATCTTTTGTGCAAAATTAGGATGTAAAATTATCTCTCTACATTAATAAATTATCTAGTATATACTAATTTGTACAATATTTTTATAATCAAATATCAATGAAAATAAAAATTAAATGCATTTAAAAATTTGAAAATAAAAATTAAATACTCCTAAAACACAATAAAAATTAGTGAAAAATAAAAATATATTGAATCTCCCATTTTTCATTAGTTTGTTTACCGTGTAGCTATTTTTTATATTAATTTTTATCATTAAAAATTAATCAGATTTTTAATTTTTCAATCAACGTATTTATCTCATTATCTTCGTCATCCTTACTCCTACCAAATATGCAAAATTTGAAATTCTTAAGATATAAAAAAAATTTTGTTTAAGGTCATAGACTAAGCTAGCAAATAAATAAGTAATCATTAAATGGCCGCTTTATAAAAAATTTATTAGCTATTTGTTAACTAATAAAAAATATAATTATGAAAAAATTAATAGCTTAAGCAAATATTAAAACATATAAATGAGCCTTAGGCCTAGTGCTACATACCTGAGTTCCTAATTTTCAGTACTTCCATAATACGCTACATTTCATTGTCTATATCGACAGTGATGGGCTAAACATTTATTCTCTTTGGCTTCGTACATTGAACTTAGATATTCTTTTTAATAGTATTCCTCCATTGCCCATATTACGGTTATTTCGCTAATGTTTTACAACAAAAGCAAAATCCAACAGTGGGTATTATTCAGTTGAAAAATATTTCTATGGTTTTAAAAGTATGGAAGTTACATTTTATAAATTTCTTTTTTATCTAATAATGATTTTCTTATATCAAGAAAAAAAAATAGTTGTTAAAGATCTAATTAAGAAGGACAAATATATATATATATATATATATATATATATATATATATATATATATATATATATATATATATATATATATATAAAATAGGTTCTAATTAATTTTTAAATTATGTTTATTTCAAAAAAAAAAAGGGCGTTAGAAAAGAAATTTATGAGGCTCTCCTTTGGCTTATATAGTAAATATTTAATTTATGTAGACCCATATCTTGAACATCGGTTAATCTACTTCCATCTAAACTTGTAATGCTTAGGCCTAATAGGGGTGTAGGCGAGTCAAGCTAGCTCGAGCTAGCTCGAGCTCACATGTCGAGCTTGTCGAGCTTCAAGTTCAAATTCGAGCCTATTGTTTAGCTCGCCTGTAGATGAGCTTGAGTTCGAGCCTGCTATAGGCTCGGATAGGAAGATTATCTAACAGTTCATTTATACCATATTTAAATTAAAAAATTGGTTTCATCCTTCGACCCTTCGATTCATGCAAATGGCAAGATGCAATCAACCATACATTCGTGTTGTAATGTTATGCTTGCACATCCTGGCCGTCCAAACTATTGGTTAATAGTAAAAGCGATGTATGTGATACCTTAGATCTCGTAGTCTTGAGTATCGCCTCGCCACTCGGTTTACTTCATTCCAAGACCGAGAGTCACGCTCCTTCTTCGCTCCTCTATGAAAACCCTAGTTTCCCCTTACCAAATCGCCGATCTCTCTCACAAATGCATGAAATAGCTCTCCAGTCTCCTTCGAAGGTAACACTGCCAATATCCTTGTTGACCTCCATATGCTTACATCGAATCAATAAGATGAATTTGATCAACTTGAATGCTTTTGAGCATATTGGAGTTGAAATGCGATGATCAAATGATCATCAATGAGCGGACTTTGTCGCCAGCGTTTAGAACATCAGTAGAATATAAATATTGTACAATCTAACAATCAACTGATCAAACGATCGAGCTATCAATGCGTCGATGTGCATATCAGAGTTAGGAGGTTGTGCCGGACCTCATTTGTAAAATTTATTACTTAGCTTCTCAAAACCTATTAAATGAGGCTATGCGATCGATTGAATCTGTGACATCGGCGGTTAAGTGATAATCGCATTTTATTTGAGTGAAATTTATTCTCGATTTGACCAAACAGTCTTGATTGTAAACGGTATGTCGTTGTAAAATCGAATTAAATCAACATATATATTAACTATATAATGATGTCATCACAAAAAATTTGAATTAGGAATTGATTTAATCACTTGAATAAAATTCTTTTTAATTTTTATAAATTGCTATTAATCCCTAATTCACCCCTAAGGAGCCCGATTTTCCCTCAACCCGAAAACCTCAATCCCGATTCCCTTCATTCGCTCAGCTTCGCGTCCTTCTATTGCACGCGCGCGAGTCTCCCTCCTCCCTCTCTTCGTTTGATCTCATACAACCAGTTCCCTCCCACTCTTCGTTTGTCTTCCTCAACCGCAAGCCGCAAGGAACGACACGTTGCTTCCCACGTTTTTTTCCCCTCAATCGCAGGAAACCGAACGAGGACCTCCCACTCATGCTCGGCTCATCTTCAACCATAGCAAACGAAGGTCCCTTTTTTTTCGCTCTATTTCTTCCGTTGGCCCTCTTTCTTCCCCTTTCGCACCTACCCAAACTGTCGTAACCTTCGACTAGTGAGGAAGCGGCAACGGGAGCTCGTTGTAGAAAGCTTCGACGGGAACGCCGGTGTGTGAAGGAGAAGAGTTCGTGAGATCAAGCCGATCATCCTGCAAAATTTGCAGCAAGAAGATAACAGCTGGTTTCACTTAGGCTGGGCTTATCCACCAAAGATCCTAGTGGATTTGACATGGGCTATGATTAGGACTTTCTGAGGAAATGGGCAATCGAAGCATCTTCAACTCAGTCCGTCAATGGTGATGACAGAACAGAGATTGATGAATCATATGAGATGGATAAACTTCTTGACCAGGAGATTCTTCCATCTCTTGAGAAGTTCGGAAAGGAGAGGATGCAATACATGCAATGGGCCAACGACAATGCAGAATTGGACTATCTTAAAAGGTTTTGCATCGCTTATGAATATGTGCAGGCAAAAAAACTGCATGATAGTGCGGTGAGTGGAGTCACATAGATCAAGATTAGAATTATTGAACTTGATGAAAGAACAAAAAGATAAAAAAAAGATATAGAAGCAATGGAGAGTAATTTGTCTAATTTGATTTCTGAGAAAGAAGCAAATTTAGGTGGTGAGATGAAGAAGTTGTCACTGACTATTGATGAACTTTCTCGTTCTTTGGTTGAGACTTCAATAATGTCGAAAGAGGAGGAATCGTTAAGGTCAGAAAAAAATGTTGCCAAGAAAATTAGCAAGAGTATTGATGATCTCAAAAGATCAATAGCTGAGAGAGATTCTGCTGCTCTTTCAATGTCAATGATATAGTGAAATGATTGCTGATTGTAGATATAAAAAAAATATGAATATGTATATGGTATATGTATATGCTTCTTTTTATAGGTTTGAAGGAGCTCATCATCTCAGGTGAGAAAAAAAATCGGTAGATGTTTTAAAACTGACGTCACTCATTGGCGTGATGGGAAGACTCAGCGTTGGATGTGACTCGGAAATCTTTGTCAAAATTTTGGTAAAATTGACTTAAACAAATTTAAATGGAAATCATCTAAGCTCAAATTAAAAAAAAAAAGATGCAGAGTAAATATGGAAATAAGCATTAAATTAAAAAGAGAAAAAGAATCGTGCTTACAAAAAAATTTAAGTAAGTTGAAAGTTCACCCAAGCTTTGATCCATAATCCTTCTCCCTCTTTTTCAAGCCCTCTAAACTCAAGCAAATGATATGAAATGCAAGAATCCCCTCCCTTAGCCTTATTTATATAGAGGGAAAAAGTCAATGTGGGATCCATTCTTATTTAAACTTAATAATTAAGTGCAATGATGGGGTTTGATAAATAATACTAACTCACAAGTTTTAATTGAAATTCTCTACGACTTAAATTGAAGCAAAATAATAAATGTAAATTCCACGGTAAAGTGAGTTATCTTTTTCAAACTCTTCAAAATTAAAAAAGCTTTAATTGAAACTTGGGGAGGCTAATACTAAACTCACAAAAGACTTCGGATAAATTTGAAGTCCAGTTACTAAATATAAAACTTGATTAAGTTGAGGATAAATTTATATTGTATTTGAAGTTTTTTTATGTGAACAAATCATATTTGATGTCTAATGAAGTAAGAACCTCAATTAAATATAAAATAACAAATGATTGATGACAAACCTAATGGTCCATTTATAAATTGAGGAGTATTCTTATAAGTACAAATTCAATTAGGCAACTCATGATCACTCATGAATGTAGCCTTTAAAAGAACTATTTGGATCTTGCATTTAAAATTAAAATTGAAACATATGAGATTTGTTGAGTGCTATTTTCAAGTTAAAGTGAAAATCAAATGAATTTTAAAGGAGATTTTCACTAAAGATGAACAACTTATTGGCAAGTATAACTAAAGCTCATTAAAGACTACAAGCCAAATAATATCTAAGAATTGGAAAATTCAATAAGCAACACCAGATATGCAATTCTTCATACAAGCAGAGAACGATGCTAAGTTAAATTCTCCATGAATTATTGAGCTTCTTTCAATCCGAAAAAAATTAAGAAATTTCATTCTAATTATGATTTTCAAAGTCAATACTTCATTAATTAGATGAAATTATCTAATATAAAGCATGTGCCGACATAGATTTAAAATATAAATTTTAATGTCTAAAAAGACTGTGTAGACTAAGTTAAGATTAAATAAATATGAAATTAATCTCATAATTAAAAAAAATGAAATAATCTAAATTATCAAATAAGATGGGCCACACTTTGAATGCTTAAACTTGTCGAGGATCTTTGCGTGGGTTGCTTCCCGGTTTGGTCTTAAGACCAAATCTGGGTTAATAAAATCTAAAAAATCCAATAATAATATTATAAGAAATTTAATTTAGTAAAACATCTGATAAGTTTTTTCTATCATATGACAGTAAATTTGATCCTCTATTATTAAACTAATAGAGTCAACAATATCTGAAATAATACACCTACCTCGATGATGGCTGTGTTGAATGGTGATTTCAACCGGAGGAGATACTTCCATAAAAATGTGATTTTAATTTCAAATTTAACTAACTCAAATTAAGTGTCAAACCAAATGTGAAATATATGCCATTAAGCTATAAATGTCTAAATGAAAAGCAATTTAGAAACTTAAAGCTAAAAATTCTTTCCACCTTCCAATAGTTTATTAAAGGTGACAAATTAAGAAAACTCTAGCCAAAGGAGCCAATGTCAAATCAAGTGTTCTACTATGTTCACTCTCAATCAATCTCATGCGGGTGGGATGTGGCCGTGTCCTCTAAGTGCGTGGCTTGGTAGAGCTCACATATGATGCTTATGAGAGTTCTAATCGAGTGGTTGCCAAATGACACCATTATATTATGATCATGATTGTAGTCCATATGCTCCTAGTTGCTCTATCCTTTGAGTTGTGAATCATATGGTACACTTGATAGGGCAAAAAGCCCTATCAACTAAGGTAGACTTAAGATTATCTCCGTAGACAAACACCACCCCAAGTATACAAGGATTTCTTGGACGACGTAACCCATGTGTTGCTGACAAGGTTTCTTCGTTGTTGACTATCTCCTCACTAAGTAAACTAGGGTGGCGGCGGGATGGCACTATGGAATCTAGATCATCATCATCATTCCTCCGCTTTAAGCTAATGATGATGAATTTCATAAATTCAAAATCTAAATTCTAAAACTCCACATACCGCTACTATATGCTATGCATTTAGCAATCTAACGACGAGCCTTAATCTAAAGTTCTCTCTCAGCATTGAGAGGGCTAATTAACTATAGGTCCTTGTGCCTATAGAAAACCTGGAACCAGATTTAAAGTCCTGGCAAAACGATAGTGAAATCTCTGGGAAGTGTCTTATTTACTATTCCATCTTCCTTCTGAATATTACACCGACATATAAATCACAACTCTCTTTAATGTGAGAGGTCGGTGGCAAATTTTTGGAGCCTACAGATTTCTGGCAACTCCTCTAGGGACAGGTTTCTCTTTCCATCTTTGGCTAGTCAAATCTGAGCTATAATAGCAGCGAAATATAATGAAATTAAAGTTTAAAGTTACTTGGAGAACTATTGCTAATCGAACTTTTCACACTAGGAAGGCATGATGCTGAAGCTTCCTCTTCTAGAGGAAAACTGAGTAGAAGGTAAATAAGGAGAAGAAATACTAAGCTACGAGCTCAATAATTACTACCTGAATCACTAGCCATGTGACCATACTTGATACTAGAAGCGAGTGTTCCCACTCATAACAAGTTTCAAAATCTTAAGTTGGTGAAAAGGAACATCTCTACTGGTGATATCAAATAATCATTCTGGGAGCAACGACACCTAACTATAATCCCACAAAGAAGGCATCTTGAGACTCTATCTTCTAGAGTGCACAGGGTGCTGAAAGTTGTTAAGGAGAAGGGTCTTATGAAGAAAAAGTATCAATGCCCGATTATCAATGAAATGATAAGGCTTTAATAAAAAGGCTAGTCTTAGTGGGTAATGCTCAAGACTATTCTAAGAAATTCCTGTACGGTGAATAGCGGGGTGTGACACTTGGACCACAGGTCTAAGAATCTATGAAAGGTCCTAGTAAAAAAGAAAGCAAATTAGGAGGCCAGAGCCTCGAAGTGAAACTACCTTAAAGAAAGACAACGATGTGACATTTGGACTGCACTCCCACAAAATTCACTCCTTATGCACTAGTATTTGGGGCTGAAGCAGTCTTGCCACTTGAAGTTGAATTACTTTCACTCAGTAGTCATTCAACACAATCTCACTCAAGATGAGAATGCCCATCTATGGATGGAAGAGCTTAACACGCTTGATGAAATTAGGTTCCAAGCTCAGCAAAATTTATAAGTTTACCAAGCGAGGATGTCCAAAGCATTCGATCATACAGTGCATCCTCGAATCTTTCAAGAAGGAGAATCAATCTTGGTGCTGAGAATACCAATTATTCCTCACTATCATTATATGTGTAAGCTTTGCTTGAAAATTCTCTTGTAATGTAAGAATGCATTTCCAAAATAAAGCAAACATCCCCCTATCAGACATGGGGCATTTTTTAGTATATCTATGTAGGTCAGCATCATGCTTCATGCCGAGATCCCTAAATAAATATACCTACTCAAGATAAAAAAAAATTTGTGAAAATTTCCTTATTACATACGGGGCATTTTTAGATCTCTATATATAGATGAAATCAATATTATGTGTTAAGCTCTCTTAAGAGCAAATATATCAACTCAAATATTTATGTATTTGTTTAATTTCATCTTAAAAAATTTTCAAATGTATTATAGAATTCCCCATGCAAGACAGGGGCATTTCTTTATTTTCATATGGGTTGACATAGTGCCATAAGACGAGATCCTTGAATATATCCTAATTTAGGTAGACATTGTACTTTGAGCCAAGATCCCCACTTGATTACTCTATTATCTTAATATTAAAGGTACTATTGATTATCATGAATATTAAAGATGTATCTTTAAACAAGTTTGCACATAAGATGATTTTACATTTGAAAGATTCATCTTCTATGCTTATGAAAGTCCTAAAAGTCAAATGAGAGGATTTTAAATTTGTAAACTTTGATATTGTTAAGTTGGGGAAGCAAGTCTATTCACAGCTCAAGTCTAAGACTCAAGTGGGTCCTGACGATCAATAAGCCCAAATGTGGTCGAGTCATTGACTTTGTTCACTCAACAAACCATAAGAAAAAGCCGTAGTGGCAGAGCTCCCACTTGCTAGTCAGATGAAATAGCTATTCTACCTCAAGCTAACTTGACTTAACATGTCCAAGTCATTCAAAATTAAAAATTGTCTTAACTGATTAACAGACTATGAATGAGGATATAGAAGATGATTTATCCTTAAAATAACATCTGTGTAAAATATCTCGAAGATATACAAAGATGAAGATATAATGTCTCAAGTGCAGTACAAAATAAAGAAGAGAGAAATATTGATTTTCCAGTAGGAGAACAAGATAATACATGACGGATAAAAAGAGAGATAAAAAGAAAAAGTACATCAAGGAAGCCTAGACTAAGCTCTAAGCTCTTTGAATAAGCTAAAGACGATGCTCACTCTAGAAAGCCTCTCCAGCTTTAGTCAAAGCAGTTCAACATCCACCATAGCTTTGTGGCATACTTGGTAATGCTGCTGCTCCTGCTCTATAGCTCGAGCTCTCCCATCCTGCTCAGCCTGCAAGTCTAACTAGGATATCGCACTCGTGAGATCCCTCCATAACTCTCTGATCCTGGTAGTCTATCTGTCTAACTCAGAAGTGGCATCTATCGACCTATGATGGTCATGTCTTAGAGCCTTAGCGCTCTTCTCAAACTCATCATGTGCTAGGTTAGCTGTCTTTCTACGAAGCTTGACCCGCTCCTGAAGCTCTGTCAGCGAAGTACCGGAGCGGACGATACTAAGTGATCTCATCTAGTGGATCAAAAACTCTGCGTATCTATAAAGAGCCTCTAAGTACCCGAATCTGCTCCTCCAAACTAGTGCGAGCTAGAAGATCCAGAATGATGTTCGCATATGATGTGAAGCGGTCTAGTGACTTTGGTGAGCCCAGAGTAAGCATAGAAATCACATCCCTCAAAAATATCAAGTCGTAATCCTACATGCCTTTGTTGCGTGGATCTGGTGTAGACGGATATCGGTGGTAGATTTCACTGTAACCCACCTCAGGCACTACAAGAAATAAATGAAAACAATTAGTATAAAGTAGAGCAGTAAATGTAAAGAAGTGCAACTAAAGAACAAAGAGATGAAGAAAGTACCTAAATATGGTGAATCTGACTGAACTAGTGTGTCATAAGTGGCATAGTCCTCAGTGACCTTCACTATCTGATAAGCTCCAGGGCTATCTGCTGGCTCAACAGAAGCCCCACTAGGTATGGGGTCTCTCACCTCAGAAGTCTCCCAGGACAATGGACAGAGTAAGGCTCGGTGGGGGAATGGCTCCACTAAGGAGTAGCAAAATCGGTGGAGTATCAAAGGCAGGCACACTCGACGCTCAACTCTAAAGTCCTCAGTAGCATATCCAATTAGCTAACACCTGTGGAAGTGGACTCATGGAACAATCAATTGAAGCTCGACAAGCTCTATATCGGGTACTATCTACAGCGGTGAAGAAATCTCGTGTAGTTGAGCAATCCCTAGCTCTAACTCTATTATGAGGAGTGGTGTCCTCAGCCTTGACCTGCTCATCAACTGGTGCATCTATCATGAATCAAATTAAAATATCAGATACATTGAATATATTTTAATGATACAACAAAGAAGATGATAGAAGTATTGAAAGAGAGAAAGATAGTGATTATACCTCTAGCACTATTATCTTCTACCAATGATGATTGATGATGAGTCCTCCGACCTCGAGGAACTCCCAAAGACCTCACTCTACACTCATATCTTTTCACACCATGCTCCAAGAAAGAACCAAAAGACAGTCGTACCCAAGTGAGATGAGTATAGCTGACTCCTATGTGACTTTATGAAGGAGCTATCCGAAAATGAGAGCCAGTACCAAGCCTCAGTAAATGTAGTCAAACTATAGAAGCAGCATAGTAATGTGTCTCAGGAGACACTATCCTAGTCTTCCTGACATCTACTATCCCAAGGATGAATGGTCAGCCATCATGAGCAGTAGACTGAAAATCTGTCTGCAACACGGTTATCTTGATAGCCTCAATGATAACCGACCAAATCTATAACACAATCAGCTTGGATGTATGCTGAAAAGGTACTCGGCCACTCTCAATGTCCATTGACTACAAAGTAGTGAAGCTCTACCACTCTTACTGAAGTCATCAGTAAGGTTAGCCTCTATTAAGTCAAATGGTAAACCAACTGTATTTGACTAGTGAACTAGCAAGAATCGATCCTTGACCAAGTGAGGTGCAAAGAAGAACAGATGTATCTGATCCCTCTCAAAGATAGATGATGCTTGATACAGTTGAATAACTGTGGGATATCCTCGCTCTGAAAAGTAAGCTGGGCATGTGAAATAGGCAAATACACCATGTATATGAAGTGAATCCAAGCATATAAATAGTGTCAAGGCAAAGTAACATCACGTCTATTCAATGAATATGCCTCGAACCAAGAACTCAGAACTCATAAATCTATGGAACTAATGAGATCCGCTCACCTCATAAAATCTTGCTGGCTAGTAATAAAACACTTGGGCACATAGATCTCTATGTCGAGCACAAGATACAAAGCCAAGTAGCTATAAACCCGCTAAAATAACTCCTTCAAACCCTATGGCGGAGAAGTAAAGATAAAGAAGGCTCTGTAGTGTCCTCAGACAAACTACTATAATTTGACACTCCCAATTTAAGAGAATCATGTAGCAACACAGACTCCTCAGACAGAGTGCGCTCCTGCAAGAAACTCTAAATCTATGTACTCACTAGAAGTGTAGCACGTGAACGCCTAGAATACTTAGAAGCTTTGAAGGTCTGGTGATAGTGGCTCAAAATAATATAAATAAGAGGCATGGCTAACCTACTCACTATCATCGAAAACTACAAAATAACTCCTTATTAAATGGAACACACTCATCGTAGCCAAATACTTGGGAGGCGATACTGAAGTCCCAAGTGAGTGTCAACTCCTCCGGGCCTATCCAACATGTGTTCTGACTAGTATCTCAAAACTCTACAACTCTATGAGCCTAAGCAGGGGGAATGTCACTAAAATCACAAATGGACACATATACTGCTTCATAAATACCAATTGTTCATAAAGTGTCTCTGTGAGCATGGAAGACATACCTAGCCCATGTGACGTATCCATGTGGAAGACTAGGAATCCTGCCAATGGATGAATCTCGAAGCAAGTCTGATGAGCTCAACTGTAATTGATAGTGGCTTAGAAGCCTAGACTATCTCGTCTGCTCAATGCTGTTAGAAGCAGGCTGTAAAATATCACAATGTCGACTGAAATTTGAGCCAGGAGGATTGTAGTCCCCGCATTTTAGCTTAATGGTAGCCACCCAATCTGCAGGATCCTAAAAGCAAAAGAGTCTGAAGTACAGTCTAGAATTATGAAGGATCGTGTGAAGAACCCCTGGTAAAAATCATGTCCTCTCAACATATCAGTGTGCTGCTCAATCTATCCCTGATATCAGCATCTCCACGAAGATCATGTATATCAATCTCCAACCAAATAGCCTCCTCGCTAGGCTCACTAGAAGATAATTCGTCAGATCTCCTCTAGCTGAACATTCTCCTGTTAAATGATCGAAGAAAATGTATATAAGAACGCAGGTGACAACATGAAACATAAATGAATAAAGATAAGACATTAAGAAGCAATAAAAGGGGAAGAAGAGGTAAAATAAAAAGGGAAGAGAAGAATCTCCTTAGAAGAAAAAATATCAATGAGGTCAATTAGTTTTTTAACAAAATATGACTCACTCCATGAATCATATTATTGGGGCATTTGTTGACTCCATATGCTACATAAGTCGAATCGAGCATATAAGATGAATTTGATCGACTTTGGATGCTTCAGAATGCATATCAGAGTTAAAAGGCTGTGACGATGCCCAAATGATCTCTAATCGAAGAACATACTTCATCACCACGTTAAGAACATCAAAACTAGTCATAATATAAATATTGCACAATCTAACGATCAACCGATCAAGCGATCGAGCTATTAATGTGTCGATGTGCATATCAGAGTTGGGAGGCTACGATAATATCCAAACAACATTCGTTCATAAAATTGATTGCACCGTTAGCTTCAAAACATCAAAACCTATTAAATGAGACTGTCCATGGTTGATTCGGACAAATCTACGGGAACATCAAGCGATCGGAAGTTATAATGCACATTTTGAGCTAAAATTGGCTCGATTTGACCTCGATTTGAACCAAACAAATTGCAAAACGATTTACATTAAATATTAAATATTATATAATTCAATATATATATATATATATAACTATATAATGATGTCATCATAAAAAAATTTGAATTAGTGATTGATTTAATCACTTAAATAATTTTTTTTTATTTTTATAAATTGCAATTAATCCTAAGAGAGGATTTTTCCTCAAGCCGAAAGCCTCAATCCCGATTCCCTTCGTTCGCTCAGCTTTGCCTCCTTCAACTGCACACACACGAGAGTCTCCCTCCTCCCTCTCTTCGTTCGATCTCATACAACCGTTCCCTCCCACTCTTCGTTTGTCTTCCTCAAAAGCAAGCCATAAGGAACGACACGTTGCCTCCCACTTTTTATTTCCCCTCAACCGCAGGAAATCGAATGAGGACCTCCCACTCACGCTTGGCTCTTCTTCAACTGCAGCAAATGAAGGTCCCTTTTTTGCTCTCTTTCTCTCATTGACCCTCTTTCTTCCCCTTTCGCACTTACCCAAATTACCGTAACCTTCGACTACTGAAGAAGCGGCAATGGGAGCTCATTGTAGAAAGCTTCATCTGGAACGTCGTCGTGTGAAGGAGAAGAGGAGTTCGTAAGATCAAGCCGATCATCCTGCAAAATTTGTAGCTAGAACATAACTGCTGGTTCTCTTAGGTTGGGCTTATCCACCAAAGATCCTAGAGGATTTGACATGGGCTCTGATTAGGACTTTCTGAGGAAATGGGCAGTCGAACCATCTTCAACTCAGTCCGTCAATGGTAATGACAGAACAGAGATTGAAGAATCAGATGAGATGGATAAACTTCTTGACCAGGAGATTCTTCCATCTCTTGAGAAGCTCGGAAAGGAGAGGATGCAATACATGCAATGGGCCAATGGCAATGCAGAATTGGATTGTCTTAAAAGGTTTTGCATCCCTCATGAATATGTGCAGGAAGAAAAATTGCGTGATAGTCGGTGAGTGGAGACGTATAGATCAAGATTAGACTGCTGAACTTGATGAAAGAATTGAAAGATCAAAAAAAGCTATAGAAGCAATGGAGAGTAATTTGTCTGATTTCTGAGAAAGAAGCAAATTTAGGTGGTGATATGAAGAAGTTGTCACTGACTGTAGATGAACTTTCTCATTCTTTGGTTAAGGAGACTTCAATAATGTCGAAATAGGAGGAATCGTTAAGGTCAGAACAAATGTTGCCAAGAAAATTGGCAAAAGTATTGATGATCTCAAAAGATCAATAGCTGAGAGAGATTTTGCTGCTCTTCCAATGTCAATGATATAGTGAAATGGTTGCTGATTGTGGATGTACAAAAAAAAAATATGAATGTGTATATATATATATATATATATATATATATATATATATATATATATATATGAACCTATCAGCTCATCTCATGAGATAATCGATTGAGGTGTTTTAAAACAGCTTCATTGGCATCACGGAAGGCCCCAAACTGTTTGATGTGGCACTTCTAAATCACAAAATTTTGAAATTAGACTTAAATAAATTTAAATGGAAATCATCTAAACTCAAATTAAAAAAAAAGACGCAGTGTAAATATGGAAATAAGCATTAAATCAAAAAGAGAAAAAGAATAGTTTTTACAAAAAAATTTAAGCAAGTTGAAAGTTCACCCAAACTTTGAGCTATAATCGTTCTCCCTTTTTTTCATGTCCTCTAAACTCAAGCAAGTGATATGAAATGGAAGAATCCCCTCCCTTAGCTTTATTTATAGAGAGGGAAAGAGTTAATGTGGGACCCATCCATATTTAACTTAATAATTAGGTGCAATAACGGGGTTTGATGGATAAAACTAAACTCACAAGCTTTAATTGCAATTCTCTAAGGCTTAAATTGAAGCAAAATAACAAATATAAATTCCACGGTAAAGTGAGTTCTCTTTTCTTCAAACTCCTCAAAATTAAAAGCTTTAATTGAAACTTGGAGGCTAATACTAAACTCACAAGAGATTTAGGATATGAAGTCCAGTTACTAAATATGAAACTTGATATGGAGTTGTGGATAAATTCATATTGGATTTGAAATTTTTTTTTTATGTGAACAAATCATATTTGATGTCAAATGAAGTAAGAACCTCAATTAAATATAAAATAACAAATGATTGATGACAAATCTAATGGTCCATTTATAAATTGAGCAGTATAGAATTTGGTACCTTTCTTATAAGCACAAATTCAATTAGGCAACTCATGATCACTCATGAATGTAGCCTTTAAAAGAACCATTTGGATCTTGTGTTTAAAATTAAAATTGATACATATGAGATTTGTTGAGTGCTATTTTCAAGTTAAAGTAAAAATCAAATAAATTTTAAAGGAGATTTTCACTAAAGATGAGCAACATGTTGGCAAGTATAACTAAAGCTCATTAAAGACTACAAGCCAAATAATATCTAAGAATTGGACAATTCAATAAGCAACGCCACCTGATCTGCAATTCTTCGTACAAGCAGACAAAAGACGATGCTAAGTTAAATTCTCCATGAATTATGGAACTTCTTTCAATCCAAAAAAATTAAGGAATTTCATTCTAATTATGATTTTCAAAGTCAATGACTTCATTAATTAGATGAAATTATCTAGGCTATAAATATGTGCATGTGCTCAAATATAGAGATTTAAAGTGTAAATTTTAATGTCTGAAAAGGTTACATAGGATAAGTTGAGATTAAATAAATATGAAATTAATCTCATAATTAAAAAAAATGAAATAATCTAAATTATCAAATACTTGCATGGGCCACACTACTTTGAATTCTTAAACTTAGTGTCTGAGGATGTTGCGCAGGTTGTTTCTCGGTTTGGTCTTAGGACCAGGTCCGGGTTAATAAAACTTAAAAATCCAATAATAATGTTATAAGTGTTGACCTCACTTTTGGAGTGAGCTCTCAACTTCTTCTTCTTAGACATAGGGCTCCTCTAGACACTAAGAGTTCCTTAGTCTTGAGACACTTATAGTGATTAGGTGAACACTTAACCTAATTCTAGAGACTTAGAAGAGTTAGCCATAGGAATAAGTTATGCCTTAGGGGTTTAGGAGAACTTGCATACCCTATAGCTTGATCCCAATCCTTGCTTCCATCTTTCAAACCAAACCTCAAATTCATATCTAAATTCAAATCCAAATTCCAAAATCTAAATCATGATTACTTCCAAATCAAATGATTGAAACCCATGATCAATTCCAAATCCAAAACCTTCCTAAGCCTTATGAATGCCATCCATAAGCTTAGCCAAACCCTTCAAATCAACCCAAAGCCAAGTGAGTTCTTTATAAATCACTTATTCCATCATTTGTATTCATAATTATAAATGAAATTGGCATCCAAGTCATTCAAATCAAATGAATATAAATCAAACCAAACCAAAACCCCTTTTTCAAACTTTTGACCTACGTTGGTCAAATTCACAATCAAATCACTCCTAATTAAAATGATTCTCTCATGGATCATTTATATTCTCATTTATATTCACAAATATAAATAAAAATGGCCAAAATCAAATCAATATAAATTCAAAACTTAAATCCAAACCCAATTTATATCCTTTCAAGCCAAATCCTTGAACCTAGCCGAATCATTCTCAAATCAACCCAAGCCCTTGGATTTTCTCTTCAAACAATCACTCCTTCAATCACATGCCCAAATATAAACATAAACTACAATCACCAAAATCAAACTAACTCAAGTCAAACCTATGTTCATCCTTTTGACCTGAAATTGTCAAATGAATCAAAACCCATTTGACTCTAAACCACTTGCAATTTGATTTATATTTCTACCATAAGTTCATATGTGAGTTCAACCAAACTTGAATCAAGCCTTGATCAAGCTAATTGACCCATTTAGGCTCACTTGACCCAAAGTGACCTAAAGGACCTTTTTGAGCCAAATTCTAATCCAACCCAAATTGGATTGAACTAAGCCCATCTAAGTCTCACATTGTGATCAACAATCACCATAGACTGATCAATCACTCAAATTGGGTCAAATCAAATCAAACATAGCCTTTGACCAAGTCAACACTTAGCCTAAATGAGACCTAAACAAGCCAAAATTCACTATAAGTCAAATTTATTGAAACCATTGATCTAAACAAATCTATGATCAATAATTGAATATGATCAAGCCATCAATTGAGCCAAACCAAGCCTAATTGGCCACTTGACCTAAGTTGACCCAGATTGACCTAAAAGCCAAAATGGGTCAAATCTTGATCTAAGCCAAATTGATTGCAAACAATGGGTCAAATTCATTCAAAATTGATTGTTGAACTTGACCAAAGCTTCAGTTGACCAATTAGACCCAACCTAGCCCAATTGACCATGAACCCAACTTGACCTAGAAGGTCAAACTAACTTGAAATCAAACCAAATCAAAATTGATTGAAACCAAAGCTTGCAATACATTTCAAATGATCAACCAAGCCTAAAGCCATGACTCTAATTGGGTCAAATGGGTCAAATTGGGAAACTTGACCCATTTGACCCAAATGAACTAAATGAACAAAACCAAATTGACTAAACTAATGACACCCATAAAATGATCATTTGAACTTGACCTAACCCATGGTTTGACCCAATTTGACCAATTGTCAACTAAAATTTGACCCAACTTGACCTAAATGGGTCAAATTGGGTTAAATCAAATCAAATGAACTCAAATCACTTGAAATTTGGCCCAACCCATTTTCAAATCATTTCAAATCTGACCAAATCAAACTCATGGCCAAATGACCACTTTGCCTTTAGGTCCAAAGGTATCCTATGACCAAATTCACTTGGAATTTGGCCATTTCTTTCTCAAGGCCACTTGACATCCTTCTATTGATCCACATGAGCACCAAGGGAGGTGGTGATTATGACCTAATGAGCTTGGGTAGGCCATGACTCAAGGTAAAGCGAAATTGACCTCCCCAATAGCATTTGAACACTTAATGGGCATCCACTCTCCTTTTCATTTACCCAAAAATGACCCATGTGAGGGTATTTTGCAGCCCAAACCATGCCTCCAATCCAAGCCATTGATCCAAAATGACAAATCACCTCTCATCATCCATCCAAGGAGGGAGATATACCCCCCATTCTCTCACTCAAACGAAGCAATCATTTCTCGAGCTAGAGAGGTTGAATGAAGCCTCCCAAGCTTTTCCAAGTCATTCCGGCTCCCCATTTCCCATTCTCGGTTTTGCTCAAAGCCAAAATAGGGGAGGTGAGCTCAAATTCTAACTCATTTAATTCTCAACCAAAATCAAATTAACCTTACACACACCATCCTTGGACCTGGTCGAGCTCAGTCAAATCATTTCCTAAGTCTCCAAGCCATGGGAAGCACCATTTCAATCAAGGCCGATCACCATTGAAGGGGAGCTTGGTCAACCAAGCAAACTAATTCAAACCAAGGTGGATTCCTTCAATCTTAGTCTTCTAGGCAGCTATCCCTCCATTGGCCCGATGATAGCCTCCAATGAGGTAATTACTTGAAACTGTAGCCATAGAAAATTTTGGTTGGTCCTTTTCGAAGGAAATTCTTACCCTTGAAATCTTGACCGTTGGATGTGCATCCCCCTTTCTTCTGAAGGTGTGGGATCATTTTGATCCCAATCCAAGCTTGGGTGAGCTCGAATTGAATGAGGAGAGACGAATGGTGTGCGTCTCTCATCGCTCCCGAAGGAGAAGAATCATACACCATCCATTCCGCATGATTGGAATGGATGGCTGTGATTATATCATGTTAGATCCCCATTGATTCCTTCCTAAACCGCGGGATTGATCTACCATTCGATCTTAGATCGGGCGACCCATAGAAGATATTCCGCCGGTTATTTCGGAGATGAATGTGACAACTTAAATAACCGTCCGCCACTTGGAAAGCGTGCGATCGGCTTTGTGTCGATGGCCATGGCGATGGGATTAGTTAATTAGCCTTAATTAATCCAATTTTATTGGTGAAACTTTCAAAGTTCATAACTAATTGTAGAAAAATCTAAAAAGTACAAATAAATACTCATTTTAAAGATAATTCAAAGAATAATAATAAATTAAAATTAATTAATTTTGAATAGTTATTTTAAATCAATTTGAGTTTTATTAGAAAGGTAATTAAGCTAATTACTCTCTAATTAATCCAGCAAATTAATTCTAAACTTTGTGAGATTAATTAGAGGGATGACCTCTACCTCCCATGATTTTCTTAGAATTTATTATTTGATTAATTTGGGGAATTGCTTGTCTCATTATTAATCACTCTCTTAATTAATTAAATGATTAATTAGCATATTAAATAGTGATAAATTCATTAATTAAGTTTTCTAATTACCATGAAATAGTGAATGTACATAGGGAATGAGATTAGGACTTCTTTTCCAATCTTTTCTTCTAAGTCTATTTCATTTGGATAACACTTAATCAATTTGCAATTAATTAATGACCTAATCACTTTATTAAATAATTCAATTAATCAAACTCAAAACCAAATCATTCCAGAACTTAATCATTCAATTCTTGGGTAGATTTTTAGGTATTCAATAACCTAAGAGAGTTCCAAAAGAAATTATAATCAAACTACATATGCAGGAGGGTTTTAAAAGTACTTAATCAAACCCTTAAGCTTAATTAACTAATAATTGTGAGTCAATTGCATTAGACCCCTATATTTCTTAGGTGCATTACTGATTTAATTTCCATGTGGTTGCATATCATATGTTGGCTCATAATTACTTGGATAATTAAGTTAAAGTGGTATAGGTAAGGGATAATTAATGGATTTAATTCATACCTTAACCTCTCAACCTAATTGGTCTAAATTAAACCAAACTAATTCACACATGGGGGAATGGATTAGGATTAGCAAACCTTTCTCACATTTTCTAAGTCAAATTAAATTAAAAAAATCTCCTTAAAGAATTTTGATTCATTTTGAATGATCTTATTTTATAGGTTATCCTTAGGAATTAATTAGGGTGAATGAAGTTATATGCTTATATTCCTTTATTTCTTTCTAAGCATGTTAAATATTGTTTATCATATGAAGTCATGCATCCATTTCTTTTAAAAATTAATTAAAAAATATTTTCTTTTATGTGAAATTGCATGTGTTGGCTAAAATTAAGAATATGAGTGGCTATTATCACTATTAAACTAAAAATTATTTTTCAAAACCTATAAATCAAAGATTATAAATGAAGTGATGCTAGTTATAAATATTTATAAGCTTGCATGTGATGATAGTATAAGATGTGTATTATGAAGTTCTCTTCCCTTCTCTTAATATGGATTCACATAGGATTTGAAGTGTATAATTCATTTGAAAAGAATACAACACTTGCTATTAATCTCTATATTAAGACTTAGGAAGCATCCTCATATTACACATAAATATTACAACCAAATCAAACATAGTCTCTTGCATGATTCCTTATCCATTTAGTTCTTTTTGTACATCTACATGTATCTAAGAAAAGTGGTATATCAGTCTGGACATCTTGGGGCTACGAGGCTTTAAGTAGCTCCAAGTAGGTTTTGTACCTTACACCCCTGGTGTAGAAAATAATGGTACTCACTTATAACTTTTATACATGTGGATGTGCATTTAGCTAAAGGATAAAAGAATCTCTCTACTTAACAAAGGCATGTATTAATGATTCAATTAATAAATGGAGTATCCAAATTTTTAGATCATATCTCTTTGCACTCATCATTAAAGTGTGCTAAAATTGGCATTACATGTATAGGTATGCTTAGGATTATTCATATGCATGGTATACATGGTGGAAAGAAATGAATGGGTGTATGTTATGTGATAGTAATCCACCCTAACTAATTATAAGATGCCTTTCTTATTGAATAGGGCTATTTAGAGTAAATCTAAACTTAATTAATTAAAATACATAATAAATCATTCACCAAAGAAATTCATTAATGAATCTACCTTAGAAATCACTTAAGGTAGGGTTGAAAGAGAGCTCTCTTCTCATTTCTTCTCTTTACAACATTTAGCCACTAAGTCTAGGTTCATTTAAACCAAATCAAATCACCAACTAAAATTGACAAATCAACTAAATCACTTAAACTGAAACCACCATCTAAATTAAACATCTCACACTTAGAAAATTTCAACCTTAAAGCATAACTAAAATAAGCTACATAAGCCTTAAATGGCACACATTAGGCTAAGTCACCACTTCTAGCTTTATGTTAGGGTGGTGCATGGTTTGATGTATGATTTTTGTTTTGTGATGTAATATTTTAGATTGGATGTTAGGATGTATGTGTGTATACTGGATGATAGGGTGATCTTAGCCTAATCATGTCTTCTGCATGAGGTTGTGCTTAAGGGGCGATGTAATAAAAATATAAATGCTTTTATTATGCAGGTTACTTATACCGCTAAGCATAATCCAAACTAGGTCAAGTGGGCTTGGTTACCCATATGTGGGGTACTAAGTCTAAATTATTCCTATAACTTCTTGGGTTGTATGGTGTGTTTAGCTAATATTTGTTTTGCACGTGTAGCTAGATTTACTTTCCTTCCTTTTAATGTAATTTTTTGCATTAGGATTAGGATAAGTGCTATGGGGATTAAGGTGAACATTGGTTATAAGACTATGTCTTATATATCAAGTGAGGTCTTAGAGCAAACCACATCCCAAGTCAAACCAAAATAAAGAAAGAAATGGAGCAAACCAAGATAAAGGAATGAAGGATAAGGAGTGAAGAATGGAGGATGAAGAATGAAAACCCCCATAACACTTGTCATTTCATAATTATAATTATTCATTTGTAATCCAGGTTATATAAGGGTGCTCGGCTACCCATTTTATTTTTGGGTTGTGCGGGAATCACATTACCTCTTATTCTTTTGCGCTAATTTTATAAATTGATTGATGTTATGTTTATGATTGCACAATTACGATGACATGATTTTCCTAGTTTCTTAATTGTTTGATGGTTGTTGAATGGCTTGGATGCGATTAGGCTCTTAGAAAAAAATAAATTTTCTATCCAATTAATCAACTCAAAATTAAACTAAATTCATAACCTCACCTAAAGCCTAGGACATAAATTAAGATATTAAAAGATTTAGCAACCCCTTAGTTGGATATTGTATGCCTCATATCATCATAAATCATATTACTCTCACAATGGAGGGCTTCCACCTTTGCTAGAGAAAATGGCTTGACCTTTGAGAGCCATGGTGGAACACACATCTTTCTTTCGATTTTGGCCACAACCAATTTTCTCATGCATTAGGCATATGAAATCCCATAGTAAAATAAAACTGTCCAAAAATCAAAAATAAAAATTTCCAAAATCAAAAATAAAACTTGACAATATTTGCATTAGATTAAGTCATGAATTCATGCCCGTCATAGTGTTTCCAAGGTTCCCCAAACCCTCTTCATTTGGCATTGCCCACTCCCAAGCAAAGCCGAAATAGGGCATCCCAATCTCGAGCAATACTCCCTCTCCACTCAATCAAATTTCAATGCCTCTTAGCCACACCATCATCATACCCAAGCAAGCAACCAATTCCCAAGCTTCCAAGCCGGGAGTGAGTTCGATCGAGCGAGCCCCTTGCATCCATGGATTGGTGAACTGAGCCTCCTACAACAAATCAAGCTCAAAGCACTTCAACTAGGCCTCTTAAGCTACCTCCATTGCATTGGACATTAGCTCTGGTTAGGTAATTTTACAAATTGAGCCTTATATGGAAAAATGGGTTGGTCCTTTGTGAAGTAAATTTGAATTTCATAGAAAATTGATCATTGGATATGTGTGTCTCTCATCCTCAAAGGTGTGGGAAGAATTTGGAGACAATTCAAACTTGGGTGAGCTCAGATCGAACGAAGGAAGATGGATGACATCCATCTTTCATCCTCGCGAACTGGGAAAGATCATGAGCCATCCATCCGGTGTGATTTGGATGAACGGCTCTGATCAAATCCAGCAGTAGAGCCATCAATTCCATTCCTAAACCATGAATCGAATTGTGGCGTCCATCTTATGACTAGAAAGTCGCTAGATGTGACTTAAATAGCCAATCTATCGCGCCACATGGAAAGCATGCATTGGTCGCCGCCTCGGTGCCATGTGGCGATGATAAATCTTTAATTAGGGCTAATTAATTAGTTTTTAGTCCTAAAACTTCTAAAATCATAACTAATTATAGAAAAATCCAAAAATACAAACTTAGGCTCATTTTGAAGATATTTCAGAGTAAAATCTAAAAAAATTATAATTAATTGATTTTGAATAGTGATTTTGGCTTAATTTAGGTTTTATCAAAAATTTAATTAGCTTAATTGTACCTTAATTAAGCACTCAATTAATCTCAAATTTTTTATGGATGCTTAGGGGGATGACCTCTACCTCTCCTATTTTTTTATTTTTATTGATTACATAGAAAATCTTGATTAAGACCTAATCACTCTCTTAATCCCATTAATCATAATTAATGAATGAACAGTAACTTGATTAATCATTTAAAAATAATTACCTCTCTTGAACAGTAAGATAACTTAGGGGATGTGATTGGAGATATTTTTCCTAATTCATTTCCTAAGTCTTCTTTTTTTAAAAATTAAATTAATTAATGGTTAATGGAATGATTAATTGATTAATTAAGTGATTAATCTTCAAAATAAGAAAATTAGAATCTAATTGGATGACTAAATGATTTAGGGATTAGGATTTGGGCCTTGCCTTTGATCATTTCCCCTAAGTCAATTTCATCATTCAAATTAAAACATAACCAAAGTGTTTAATGAATTAATTAAAGGCTTAGTGAAATAAAATTAAAAATCAATTCATCCACACCTAAGCAACCTTTAATTGATCTTGGGTAGCTCCTTGGATGTTCAATAACCCAAGGTGAGAGATAATGAAATTATGGTTGGCTCACATGTGTGAGAAAATCCTAAAAGTAATTAAGTGAGATCCCTTAAGCTTAATTAACTATTAATCAAAAGCTAATTGCATTAGGCCCCTTTCATTTCTTAGGAGAATTGAAATTTTACTTTTCATGTGGGTGCATATCATATTAGCTTATTATTAATTAGTTAATTAACATAAGGTGATATAGGTAAGAGTTAATTAATTCATTTAATTCATACCTTAACCTAATTAAAATATAAAATCAACTTAAATGTTCTTCATTAAACCAAATTAATTCACAGAGGGTGAATTGGGCTAGGATTAGCAAACCTCTCTCATATTTCCTAAATCAAATCAAACTCAAAGTTAAAAATGTCTTTAAAGAATTTTTTGTTTATTTTAAATAGTATTATTTTGATTGTCCTTAGGAATTAATTGTGGTGAATGAAATCATGTGCTTACATTCTTTTATTTCTTTCCTATCATGCTAAATATTACTTACCATATGAAATCATGCATTCTTTTACTTTAAAATTAATTAAATGAAATGTTTTCTTTTATGTCAAATTGCATGTGTTGACTTAAATTAAATATGTGTGGCTATTATCACTATTAAATCAAAAGCTATTTTCAAAATTGATAAATTAATTATTATAAATGAAGTAATGTTAATTGCAAATACTTATAAGCTTGCATGTGATTATAATATAAGATGTGTAATATGAAGTTCTCTTTCCCTATCTTAACATGGAATCACATAGGACTTGCAAGTGTATAGTTCATTTGAAAAGAACACTACATTTGCTTAAATATATTCCTATGCATCTCCATGTTAAGACTTAGGAAGAATTTCAAATCACATATGTAAATCACATAACCAAATCAAACATAATTTCTTGCATGATTATCTATTCATGTGGTTCTTTTTGTACATTCATATGTATTTGAGAAAAGTGGTATATTAGTCTGGATATCCCGGGGCTGAGGCTTTAAGTAGCCCCAAGTAAGTCTTGTACCTTACGCTTGGTGTAGAAAATAATGGCATCATACTCACATAAAACACTTATACATATGCATGTATGATGTGGCCAATGAACAAAGAATCATAAATCAAATAAATCAAGTACAACCTTTTGCAAAGATTTTCCTATCCTTATAGTTATTCATACATTTACATGTATTTAAGAAAAGTGGTATATTAGTTTGGACATCCCGGGGCTGCATAGGTAGTGTAGAAAATAATTGCGATAAACTTTCTTAAAACTTTTATACATGTGAATGTGTATTTAGCTAATGGATGAAAAATCCTCTCTTCTATATAATAAAAACATGCATTCATAATTTAATCAACAAATGAAATATTTAAATTCAAAATACATTTCTTTGCATTCATCATCAAAGTATGCTAAGATTTACATTGCATGTATAGGTATGGTTAGGATTTTTTTATATGATATACATGATGGAAATGAAATGAATGTGTGTTATGTGATAGTAATCCATTATAATTAATCTTAAGATGCCTTTCTTATTGAATAAGGTTATTTAGAGTGAACCTAAACTTAGGGTTAATTAAAACACACAATAAAACATTCACTAAAGGAAATTCATTAATTAACTTACCTTAGAAATTACTTAAGGTAGTGATAAAAGAGAGATTTCCTCTCTTTCTTCTCTTTATAACACTTAGTTGCTAAGTGTAGGCTATATAAAAAAAGAAAACACTAAGTAAAATCTTCAAATCAACTAAACCACTTAAAGAGAAATCAACCCTTTATAAATTAAATCCCTCACACTTAGCAAATCATAACTCTAAAGCCTAGTTAGGACATACCACACAAGATTTAACACATGCACATTAAACTAAGTCACCATTTCTAGCTTTATGTTAGGGTAGTGCAGGGTTTGATGAATTTTTGAATTTGTGTTGTATTATTTTAGATTGGATGTTAGGGTGTATGTGTGTAGTCTGAATGTTAGGCAGACATTAGCTTAATCATATTTTGTGGAGGGGGTCGTGCTTAAGGGGCCACTGTAATAATAATATAAAACTTTTTTATGCGGTTAGCCCCAGCTATAAAGTTAGAATTGGACTTGGTTAAGCATGTGTGAAATGCTAAGTCCAAAAATATTCATATAACCGCTTGGGTTGTATGGTATGTTTAGCTAACGCTTATTTTGCAGGTGTAATTAGATTCACTTTCCTTCTCTTTTAATGTAATTTTGATTAGGATATGTGTTATTGGGGATTAGGATGAGCATTGGTTACAAGACCAAGTCTTATACACCATGTGATGCCTTTGGAGCAAGCTACATCCCAATCAAGCCAAAAATAGAAAGAAATGGTGCAAAAAAAAATGAAGAAATGAAAGATGAAGAGTAAAGAATGGAGGATGAAGAATGAAGACCCCCATGAAATTTATCATTCTATAATTGTAATTATTCTTTCATTATATCGGGATGTATAAGGGTAGAGCTCGGCCACCCACATTTCTTTTTGGGTTGTACAGTGCCGGCCTCTTATTCTTTTGCGATAATTATATAAAATTTTTTGATGCTTTGTTTAGCTTGTGTATTAGAAACAACATGTCTTTTCATAGTTTCTTTATAACTGTTGATTGTTGTGTGGCCTGGATGCGATTAGGCTCTTAGGATAAAAATAAATTTTCTATCTCACTAATAACTAATAACTAAAATTTTAAATAACTCATAACCTCACATAAAAGCCTAGGAATTAAGTCAAGATAATAAAAATATTTAGCAACCCCCTTAGTTGTATGATTGTATGTATAATATCATGCATGTCATATTCTTCCACTCTTGTTAAGAGAGGGCTTCCATCTGTGCTAGAGAATAAAAGGCTTAACCCGTAAGAGCCTTTCATGGAAATACACACCTCTTTCTCTTTTGATTTGGCCTATAATCAATTTCTCATGCATTTATGCATACAAAATCCTATAACCTGTGTCAAAATGAAAAGTCCAAAATTAAATAAAACTTGATGAACTTTGCATTAGATTTAAGTCATTAAGGAGTGGGTTTAAGGATTTAATTTCTCTTCTAAATAAATAACAACTTAACCATCTTATAAAGCATATGACTTGGCTACATGGATTTAAAGTGTATGAGGAGTTATCATCGCCACTCAGCTAATAAGTCCAATGTGGGTACCCTCTCTTGTGAGGTAAACCATATACCCACTTTCTTAGATTTAGGTTATGTTTTGGTCCTCGCCAAAGCTCCCTAAATTTAGGATCTGAGGTTGTTATTTTCTTTTGCGGGCTACAAGCACAAATCCTCACCTCTTAAGCATTTCCACAATCTTGTATCGTGGAATTATAAGACCTAGATTTCTAATTAAAATTTTATTTAAACAAATAAATCTCCTCAAAATCCAAATATATAAAGCCCAATCATTGGATAGATTGGAGTGCTCACTAGGCTTCTAGTATCATGAGCACTCCCTACACATCTCCTTTGGCTTCGATAATAACTCTCCCATTTTGATCTATGTCACTTGATTTTCTAAAAATGTAACCAATTTGTTGATAGTCTATCTTTGAATTCTTTGGAGATGATAATCGCCTACTTTAATCGAGTATTCTTAAAGGATTCATTTCCTTAAGATATAATTAACTATGGAGGCTTGCCTCAATAGAGAACTTAATGAACCTGGTTTAAATAAACCATGTTTTACTTTTCATGTAAAGTAGGAGAAAAATCTCAGGTATATTCGAAGACCCATCATGCTTTAGGGGTTCTTATTAGGTGATTAGGTCCATTATAGGGTAGTGACTTCTATCTCTCGAGATAGTATACTATTCCTTAATGTAGTACCCAATCACACTAATAAGTACATCCTTAGATCTCGTGGTGTCCCTTCACATATACACATAAAATGCACAAACCCAAAAAATAAACACCATAGATTTTTGGTGACTCCATTGGGGATGGTTCCTCTCTCCATCTCTAGTAGATGATTGTTGTCTCCACACATCGATAGTGGACTTGCATTTCATGTGAGATCGAGACTATCTTTCCTTTCATTGGCACTTAGCTTATTTCATTCTTAAGCAAAGCTAGCCAACATCCTTTAGGCTTTAGGACCTTAGGTCTTGAAACCCCTATTGGGTTCCCCAATAGGTGAGAACAAAATTTACCAATGAAGTGGAAGATAATAAAAACTTAGAACCTCCTCACCACTAACTTGGTGAGGCAAGGTTCATCATAAAAAAAAAATTTTTTTCTTTCACAAAATGACACTTTCCAAAAGCACCTTTCAAGAAATCACAAAATGAAAACCCCTCCATTTAATGATCCCTATGATTTCTACATGGAGGTTCTTTTCAAAAGCACATTCTTGAAAAATAATCATGCCCATTCAACATACTCAAAATTATTGAATGAGGAATCCATTTTTCAAATAAATTGAAACTTCATTCAACATATACCACATATGTTGGAGTTGAAGCTCCCCTCTTTTCAAGAGCAAATCAAGTCATGTTTGATTCCCACCTAACATATCTAAGCTTGTTAAAGTGAGAATCTCTTTTTAAATCAAAATATGAATTTGATTTAAAACATGAATTTGACCTTCACTTAATAATTTCAATTTGTTAAGTGAGGGTCTTATTTTCAAAACATAAATTTGTCCTTCACTTAACAATTTCAATTTTTTAAGTGAGGATCTTACTTTCAAAACATAAATTTGACTTTCACTTAACAATTTCAATTTGTTAAGTGGGGTCTCATTTTCAAAACATGAATTTGATTTTCACTTAACAAATTCAATTTGTTAAGTGAGGATCTTATTTTCAAAACATAAAACTTGACTTTCACTTAACAATTTCAATTTGTTAAGTGGGGGTTGTTAAGTGGTGGTCTCATTTTCAAATTTGACTTTTGCTTAATATATTCAATTTGTTAAGTGAGGGTCTCATTTTCAAAAAAAATAAACATTTAGGCTTTCACTTAGCATACCCAATATTGCTAAGTAAGAGTCTCATTTTTAAAGCATGCATTTGGTTCTACTTAACACATCAAATTTGTCAAGTAAGAAGCACATAATCATGCCATATTGGATTCCCACTTAATGTACCAAATTTGTTAAGTGAGAATCTCATTCTCAAGTCATATCATACTTTAATTTCCACTTAACACACCAAATTGTTAAGTTAGAGTCCCATTTTCAAAAACATATCAAGCACATTTAGGCTTTCACTTAGCACACTAAATTTGTTAAGTGAGGTTCTCTTTTCAACACACATTTGATCCCTATTTTAACATATCAAATTTGTTAAATAAGGATCCAATTTTTCATACCAATCACACTTGAGCTTTCACTTAACATACCAAATTTGTTAAGTGAGAGTCTCATTTTCAAAGGAAAACAAACATATCTCAAACACATTTGGAACTTTCACTTAACATACCAAATTTGTTAAGTGAGACTCCCATATTCAAAGAAAAGAAAATCTATCTTACAATCACATTTGGCTTTCACTTAACATACCAAATTTGTTAAGTAAAAGTCTTATCTTCAAGCACAAATCAAACACATGTGGCCTCTATTTAACATACCAAATTTGTTAAGTAAGAAGTCCCATTTTTCAAATCAAAATATCACACAATCAAATCTTCACAAGCAAAAATAGTTCAAACACACAATCACAACCTCTTCTTAGCATACCCAAATTTGCTAAGTAAAAGTTCTTTCAAACTATCCATATTTTTCAAACAAGAAATATAAAATGCAAACAATCTCCAAAAAGAAAGAAATCTCTCCTCAGATTTTTGAACCCCACCCAACCTACCTAAATTGGTTGGGTATGGGTTCTAAAATCAAAAATCAAATGGCTAAGGACTCTCCTCCAAAACATCCAAATCTCTCTAATGAACTCCACTTAACATATTTGAACTGTTGAGTGTGGGTTCAAAACTCCAAACTTCTATTACTTTCTTGGAGCAAATATCAAAGAAAAAATTTGATAATAGTTATATTTCAACATATGCAGACATACAACTTAGATTAGTCAGTGTAGTCTTTACAGTCAAGACACATGGCCTCTTAGAAGTTTATTTTCACCTTTCTATTGGGATGGATTTGGCCTTGGATCGGGCTAGCCTCCCTCAGACTGACTCTACCCATCTAGTGTTCTTTGGCTGAGGATTTGAGGGAGCTCGCATTACTATAAAGGCGACCCTCTGCTTGTTATGGGATGAGGTATGAGTCATCACATCGACACGCCCAACGAGTATCTTTGAAGAGGAAGGCAATCAATGTTTCGCCAGTCAGTCCAGTTCCCACTCAGTCGGTTGCTCCCACAACCGCTTATGTGTGTGCTAGCACCTCCTCGTTGGTCCCCTTTAAGGGGAAAGCTATCTTGACTTCGGAGATAGCCTCCCCTGCCTTCGAAGTAGGATCTAGCTCTCATACCGCCTTACTTAGTTGCTCACATGTTACCTGGTGATGCAGGCATAAGATCAAGCGGCACCACGGCGTGCTACACGAGAGATGATAGCATCTCACATTACAAGGAAGGTTCCCCACAGGGTTTCTCCATTTAGCTTGTCAGTTCCACCCCCTCTCAGCATCAGACGAAGAGGAAGATTATCAGAGGATAGCGGCATTGACTCCACCTCCTACATACCATGAGGTTTTGGCTAGGGATAGGAGGAAGTCCTATGCCAGTTTATGGATGGTATTATGCCAGGTAGGTAGGACACATGGACATTGAGAGTCGGCACATTATTTTACTTGAGGTTGATCATCCCCAGGAGTGTTACCAGGCACATTCATAGTGATAGAGCATCAGAGGTCTGAACTAATCACTAGGCCACTAAAGCCGACAGGACCGATAGTATAGTGTTGACGGGTACCACCAATCATATGGGGAAAATCCCGGTGAAGGTAGAGCCAATGTTGTCTCCACCACACAGATCCACTTCTCACCCACCATCACCAGTTTAGGTCCCTCCATCCACCGTTCCTATGAGAGCCGCAGTAGCATCAGGAAGAAAGTCCCTTGGTGATCATGGCAAGGATCCTACTTCATCTACTCTGGCGAGGGTGAGGGGCATGTTCCCCACTTTCGACCTCTAGTTTAGTTGTGAAGAAGGAGTGGCAACCACATCATGGTCACCACCACCACCATAGAGCCGGTGGTAGCTATGAGGGGAAGGAGACAATTCTATAGTCCCCATGGTAGTGAATCTCCCTATGAACACTACTCGACCCATGAGCAATCATGAGCATATCTCTTCCAACGAGCATGACCCTCCCAGCCAGCACTCCAATGGCAGGCAGTGTTAGGTGCATCTCTCTCTATGAGCACGCCCTCTATCGGTCGGTGTATTTTATCCTAGTTGCGACTCCATAGATGATATTTTAACATAGTACTTTACATAGAAGAGAGAACTTCTAGGAAGTGACCAATGTGAGGAGGGAAATGTCAGCTTTGATCCAAATGAGGATGATCTTCTTGAGGATTCAGCTGAAGTTCACATAGTCGATACTATGAGTTCCCTTTAGAGAGATCAACACAGTCAAGAAGGTACTTTAGTTGAAGAGGATGACACCGTCCATTTAACTCAACACCTCCTCCACCAGCTTAGGTGGAGGGATGATCATATTGACCAAATGGGAAGAAGAGATTGAAGAGTTGATAGTGGTGTAGTTAGAATTAGCTCGTTTTATAGCCATCTCTCATAGTAGCCAACAGAATAGAGTTGGCCCATACTTTAGATCATCCTAAATGCATTCTTGCAGAGGGAGATAGTGGTAGCTTGCATAAGAAAGTGGTGGATAGTACCTCCGTGCATGAAAAAGATATCAAACACATGGTGGAGCAACAAGTGAGGATTTATTCAAGCAGTGGCTCTATTCCAAAGGGTAGAGCCTACTCGGAGGAATTGATGATGTCCAATAACCTAAGGGCATTGTGCCTCCATCCTTCAAATTTTTTGATGGCAGTGGGAACCCTCGGCGGTACATAGCACATTTCAGGGCTGGATGTTGCAATGTCAGTGGCAGCGATGCATTCTTATTCTGCCTCTTTGTTAGTTGCTTGACAAGCATCGCATTTAATTATTTTACTAAACTACCCAATGGTTCAGTGAAGACATTTCCTGAGTTGGAGTAGCTCTTTATTAAGAGATTTACTAGAGCTCAGATGATTATTGGCAATTTTGTTTGGCTCAACAACACTCGTGAGTCCCTGTTGATTACATTCTTAGATGACACAAATTTTAAGTATGAAATATGAGCATTCTCGAACAACATGCCATTGAAATTCTCAAGAATATTCATGGCTGCCTTCATCTTAAAGGGTTTACCATTAAGACATTTGAGAAATTAATCAACAAGAAAGCTAGTCTATAAGGAGAGGTCAAACATTTATATTTCCAAGATCAATCTGCCAAGCTTAGACCACAGAAGGCATTTGAGAAAAGGATCCGAGTTGATAAGGGAAGCGACCGGGGTTAGTCAAGACCTCGAGCTTAGCAACCTCTTCTATCACCTCCTTTGCCACCACCTCGACCGTCATGTCGACCATCTAGTTGCCAACGGCCTCCACCACACGCTCAGCGGTATCCCCATCCACATCAATCCACCACCTACTATCACTTACCTACTCTGTTGACCTCATTTTTGGAAGAGGTCATTTTAACAATGAGAAGATCTCAAGTTCAAATAGAGATTTTCTAATTCAATATCCAAGTCACTATGCTTAGTAACTTAGGAAATGCATTTTGAACTAAATCCAAGCTACTTGGTTTGATATAAAATCAAGTCAAATATCCAACATTCAATTAAATCAAGTAAATCAATGAAAATAAAATGGAAGTTCAAAGTCAAATCTAAAGTCAACTCTAGTCAACCTAGGATTGACTTAAGTAGGCCCACTTGGTCAAAAAGTCATCCCACTAAAATTTAACCAAATTAAACCATAAAAAATATTTTTAAAAAAATCAAATAAACATGTTTGATCACAATGACAAAGAAATTTGAGTCCATTGAGGCCTAGATTAGGTAAGATAAATTCCTTAAATCAAAATGACCTAAATAGGCTACATTGAACTCAAACCCAAGGAAAATTCAAATCACTTTCAACCAATGCAATTCACATTCAATTAAAAAAATGAACTCGAAAATGCAATTCACCATTAAATAAATTAACAAATCAGCAAATAAGATAAAATAAAATAAAATAAAAGAAAAGAAAAAAAAGAGGGAAGAAGGGAAATTAAATTTCCCTCTTCCCTCAACAAACTCCACCCCTTAACAAGGTGGGCCCTTCAGAGAAGGCAATGAAGGAAATTAGAAATCAAGAAAAAAAAACAATCAAGGAGGAGAGAAAGAAAGAGGTAAAAGAAAGAGGAAGATAGAGCTCTCGACCATATGGAAAAATAAGAAGAGAGACTTCTCTATGGAGGTTTGAGCACACACACACCTTCACACATTAAAACCAAAGCTAAACGAAAGTTCCCCCTCCCCCAAAGTGTCCTTAACCACTACAAACCATCAAAGCCAAAAAAAGCACTCAAGGGTTGGTCTAGGGAGCAAGCCATAAGGAATTAACCTAATTCTTTGGCAAAAATTCAGTTTAAGCATTTGAAGCTCTGATCAATTGCAAGACCAATTTCCAAAAAATTGATGTATGCCATTATTGACCTCAAGATTTTTCTTGAACAATTCAATTTTGATAATTTTCATAGGAAATGTGATCTTTAAGTTGATCCAACCATATAGAATCATAAAATTTCTTTCCACGATTGCGTAGCGCTTGAAATTGTGTGATTTTGTTACATATATCAAAAGATATTAGCAAAATATTATCAACGGTCATCGGCTCCCATAGGAATTAAAGGAGATGATCTCTGCACCATCCGATCCATGTATTTGGATTAGGCGGCCCAAATATAGGCAGAACACGGAATCAATTTCACCATGTAGGAATCAGGATTCGGACCATCGATCTTTGATCGGAGGATGCGATCGCATGTTGAAATCTGTGGCGGTGCTATGGCACCAGAGACCAACCAGCATGGTGGGCCCCAGCATGCGCATGCATGCGACGATCTGCGTGGGACCCTCACTTAAGAAAACATTAAATAATGGTTTAATTAATTTAAAAAATACATAAAACTTCTAAAAATCATATAAAATCAAATATAAATTAGAAAATTACAAATAAAAGTTCTATGGATTCATCTTGATGAGAGGAATCCATAGAAATTAAAATTCCCAAGTTTTATTAGGTAATTTTCCCTTAATTTGGGTTTAATTAAAAATATTAAACCCTAATTACTCTAAAATTAATAATCCAATTAATCTAAAACTTTGGAGAAATGAAAATAAGCATAAAATACAACTTAGGTGAATTTTTGAGGATTCATTTCTCTGAATTCAAGGAAAATTAAAATTTTATATGTTTAACCTTTTAAATAACTAAATTAATTAACCTTTAATGAAATAATTAGAAAACTTTAATCAAACAACCTTAAATCAACATAATAAATATTAATGAGCATCAAAATACTAATTAAACTTAATTAAACCTATCTGAACCTAATAATCCCTAAATTGACTTAATTAGATATTTAAATGAATTAAATAATTCAATTAAACAACCTGAACTTAATTAAATCATAGTAAATCAATCAGTTTACTAAAAATTATGAATAAACCATCATTGGAAAGGTATTTCAGTGAAGACTTTATGAAAAATAAAACTCTTAATTGAATCTCAATAAATTAGGCCTAATTTAGGTTTTAATGAAATAATTAAAACCTTAATTACACTAATTATCTCTAATCAAAAAAACTTTAGGGATATAAAATTGGCATGTAACCTACTTGTAAAAAATATTTCAAGTTGAAATAATCTCTGGATTAGAGTTTTAAATTTCTAAATCCTTAGGTCAATGTTAATCAAATTTTAAGTTAAGAAAATTAATTAATCTATTAAATAAAATGGTAATTCAAACCAATCTCTAACAAACATTAAGAAAACTATTTAGAAACTTATCTAAATATCCTAAGTCAATCAAAGTTATAAAATTCAATCTTAGGAAAATGAAATAAAACCTTAGGTTAATAAAACCATTAATTAACTTAAACCTTAAGCTTACAAATCCATACTTTAATAACTTAAGTTAAATTGAATAAAATCAAACTCATTAAATTAACATAAGCCAAATCAAATGAAACCCACATAGCTTAATTCAAAATGAAACAAATCAAACAAATTAAATCAAATAAAGCAATTCAAACAAATGAAATAACATAAAATTAATCCAAACATAAATAACATCAAAAGGATTAATTAAAATATGTAAGGATCTTAGTTAGACTTTTGGAAATTTTATTAGGATTTAGGATGTGGAATAAAGTGAGTTTCACCTAAAAATGTAATTCATTCAATTTCTCATTCTTGAAAACCTATACAACTTTAATAAAATAAAATGGAATAAAAATAGAAATTAAATCACTAAACCATTTGAATTGAAACTAACCAATGGTAAAAATTAAACAAATTCAAACTTCAAATTTAAACTTGAACTTAAAGGAGCCTAGCAAAGCCTTTCCACACAAACCCCTCTTTTACACACTAGATTACTTAGGTCATGAACTCTATATCTATGTTAGATTGTTCTGTGATTTTCTTTTAATCTCTTGTGATATGTTCTGCTGTGCTTCACATGTCTGTGTGGTGTGTTGCTTTAGAGTGGATGCGTAGGATTATTTGTTCATTAGACTAGATGTTAGGGAATTCTTTCTAGATTTAACATTATTTTCTATAGGGGACTGTGTTAAAGGGATAGCTATAATAAATAAATCATAAAATTGTTGTTTATTTGCAAGTGCTGAAAATCCTTTAACATAGTCCATAGGATAGGTGGGCTTGGCAAGCAAAATAATGTATATTTGTAAAATATAAACTACTTTGTGTCTTTGTGTGTTATTTCCTAACATCTATTTTGCGGGTTAGATTTATTTTTGAATTTTAAATGTAATTTGAGCTTAGAATTAGGTTAGGATCTATGGGGTCTAGGATTAGCGGGGTGACCCTAGGAGATGGTGGTGGTCCTGTAGCAGATGGATATCCACGAAGAAGGAGACTATCACGAAGACCCATAGATCTAAACTTTAGTTCTAGGTGGGTTGTATAAGGAACTTCAGCCATTTTCTTTCTTCAGTGTGCACGGTGTACCGCATCAACCTTTTTCTTATATAATTTAAGTTGACTTGATTTATTTTGGGTGCATAATAGAAACATCATGCTTTATCTAGGTTTCTTTCTATGCTATGTTTATGCTGTGATGAATGCCTGGACATAGGCTCATAGGATAAACTAAATTTTCTAACTAAATCAATTGAAAGATAAAATAAATACAACTCATAATTTTCATATGATAGCGCATTAATAAGATAAAATATGTAGCAACCCGAGATGATGTTTTAACATCATGCATAAATCATATTGTTTCACTCTTGATTAATGAAGGACTTCCATCCTTGCAGAACTTGACTTGACCTTTGAGAGCCTATGAAGTACACCTTCTTCTATTCTAATTTGGCCCATAATCTTTTTCTAATTACATGCATTAGGCTTAAATTATATTCTATGGCCTAAAATGAATATTGAGTCAAAAAAATTTTAAAATCTAAAAAATATGCATTAGTTAGATGATATCTTCATACCCTACATGATCTTAGGGATTAGGGAGTAAGTCTAGGTTCATAGATTTATTTTCTAAAAATGCAACAACCTAGCCATCTTGTTTTCATATGACTTAGCCTCATGGTTTTAAAATGCACTTAGGTGGTGTTAGCTGGCAGATAGGTTAGTTCCCTCATATGAGAAGAATGGCCAATGATTCCCAAGGAGGATAGAATTGGATCAGCATGACATGTGTGAGGCTAGGTTCTTAAGCATCCTTTTAGAATAAGTCTTCAACCCTAGGCATTTTTTGGTCTTTGTACTAGAATCTAAGTCTAGATTTCTAAGAAAATGATAGAAATCTAAATTAAATCCCAAATTTGAAGCCTAATCATAGGATAGATGAAATGATGTTGGGCATCCCAATATCAATAGACATTTTCTACTCTTTTCCATTTGACTCTTAAAAATAACTCTCTCCAATTTGGATCTCTCCCAATTAAATTACCAAAATCATTCCTTTGAAAGCTACCTTAGTAGTCTTTAGGAATAACTACTTGTTTCTTTAATAGAGAGTATTCTTAAAAAGAGACCCTTCCTAAGATGTAATTAATTATAGGGGCTTGCCTTTATAGGAACCATGATCCAGGATAAAATAGACCTATTCTACTTTTCCATATAGTTCGAGAAAATACTCTAGTACACGAAAGACCCATTAGCCTTAGAGTCTTTATTGAAATGATCAAATCCATTACAGAGGAATGTTTATCTTTTGAGATAATATGTTTATTCCTTAATATCGTATTTAATCATCTAAATAAAAATATTCCTAAACTCTATGTGGTGTCATTTCTTTTCTCTATTCCAGAGAAAACACCAACATACTCTTGCCGACAAATTGAATAAACCTAATTCATTCAAGAGAGAGGTAATCAAGAAGATCTTTAATAACCTCTTAAAGAAGCCTGATTTTTAGTTACCAGAGCCTAGAAGGTCGGAGGATGTGGGCAAAAGTCATGATCCAAACTATTTCCCCTACCATCACATGCTATGTCATGTCTTGGAACATTGCTTTACCTTTAAGGACTGGCTTGAGGATAGCTACAAGTCTGGTGCCATTGTCATCCCTAAGAAATACCTACTAGAATAACCCACTAGTTCTATTAGGGTAATCCTTGGGGATATACATGATTTTCTCAAGACAGAGGAAGGTTGGGATATCTCCCTATTCTGAACCTCCACAAAAATCATTTCTAAGATCAGAAAGTTACCCTAGTAGGTGCCTAAAGCAACTCAAACCTCCAACTCGAAAGAATGTTTGCAAGTTGCTAAAGATAACTTGAGGGAGGTAGAAGCCCAGCAGCAGCAGTGACAACTTCCATTTTTCCGGGATAGCACATTGGAAACAAGTCATTGGTTATAGTAATTAAAACCATTCCATTGGATGTTCTACCTATGAATATACTTATGGAGGACCAACCCAAAGTTGAATACAATGTCCTCGCTCACCTGAGAAAGTTGTTAGCTAAACTAAGCATATATGATGTTGTCTTATCCAAAGAGATGAGGGAGTCATTGATCAAAGCCCTTCTTGATCTAGAAATATGCTTAGCTCAGATTACTATTGGAGAGGAGGCATATTTTTCAAAGGAAGCCCATAGAGTTACATTCACCGATGAAGACCTTCTTTTGAGGACAACAAGGCACAACCGTCCCCTCTACATCATAATGGACATGTGCAAATTTAGACTCTCTAGGGTGTTAGTTGATCCAGGTGCATCAGTGTACATTATGAGTCTAAAAATACTTGCCTAATTGAGGATCAACAACTCTAAACTCCGAGGAGATCAGATGACATGAATAAGGCAAGAGGGCTTTAGGCTCCATAGTGTTACCACTAGAGATAGATGACTGGAAGATAGAAGCCAAGTTCTACATAATTTATACAAATACATCATTCACTGCTTTGCTCGGTAGGCCTTGGATACATGAAAACAAAATGGTTCCATCTTCTTTGCATCAGTGCATCAAATTCAGGAGAGGTGGAATCGATTATTGTGTCAAAGGAGATTTGAAGCCATTCTCAGTTATAAAGGTCAAGATTTATGAAGATGCAGCTTACTATTTTCTTCCAAATCAAAAGTTATTCTCATGAACTTGGTGAAAGTTCAAACTAAAAAAAACAAAAAAAATTGAAAAAAAAAAAAAAAAGAAAAGAAAAAGAAAGCATAAGTGAACGAGAATCAGACACCGAGGAAGAGGTAGAGCTAGATATTAGATACTATCCACAGTTTATTCCTCCATACAAACACATGAGTAGGATGACTAACCTCCACCAGGTAGAGGAAGAGGTAAGTCCAAAGGCAGTTCTAGAGGTGGAAGACCTCCTTGTTGGTGGCTAGGAGTTATGTCATAAAAGTATCCGTTATCCACAGTTAGGTTCAGAATGAGTCTCATATGGTTAGCACACTGTTGACCTCATTTTTAGAATGAGCTCTCAACCCCTCCATCTTAGGCATAGGACTTCTCTTAGATTTTAAGAGTTTTAGTCTTAAGACACATCTAGTGATTAAGTGGACACTCAACCTAGCCCTAGAGACTTAGAAGAGTTAGCCATAAGCATAGGTCATGCCTTAGGGGTGTTAGGAAAATTTGCTACCCTTAGCTTGAACCACTCCTCAACTTCCTTCCTTCAAGTCAAACTCCAAATCAATCTTATATGATTTTCTCTAAACTCAAATCATTTACCAAACTTAACAACTCAAAACTAAAAATAAAGAACTAATAACCTCACCTAAAGCTTAGGTTTAAAATCAAGATAAAAGAATTAACAACCACTTAGCTGGATGAGTATTTCTTTTATAACATCATGCACAAATGCATCTTATTTCACTCTTAATTGGAGAGCTTCCACCTTTGCCAAAGAAACTTGGCTTGACCTTTGAGAGCCATGGTGGAAACACACCTCCTCCCTTTTCACTAATTTTGGCCAATAACTTTATTTTCTCAGGCATTGGGCATATGAATCCTATTAACCTGAGTCAAAATAATTGTCCAAAAATGAAAATAAAATGAATTTTGAATTGCATTAGATTTAGGCCATTTGAAGCATGCCCTTACATGATCTAGTCTTTTTAGGGAGTGAGTTTAAAGACTTCATCTCCATCTAAATAAATAACAACCTAGCTATCTTGCATATGCATAAGACTTGCCTACATGTATTTAAAATCACATGAGGAGTTAGTTGGCAGCCACCCCCATGCAGTTGTAAGTCCAAAGAGCCGGGTGGTTTGCCTTCTCTTATGGAGACAAGCCAATTACCCATTTTTTGCCTTAGATTTAGGTTGTGCTTTTGGCCCTCATCAAAGCTTCCTAGATTTAGGTTCTAAGGTTGCTTCTCCCCTTTGTGGGCCATAAGCATAAATCCTCACCTCTTAAGCATTTCCATAATCTTGTGTTGTAGAATCATAACCCTTAAATTTCTAATGAAAAATTCAACTCAAACTAATTAAATCAATTTTTAAAATGTAAAGCCCAACCATAGGATAGTTTGAGATGCTTGCTATATTTTCTAGCATCATGAGCACCTCCTACTTATCTTTATTTTGGCTTTGATAATAACTCCCTCTCTTTGATCAATCCCATTTGATCTTCAAAAATGAACGAATCGATTGATATTCCTTTCTTTTTGAAATCTTTGAAGACAATGATCATTTACCTTAATCGAGAGTATTCCTAAGAGTTCCCATCCTTTAGGATGTAATTAACTATGGGGGCTTGCCCCTGTAGGAATTTTATTGAACTCAGTTTAAAATAATCATCCTTAGGAGTCCTTATTGAGGTTATTAGGTCCATTAAAGGGTAGTGACTTCTATCTCTCGAGATAGTGCACTATTCCTTGATGATGTACCTGATCACCTAATAAGCACATCTATGGATCTATGTGGCATCCCAAAAAGATGAATTTCTATATTCTTTCCTTTTCTCCATAGGATTGAAGGAGACTACACAAAAGTACAAATTTTTCTGACGACTCCGCTAGGGATGGTTCCCCTCTTCATCTTTGGTAAATGATCATTGTCTTCAAGTATCGATAGTGGATTTGTACTTTTGTATGAATCCAAAGCTATCTTTCTTTCCATTGGCACTTAGCTCATTTCATTTTTAAGTTGAGTTAGCCAATATCCATAGGACCTCACCCCGTGTTGGTCTTAAAACCCCTGTTGATTCTCCAATGGGTAAAAATAAAAAGATCTAAATAAAAGGAAAAACATATAAAGACTTTCTCCTTATCATTTTTATGATAAGAAAAGGTTCATTCTAAAATAATAAAATAAAATAAATTTTCCATAAGAACTTTGCTTTCCAAAAAGCACTCTTTCAAAAATGCACATAATAAAATATTTTCCACAAATTTTTATCACCCTCATTTACAATTCTCATAATTGTTACATGTAAGAATTTTCAAAAGTAAAACTAACAATATTTTCCAAAAGCACAAATGAACATCTTCCTTCAATTCATTTTGATGAAGATTTCATTTTCAAAATAAAATGAATAATCTTCTTTCTAAAAAATCAAAATCAAAATAAAAAATAAAGTTTTCAAAAAACACAAATGAATATCTTCTTTCAATTCAATTTGATGAAGATTTTATTTTTCAAAATAAAATGAATAATCATCTTTCCAAAAATCAAAATCAAAATCAAGAATAAAGTTTTCAAAAAGAACACATGAACCTTTCCATTCAATACACTCATACCTATTGAATGGAAGTTTCATTTTCAAGTAAAACTAAAATTTTCCAAAAGCACAAATGGACATCTTCTTTCAATTCATTTTGATGAAGATTTTATTTTCAAAATAAAAATGAACAATCATCTTTCCAAAAGTCAAAATCAAAAATAAAGTTTTCAAAAAGCCCACATGAACCTTTTCGTTCAATATACCCACACCTATTGAATGGAAGTGTCATTTTCAAATAAAACTAACATTTTTCAAAAGCACATATGAACACCTTCATTTAATAGTCTCAAATTTATTAAATGAAGATTTCATTCCCAAATAAAAAATAACATTATTTGGAAATCCCACTTAAACATATCCCACATTTGATTAAGTTGGAATTCCCTCTTTCAAAAAGCAATAAATCACACACAAAACAAAATTTTTTACATTTCAAAAATAAGATTGATTCCCATTCCTACATACCCAAATTTGTTGAATGGAAGTCTTCTTTTCAAGAATCCAAAACTTAACAATCATATTTTCAAAAAATTTCAAACACATTTTGGAACTTCATTTAGCATACCCAAATTCGCTAAGTCTCCAAATCCAAAATCAAAAATTTTTAAACACATTTTGGAACTTCATTTAGCATACTCAAATTTGTTAAGTGAAGTTTCCAAATTCAAAATCAAAAATTTTTGAAACATATTTGAAACTTCATTTAGCATACCCAAATTTGTTAAGTAAAGTTTCCAAATTCAAAATCAAAAGCTTTCAAATAACATTTTGGAACTTCATTTAGCATACTCAAATTTTCTAAGTGAAGTCTCCAAATTCAAAATCCAAAATTTTTGAACACATTTGGAACTTCATTTAGCATACTCAAATTTGCTAAGTGAAGTCTCCAAATTCAAAATCAAAAAATTTTGAAACATATTTGAAACTTCATTTAACATACCCAAATTTTCTAAGTGAAGTCTCCAAATCAAAAATAAAAAATTTTCAAACACATTTTGGAACTTCATTTAGCATACTCAAATTTGCTAAGTGAAGTCTCCAAATTCAAAATCCAAAAAATCTTTCAAACACATTTTGGAACTTCATTTAGCATACTCAAATTTGCTAAGTGAAGTCTCCAAATTCAAAATAAAAATTTTCAAACACATTTGGAACTTCATTTAGCATACTCAAATTTGCTAAGTGAAGTCTCCAAATCCAAAATCAAAAATTTTCAAAACACATTTGGAACTTCATCTAGCATACCTGAATTTGCTAAGTGAAGTTTCCAAATTCAAAATCAAAAACTTTCTAACAACATTTTGGAACTTCATTTAGCATACTCAAATTTGCTAAGTGAAGTCTCTAAATTAAAAATCTAAAATTTTCTAACACATTTTTGGAACCTTATTTAGCATACTCAAATTTGCAAAGTGAAGTCAACCAAAGTCAAAACCAAAAATTTTCAAGCACTTTTGGAACTTCTTTCTTTAGCATACCAAATTTGCTAAAGAGAAGTTTCCATTTTCAAAACCAAACTAAATCAAAAATTTTGAACACATCTTTTGGAATTTCATTTAGCATACTCAAATTTGCTAAGAGAAATTTTCATTTCACAAGATTAAGTGGAACTTCATCTTTAGCATACCATATTTGCTAAAATAAAGTCTCCACTTTCAATCAAATCAAAACAAAATGAAACACTTAGGATTTCTTTAGCATACTTAAATTTGCTAAGGATCCTACTCTTTCAAAAATTCAAGACATCCAAAAATCAAAGAAACACTAAGGATCTTCTTAGAATACTTAAATTTGCTAAGAATCCTATTTTCAAAAAATCAAACAAAACACACTTGATTCTTCACTTACATACCTAAATTCTGCTAAGTGGGAACTCCAAAGAAAAGAAACAATCATCTTCAAAGCACTTTACTTAGCATACTTAAATTTGCTAAGTATGTAAAATTGTAAAATCACCAAACAAAAACAAAATCAATTGACCCTTACTTTAACATACCCAAATTTGTTAATGGAAAGGGTCTTCAAATCAAAAGAAAATCTAAAATTCAAACTAACATGAACCTATAGAAGCATCCTTCTCAAAATATTTAAATCCATCTTTAAACATACCTAAATTTATTGAAGTTGGATTCATATTTAAAATTCCTCTTTCAATCAAATTCTCAAATCCATTTGATCCCCACTTAACACTTCCAAGTTGTTGGATGTGGTTTCAAATTTTCAATTCAAATTCAAAAAATCAACAAAGATAGAAATCTGATCCAAACTCATTTCCTATTACAGATTCTTATGGTCAGTTATAGTACAGTGATAGTTCAGTTTTCCAATCTTTACAATTGATCTGAGATGGCCAACTCACAAAAATTCATTTTCACCTTCCCTCATGGTATGGATTTGGCTTTGGACCAAGCCAACTTCCCCCGATTGGATCATACACATCTTATCCACTTGGGGATTGAGGCGAGGATTACATGTGAGGGCACTCCCCTCATGAGAGGACCACATTGGCCGCGGCGGTCATCGGATTGATCTACCTTTGTCTCCTCATTGAAGAGAAAAGCGGTCCATGCTTTGTAGCAATACTAGTAGGGACCCTTTGGTGAGCCCCATGGTTTCTCGTGCTGTCCTAATGAGGGCTAACACCCTCTCATCTGTACCCTCTAAGGGTAAGGCTCCCCTAATCTCTAGGATTGACTCCCCAACTTTTGAGTATGGGTCAAGCTCTCACTCCTTCCATCCTACCAGGACACAATGTAGGAAAAAGAATTGCATGATCAAGTGATATCACACTAGGATTGCCAAGGAGATAGAGCCATCCGATTAGATGTTGAGGAGTTCCCTGTTATGACTTCACCACTTGTTACAGCAAACCAGTTTCATCCTCTCTTTGGGCCAGATAGAGAGGATGTTAGAAGGACTCACACATCACCTCCACTAGTGGTGCATCATCAGCCAGCAGTTTCTGGGAGCAGGAGGTCATTTGTTGGCCTCCGATCTCTTGCGTGGGAGCGTTCAATTGATTCAAGATCCATCATCTCCCATAGCGTGGGGAAGCATATCCATCAAGAGAGGGCCAGAGGCCCATACACCTCATATTAATAGTAGGGAGAGACAGAGGTTTAGTCACCGCTTTCTTGTTGATTTTAGCTCGACTACCGCACCCACCGATAGCATCTTACTTACTGGGACCAATCATCATAGGAGGATAGCTCCTATGCATAGAGAGTTAGTGGTGTCTCTACCCCACCACTCTTCCCCTCGTCTGCCATCACCAGTCCAGGTAACTGCATCTCTAATTCCATTAAAGTCTATGAAGGCCATATCCGGGGAGAAGTGCACCCCGTTGGTGATCCTACTATGACCAAGGGATCCTACCCCATCTACCGCCTATTGTGAGGCGAGAGCTCCCCCACCTTCGTGGTGGTGCGAAGGTGCAAGGAAGCATCGTGGTCATCCCTTCACCAACTCTACAAGTACAATAGAATATGGAGATGGTAGCAGTTATTTAGAGGTGCTAGATGATAGTCCAGCTGTACTAGTGATAGTGGAACATCCTAGGATTGTCACCCCTCTCATACCTAGTGATAGTCAAGATTTTCTCTCATTTAGTGAGTATAGTCCACATAGGTTTGACTCCCCAGTAGTAGGCGCAGTCCTCTCATTACACGATTGTGATCACACCGGTCAGCCAAAGATATTTATACTTACTCAGATTGATCATTCTTTAGATGAGATAGTGGTACATTATTTCATGGAAAAGAATGAGATTTTGGAGTACGATTGGTCAGATGAAGAGAAAGTTAGCTTTGATCCCAAAGAAGATGACTTGTTGGGAGACTTAGCTGGAGTTTGCATGGTAGACACTAGAGGATCTCTTCTTAGGGAACAACAAGCCATGGAAGGTGATAAGGTTGATCAAGAAGACACTTCCCAATCAGTCCAGCACCTCTGACATCAGTTGAGGCAGAAAGATGAATAGATAGATAGGATGGCACGGTAGTTAGAGGACTTATCAGCGGCGTTTAGTGCTTCAGAAACAAGCCCCATTAGTTCATCCTGCCACAGTTGACATCAGTCAGCCTAAGTTTGTGCATGTCTTGGACCCTGTCAAGAATTTACCTCCCATTGAGCAAGGCATCACTAGCATGTATAGGAAGGTAGTGGAAACCCAAGGCAGCACATAGCACACAGGCCAATTATTGCAACACCGGTGGCAATGACGCTTTGCTTTTTTGCCTTTTCGTTAGTAGCATAGTAGGTATTGCTTTCAATTAGTACACTGAACTGCCCAACAGTTTAGTAAAGATATTTGCTGAGTTAGAGCAACTCTTCATCAAGAGGTTTGCTGGAGCTCAGTAAAAGGTTACTGTAGGTGATCTTGTTGTAGCATAATAACAGCCCGGTGAGTCCCTTATTGATTATATTCTCCATTGGTGTTACCTCAGTATGAAATGCAAACCACAACGGTCTGAGCAATATGCCATTGAGATTCTTTTGAAGAATATCCATGGCCTGGTCACCTTCATGCTTAAGGGCTTCACTATCAAGACAATTGGAAAGCTAATCAACAAGGCGGCTAGTCTACAAGGAGAAGTCAAATAGTTGCCTTTTCAAGATCAGTTTCCTAAAGCAAAACCACAAAAGATATGAAGAACGGGGCATTGTGATTAATAAGAAAGCGGACTAGAGATCAGTCGAGAGACCATGACCTCATCCTCCACTTCCTTTACCCACAGGCAGCCCTACTTACTCTATGACCTCCATGGACAACCACGCCTCACCATACCACCATACAGGTGTGGTCCACCTACTCTTTTAGATAAACAAACCTTATTCTTTTAAGAGCAAGGTAATCGAAGACTTTATGAATCTCTTAAAAGCCTAATTTTTCCTAGGGAGGCGAAGTAGGCAAAAGTCATGATCCTAAGTTTTTCCCCTTCCACCGTATGTTAGGCCATGTTTTGGAGGATTAATTCACATTTAAGGACTGGCTTGAGCACAGCTTCAAGACTGGTGTTGTAGTTATCCCAAAGGAATATCTCATGGAACAACCATCCAGTTCGATCAGGGTCATCCTTGGGGATATATGTGATCCTACCAAAACTAAAGATGGTTGGGATATTTCTTTATCCAAAACCTTTAAGAAGATCATCCAGAAGATCAAGAAGCTTACCTTGCAGGTGCCTGAATCAGCTCAAACCTCCAACACAAAGGAAGGTTTGCAAGTTACCAGTGCTAACTTGAGGAATGGGAGAGCTCAGTAGCAATATGCGTCAGCCTGGTATAGCCCATTAGCATAGCCACCGATCAAGTCCATTCTCCAGCCTATAGTTGCAGCTTCCACACCGGTGACTTCTTCCACTTCAGCTAGCTCTATTTCTTCTACTAGTAGAACTATTGTATCGACAGATAAGGGCATCAAATCCCTTACCCCACTCAATTTACTTGATTTCTACTTTGTACCTCCAAATAATTCCAAGAAATTGAATAATAAAGCTAGTTTGAATTACATCTATGTCACTTTTGATGGGTTATCTTCTTCTATTCTTAATGATAACTCTTCAAGTAAAAATAATTATAATAATTTTGATCTTCCTCTTTCTGATTCAGAGTTGGACTTTCTTGTTATGAATACTACGGGTTCACCTCTTGAGATAGACTTGGAATCATCTAATTTCGAGGGTCCCATAGGAGAAGCTGTAGGTGAGCCTGATGTGCAGGTTGAACCTTCTATTACCCTACCACAAGAGATCACCAAAGTCAACCTCCGTAGTGGCAAGGTTCTACCTCCTAGGGCAGCACCTCAAGATAGAGAAAAATAAGTCAATGGTACAAAAGATTGAGAAGCCCTTCCACAGGATGCTCCACCCTTGGATATGCTTATGGAGGACCAACCCAAGGTGGACAACAATATCCTTTCTCATCTAAGAAAGTTGCCATCTAAGCTAACCATATGCGATGCCCTTGTCTTATCCAAAGAGATGAGGGAATCACTAATCAAGGCTCTCCTTGATCCTGAAATATGTCTAGCTCAGCTGGCTGCTATAGGTGAGGAAGTACATTATACAAAAGAGGATCAAGGGATCACCTTCATAGATGAAGACCTTCTTCTAAGGGACTTGAAGCATAACTGTCCCCTCTACATCACAGTTGACATGTACAGGTTCAGACTTGCTAGAGTTCTTGTGGGTTCAGGCACATCAGTGAACATTATAAATCTAAAGACCCTTGCTTATTTGAGGATCGACATCTCCACTCTTTGAGGAGATCGGATGATGTTTAGAGGATTCAATGAATAAGGTGAGTGGGCTTTAGGTTCTATAGTGTTACCTTTGGAGATAGGTGACTGGAAGACTAAAGCCAAGTTTTACATCATTGACTCAAATACTTCATTCACTACTTTGCTTGGTAGGCAATGGATACAATAGAACATGATCATTCCATCCTCCTGTCATCAGTGCATCAAGTTCAGAAAAGATGGGATTGAATACCGTGTCAACGGAGATTAAAAGACATTTTTAGTTAGAGAGGTTGAGATTTATGAGGTTGCAACCTACTATCTTCCTCAAAACACCCTTTCTCATGGACTTGGACAAAATTCAAATGCAAACACAAAAGAAAAAAAAAAGATAAAAGAAAATGAAAAGAAAAAAAAAGTCCAAGTGAACAAGAAAGGGAAATTAAAGAAGAAATTGATCCGCATATCACATTCCACCCACAGTTCATTCCATCATATGGACATGTGGGTAGGATGGCTCAACCTCCACTAGGCAGAGATAGAGGTAGAAATAGAGGCAATTCCAGTGGTGGGAGACCCCTAGTTGGCCTTCAGGCAATAGAGGTCATGTTCCAGTTCATAGGAGTACCCTTACTATTCACATAGACTTGGAATCTAGTTCGGAGGATGAGTCTAATGTGATTAGTGTACCAGCCAACCCCTCTCAGCGAGTTCTATTGGAGGTGACTTTCGATCCAAACAGAGATGAAGACCAGGCCTCTAAGCAAAGCAAAGTATTTGAATCTGGTTTATGTTAAACTATTAGGCAACAGTTGGGAACCTTAGCTCTAACCTCACTTACATCTCAGAAAGTTGAAAGTTTGGTAGTTAAGGAAGTCCCTAAGTCTTCTAGTGACATGAAGAAGAAGAGGTTCTTTTGGGATCATCATCCTCAAGTCCTGAAGTTGGTGTAGAACTTGAGGATGATTCATTTAAAGAATTAATAGAATTACCATTTGGCTTTTACTCGCCTTGTGTTCATAATCTTATACAGAAAGGTTTAGTTCCTCATACATGGTCCAAGCACAAGTCAGGGTACTTTGAAAAGCGTGGAACAATATAGGCAAGTAAGCACAATCAAGAGTAGGACTAAGATTTGGTACAGTGGGTCTAGTCGATGATGATGATTATTGCTTAGTTGTTACCAATCATTTAGAATCTGATAGGTTCTTCTCATACACCCCCAACTCTTATGAGAATGTGTGTTTAGAAATCCTAGATGATCCAAATGATCTCCAAGTCAAAGAGGCACCGCCAAAATTTAAAGCAAATGTTCATTGAACAATTGACAAGCTTAAAGAAATCAACCTTGGGACAGAAGAAAATTCCTACATTTTGTTGCTAAATGAAGAAGAAACCAATGACTTAGTTTGGTTATTGATTGAGTTTAAAGACTGCTTCGCATGGAGTTATGAAGAGATGCCCGGATTATCTCCTAACGTAATAGTCCATAAGCTAGCAATAGACCCTAACGCTATCCCTATTAAGCAAGCTTCTAGATGCATGCGATTAGAAATTGAACAACAGGTCATTTCTGAAGTCAAGAAATTGATTAATACTGGTTTTATTAGGGAAGAGAAATATCCTAGCTGGTTAGCTAGTGTCATCCCAATCAAGAAGAAGAATGGCCAAATTCATATGTATCAATTTTAGGGACTTAAACATTGGATGACTCTCTCGGTGCTCTATTAGCCCAAGCTAACGATGAAGGAAAGGAGAGCGCTCTTTACTACCTTAGTCATCATCTGATTGCTGCTGAAATAAACTATCCACCTATTGAGAAACATTGCCTAGCTTTGATCTTTGCCTCTCAGAAGCTATGACATTACATGCTTTCTCATAAGGTGAACTTGATCTCCAGAATGAATCCACTGTAGTATCTCATGACACGGCCAACACTATCCGGATGTTTGGCATGCTGGTCCATGATTCTCTTGCAATTTGATATCACATTCGTACCCCTTCATGAAGTAAAAGGACAGGCACTAGAGGATTTCTTAGCAGCACCCACTTCCTACTGATTCTCTGCTTAGTGACGATCTCCTTGATGAACAAATCATGAACTTACGGGAGGCCGACATTCGTCGATGGGAGATGTATTTTGATGGTGCAGCTATTTTTCTTAAAGGGGAAGCACCACGATCTATTCTCCTAGAAAAAGTAGGGGTAAGAATAGTTCTTCTAACTCCAGACCGCGATGTGATGAGATTCTCATACTATCTTTCCAACCCCTACACCAACAATGAAGCTAAATATGAGGCTCTAATTATTGGTCTGGAGTTAGCCATCACTTGTCGTCAGAGCATCATATCTTTGGGGATTCTCTTGGTCATCAAGTCGAGTCCTACTAAGTTCTCAAACCCAAGCTTTGTCGTTACTATGAGTATACCATGAAGATGTTGGCCCAAATTCTCAAAGTCACCATCTACAAGGTTCCCCGAGCAGAGAACGCAATAGTAGATGCCTTGGCCAAACTTACCAATGAATTAGCATGTCAGAAAGATGAGTCCATTTCAATAAGGGTCCAAAATAGATAAGTCATATCCCTTATTGATGTTGAGCTCATTGAGAACTTTCGCTTGAAGGGGAGGTTATTGTTGCCAAAATGGATAAGGAGCTGGATTGGAGGCAACCATTCATAGATTACTTGAACACCATCAAACTACCTCAAGAAAAGTCACAAGCCCATCAGGTGTAATAGAGAGCTCTCTCCTACGCTCTTATTGATGGCACCTTGAACTGCCAGTCCTTTGACAAAATATGGTTACAGTGTTTAGACAAACATGAAGCCCATGGCATTATAATTGAGGTACACTCAGGTCCGTGTAGAGCACATCAATCTAGTCTGAAGATGAAGATAAAGATCAAGAGATTAGGATACAATTGGCCTTTGATGATTACATACTGTATGGATGTAGCTATGAGATACCATCAGTGCTAGGTACACGGTGTGGTCCTCCACCTACCACCCAACATTCTACACCCTACATTGGCCTCATGGCCATTTGAGTGTTGGGGTACCAACATTGTAGGTTCGATCGATCCTCCTTCTTCCAAGAGGCATCGATTCATCTTAACTATCACTGGCTACTTTTCCAAGTGGGCGGAAGCCATCCCACTTAGAGAGGTCATAGCTCAGCATGTGCTTCAATTTTTCAGGAACCATATCGTATATAGGTTCGTGGTGCCTCGATAAATTATATTCAATAATGGTACTGCATTTAAAAGCTCGAAGATCAATAGCTTTGCTAAAAGACATGGTATAGATTGGAGATACTCCATCATCTACTACCCTAGACAAATGGCTTAGTAGAAGCATTCAACAAAACTCTCATCCAGATATCGAAGAAGACTCTTGATGACAATAAACAATAATAGAACAAGCAGTTGGTTGAAGCCTTGTGGGTCTACCGCACCACATACCGAACTCTAACTCAGTCTACCCCATTTTTCATAGTGCATGGTCTGAAGCCGTTATACCCTTGGAAGTTCAACTTCCATCACTAAGGATATCATTGGGTAACAAGATCACTACAGAGCAGAATGCAAGGTTGCGATTAGAAGAGCTTGAAGGTTTGGAGAGGAGCCACCTACAGTGTGCTAGAACCTCGAGTTGTACAAGGCCAAAATAATTCAAGCTCACAATAAGTTGGTTCGTCGTAGGTCTTTCCAAGTAAGAGAACTTGTGTTAGGCCTAAGGAGGCTAATTGTTGCCTGTTGAAAGATGGGAGGTAAGTTTGAACCCACTTGGGAAGGCTCTTATGTCATAGAGAAGACCTACTAAGGAGGATCTTATCAGCTTATTGATTGTAAAGGGGAACAATGAAGATTCCAATTAATGGGCTCTATCTAAAGAATAATTACCCATGAAACAGATCATATTTGAAAACAATCATTAATAAAAAGAACAAAAATTTGATTCCATTCATCAAATCTCCTATCTTTAGAAGCGTTATTTGCTTATCTTGCGAATCTACTGTGGCATGTTTAGGGTAGGTGTATGAGTCCCCCAGTGGCATCCTATCCCTCTTCACAACACAAACACAATCTTCTAACGCTATTAGAATAGGTGTAAGAGAACCTGAGAGGCAACCTATTTCAATTAGAATAACTAAGATAGGTGTGAGAGAACCTGAGCGGCATCCTTTCTTAGTGGGAATCCTTTTTTGCAATCTATGGCATCATTTCATCAAATCCTTAGTGTGTTTAAGGTAGGTGTAAGAGTCCCCTAGAGGCATCCTATTCTTTTTAACACATGCACAATAATAAACACAAATTTTTTGTCTTGCGCTATTTTAATGTGGGAGCAAGCCCTACTCACTCATTAGGCTCTAGGTCGGTCTACATGCTACCTGAGTATGTCTAGTGGTCACTTGTTGGAGGATGTGAGTCCCAAACTTTCTTCACGACTTGTCCATTAAAACCAGTGACTTGTTGGTATGTAGTCTTCATTACGGTAAGCTACCTCATGTTGACTTTGCTTAAGAAGATGTGAAATCCGTGCTTTCTTCTTGAACTAGCCATCATTTTGCTTAGGTATATTTGAGGTTTAGGATAAGTCCCTGAGGCTCCTTTCCTCTTGACTACATTTTGAGTTGATATAGTCCCCTGATGGCATTCACTTTAAGTAGTTGTCCTAGGTCGGATAGCACTTGTCAGTGAAGATAGACCTATCCCAATGAAGTTCCATATGGGAGGATGTGAGTCGCGAGCTTTCTTCTGGCGATTGTTGCAATGAGCACCTTAGGTTGTTGATGTTCTATCGACAACTCACCCGGTGGATACACCACTCTTGGTATATATGAGTCCCTAAGCTTTCTCCTTGAGTTGGACACTGAATACTTATTAGATATATGACTAGCCATGTCATCTTCTCTAGAGTTTTGGATTAAGCTCTTAGCGGCCCCATACCTAGCACTCTACTTGGATCACGTCTTTTGCTACCCCATTTAGACACTACTCGGGTTACTTTTGGATTGGACTATTTCCCTTTCCTAGCAGATCCACATATTCTCCCTTGGTTCAGTAAATCTGAGATAGGTCTAGGCTGATATAAGCTTCTTCTTAGTTTGATCCCTCACAAACTAATAGGGTCTATGATAAAATAAACTAAACAAAAAACAAAATTAATTCACTTGTGGATTAGGAATTCAAGCCTCCAAAGGACCCCTTTTCCCAAGCAGGCATCCTATCTTTAGGGCAGTGTTAGCAGAACTCCCTATAGGAATTACCTGACTGCCTGAGTTGAGATAAGTCCTCGGGTCAGCACTCACTTCTTAGTCGCCCTTAGGCCAGGTTCAATATATTTTTCTATAAGTAGGTTACCCTGATAATCATTTTGCTTTGAAAAATGTAAGACTACGACGCATTCTTTTTAGCATGATTATCGTAAACCGATGGGCAGCCCTAGGTCGAGTTCAATTTGTTGCTCAAAGCAATCGATTACCCCAGTGGTCTTTTGTAGTGGAAGATGTGAGTCCCTGAGCTTTCTTCCCTTCAATTGATCATTGCAAACTGAAAGGCACTCCTTTGGTTGGATAGTTCTCCCGTCGATCGGGAAGCAACACCCTTTGGTTCAGTAAATCTGAGATAGGTCTAGGCTAATATAAGCCCCTTCTCAGTGTGATCCATCACAAAACAACAGAATCTATTAAAATAAATCTAAAATTGAAATTAATCTTGACTATCTTTGAGCTGATCTAAGTCCCCTAGCGACATTCACTGAATAGTCAGCCCTAGGTTGGGTTCAATCTATTGTCTTGCCAATAGATTACCCCAACAACTGGTCTCTACTTTGGAGGATGTAAGTCTACTATGCTTTCTTTCTAGTATAGCTGCTGCATGATGAAAGGCATCCCTTTGGTTAGCTAGTCCTACTATGTGTTTAGTAGACTACCCCTTTAGATTGGTAAATTTGAGTTAGGTGGCTCCTACTCAATGTTGTCCATCATAAACCAACAGAGTTCATCTCCTAAATCCAAATCTAAAAATTAAAACAAATTTAACCCTCTTTCCTAGTGGAAATTTCTCCTCAGCGAGACTCAAATTAAATCAAACCTTTCATCTCCTTGTGGATGACTTGAACCTACTTCCATAGTGGAAGGTTCACACTATCCTGTGGATTCTTCCTCTCTCTTATGCCTTGGACATAAGTAGAACCACACTAAGCTCTGATTCTTTCTACACCTTGGGTTAAGGATATATTATTTTTTGTTAGTGCTTGTGATCTTTTGTTGTTGATCGTTTGTCAACTGTCTGGTGTTCCTTGTCGCACACACCTATTAGGCATCCTTTGTTGACCTCATTTTTAGAATGAGCTCTCAATCCCTCCATCTTAGGCATAAGACTTCTCTTAGATTTTAAGAGTTTCTTAGTCTTAAGACACATCTAGTGATTAGGTGGACACTCAACCTAGCCCTAGAGACCTAGAAGAGTTAGCCATAATAATAGGTCATGCCTTAGGGGTGTTTAGAAAATTTTCCTACCCTTAGCTTGAGCCATTCCTCACCTTCCTTCCTTCAAGTCAAACTCCAAATCAATGTTATTTGATTTTTCTCTAAACTCAAATCAACTCCATGTGATTGAAATCTATGAATGAAATTCCTAAGTCCAAATCTCTTTAAAGTCCTTAATCTTCTTTTAAGGACTTAGCCTAAATCATGATCTAAACCAATTCAAACTCATGAGATTTTCTCATAATTCATTTATATTCTCATTTATATTCACATATATAAATGAAATATAAATATAAATCAATCAAATCTAATTTAAAAATTAAATCCAAAACTCCAAAATTTCTTAAGCCCTTTAAAATTTTCTCTTAAAATACTTAGCCTAAATCATGATTAAATCAATTCAAATTCATGGGATTTTTCTCATAACTCATTTATATTCTCATTTATATTCACATACATAAATGAAATATGAATATAAATCAATCAAATCTAAATCCAAAATCCAAACTTCAAACTCCAAAAATTTCCTAAGTCCTTTAAATTCCCTTTTAATGGAGTTAGCCTAAATCATGATCAAATCAATTCAAATTCATGGGATTTTTCTCATAACTCATTTATATTCTCATATATATTCACATATATATAGGAAATATAAATATAAATCAAGTAAATATAAATCCAAAATCCAAATCCCTACTCCAAATTTTCCTAAGTTTTTTAAATTCCTTTTAAAGGACTTAGCCTAAATTATGATCAAACCAACTCAAACTGATGGGATTTTCTCATAGCTCATTTATATTCTCATTTATATTCATATATATAAATGAAATATAAATAAAAATCAATCAAATCTAAATCCAAAATTCAAGCTCCAAACTCCAAAAATTTCCTAAGTCCTTTAAATTCTTTTAATGGACTTAGCCTAAATCATGATCAAATCACTTCAAATCCTTAAAATTTTCTCATGATCCATTTATATTCTTATTTATATTCACATATATATAAATGAAAATTCAACAAAAAACAAATTCCAAAATCAAACACAAATCACTCAAAATCCAACCTAAACCTTTCAAGTCAAAATTTTGAACTCAGCCAAATCAACTTCAAATCAAGCCAAACTCTTGATTCAATCAACACTACAATCATGAATCCAAATATAAATACAAACTTTAATCATTAAATCAAAATCCAATTCAAAAATCAAACCCCCAAATTAATTCATATTCTTTGTTTGAATATAAAATTGTCAAATGGATCAAAACCCATTTGACTTCAAACCACTTGCAAATGGATTTATATTTCAATCATAAGTATATATACAAGTTCAGTCAAACTCAAATCAAGTTTTGACCAAGCCATTTGACCCACTTAGGCTCACTTGACCCAAAGTGACTTAAAGTACCCTTATGAGCCAAATTCTAATCCTAAATTGGATTGAATCTAACTCACCTATGCCTCTCATCATGATCCAATCATCATGGGATGATTAATCAAAAAAACCAAATCAAAGCAAGGTTGACAAGTCAACACTTAGCCAAAATGAAACCTAACATAGCCAAAATCCACCATATGACAAATTGATTGAAACCATTGATCTATATTCATTCATGACTTATGTTTGAACTTGACCAAGTCAACATTTGAGCCTAACCTAGCCTAATTGGCCACTTGACCCAAGTTGACCCAACTTGACCTAAAGGGTCAAAATGTGTCAAAACTTGATCTAAGCCAAATTGAACCAATGGATCAAGTTCATTCCAAATCACTTGTTGAACTTGACCAAAGCCTCAATTGGCCAACTAGACCTAACCTAGCCCAATTGACCTTGAACCCAACTTGACAAGGGGATGTTGAGCCAAATTCAAACTTAACCAAAATTGATTGGAAACAAAAATACCAATCCACTCCATATGACTAACCTAAACCTACCCTTGACCTAGCTAGGTCAAATGGTCAAATTGGTCAACCTGACCCACTTGACCTAAATGAAGTCATATGAGCTAAATTCAAAACTAAACCAAATTGAATCAAACCAAAGCCACCAAAATATTTCAAATGGTCATATGAACTTGGCCCAACCCTTGGTTAGAACCAATTTGACCAATTGGTCAACTTGACTCAAGTTGACCCATTTTGACCTAAATGGGTCAACAGGAGCCAAACCAAATCAAATGAACTCCAAATCCAATGAAACTTGTCCAAACCTATTTTCTCCACATACCCAACATATCCAAATTCAAAAATCAACAAAATGACCATTCTACCCCTAGTCCATAGAACAAATTTTGTCAAATCCATGGAATTTGGTCAAGCCCTCTTCATATCAACTTGATACCTTCCTAATAAGTCAAGTGGACCCAATGGAGAGTGGTGCACCCAACCCAATGGGTTTGGGTTAGCCCAAATGGATCCAAGGCCAAAACTGACCTCCTAGCTCAAATTGGCTAATTCAAAAACCTCCCTCCACTTGATTTGAAGCACATGCGAGGTTACCAACCCACTCAAGAGCTCCAATCGACCATGAGCCAACCTCAAATAGATTAAACAACCCTTTCCATATGGTTGATTGGATCAAAATGGCAACCCAAGGTTCGATCATCCGATTGCCTTAGGGGGAGATATACTCCCCATAGTTCCATTTGAATTCATCACCCCCATTGTCGATTGAGTCCTAGTGAGTGTTAGGAGCCACAGAGAGCATTCCTAAGCTTCCATGGAGAGAATTGAAATCAAGCTTTCTCGATTTTCATCCTTAAAAAATAGGGGAGCTCATCTCATTCCCTAACTTCTTCCATACTCAAATCCACTTCAATTCCTTTTGCACACTCCCACGAGGGATCAAGTGAGTGCCCAAGCATTCACACAAGTTCCAAAGCAAGGAGGAGTTGAATTTGATCAAGGTTACAAAGGAGAGGAAGTGGTGTTGGTCCATAGAGAGATCTACTCAACCCCAAGGCTTGAAACTTTCAACAGGGCTTCATCTCCACTAGGCAAAGCTACCTCATCGAACTTGAGCACCGGTGATCACCTCCGATGAGGTATGAAATTTTCTGCCACTAGGCTTAGGAGGTGTTGGTCCTTTGAGAAAGAAATGTTCATGGCATGAGAATTCCATCGTTGGACAGGCTTGCCATTAGTATAAGATGGTGTGGGTAATTATTCCAATCTGAGCACAATTGAGCTTGGATCTTCCCTTAGATCATGGACGATCTCCATTGATCCTCAAGGAAGAATTGGGGTAATCCCGGCCGTCCATCCACACATTTTGGATGGACGGCCGAGATTAAACGCACATTTTATAAATCATTTATCCCTTTTTAAACGACAGGGTGATCCTTGGCTGTTCGATCCTTGATCGAGATCAAAAGCGTCACGCCTCCTCTATGACATGGCATTTAAGTAACCCCATAGCGCGCGTGTAAGTCACGCATGTAGCGTGTCATCTTTGTGAGCTAAGGTGATTAGTTAAGGTTTTAATTAATTTTAATTAATCCCCTAAGCTTCAAAAATTCATATCTCTCGAAATAAAAAAAAAATATGATGTGAATTTCTATGGAAAGATAATTCAATCTAGAATATTCTATAAATGTTTTTTAATGGATTTTGAATTATATTTTTCTCTGATTTTGGGTTTTAATGGAAATCTTATTTTGCTAATTATCCCTTATTTAATCCTCTGATTATTCCCAAACTTCTTGGGTATGTTTTGGGGGATGACTTCTGAATTCCCTAATTTTCTTGGGATTTATTGAAGGCTTAATTAGGGGAATTGCAAATGCATTTCTTAATTACTCTCTTAATGTAATTAAGGATAATTAAGGTGTGATTAGTGTTTTAATCCCTTATTGAAGTTGATTAAGGTTAGATCCAGTGAATAGGAGGCTTAGGGAATAATTTTGGGGTATTTCCCCTAAGCTATTCCCTAAACCCCCTTTTCTTTCCTTAATTCTCTCTTAATTAAAGGTTAATTCATTAATTATTCTCTTAATTAATTTTTAAACATTCTAAAACTTCCAAAACTTAATTAATCTACTTTGGTAAATGTGTTCAGAGCCTAAGTTCAATTAAGAAATCAAAACTCACATGTGTGAGGGGTGTTTTGAAATTATTTAAGTTAAACCCCTTAGCTTAATTAACCATTAATCATGAGCCAAATTGCATTAGGCCCTTTTCTTCCTAGGTGCATTGCAAGTTTAAATTCCTTGTGAGTTTTTATGTCATCTCATTGGCTCATAATTATTTGGTTAACTATGCTAGGTGGTAGGTAATTGTTAATTAACTTCTTAATTCATACCTTAACCTAATTAAAATATAAAAAATGAATCATCTAAAAATTAAACAAAATATCAAACACATGTGGAATGGGTTAGGAATAGCAAACTCAACTCACATTTTCAAAATTAAATCAAATTCAAAATCAAACAAAATCATCTTAAATGAACTTTGATTTATTTTAAGCTTTCTTATTTCATAAGATTGTCTTTAGGATTTAATTAAAGTGAATGTGTTTACATGCTTTCACTTTAATTCTTTCCCAAAATGTTAAATTTGTATGTCATGTGGTTTCATGCATCCATACTTTTCAAAATTCAAATTTAAAATGAAAATGTTTACTTTATGTCAAATTTGCATGTGTTGGCTAAAGTAATAATATGAGTGGCTATTATCACTATTAAATTCAAATTATTTTCAAAATATATGAATCAATTATCAAAATTGAAAGTGTCTTACTTATATTTTAATTATAAACTTTCATGTGAGTAAGATATAAGAATGTGCTTAGTGTAGGTCTTCCTTCCTTTCTCTTTTAGTATAATTTTGAATAGGATTCGTTAAGATGTATGATTCATTTGAAAAGAACCTAACACTTGCCTAATTCCATATCATATTCATTCTATACTATCACTTAAGAAGGATACATAAAAATTGCATAAAATAAAATGAATCAATCAATACAAATATTTGCATTCCTTCTTTTCCATTTCATTTCTTTTGTACACATGTTTGTATTTAAAAAAAGTGGTATATTAGTCTGGACAACCTTGAGGTTACGAGGCTTTAAGTAGCCTTAAATAGGTCTTGTACCTTACACCTTTGGTTAATAATGATATTGTACTCACTTATTCCTTTCTTACTTTCATGTGTGCATATGAAAATTGGATAAGAAACCCTTTTCTACTTAATGAAAATCATGCATCATAAACTTCCAAATTTCCTTAAATGAATTACTTAGCATGCATCATAAAGTGTGTTAAACATTCTCATTTGTGTGTATAGATATGCTTAGGACTCATTCATATGCATGTTATATATGTTGGGAAAGAAATGAAGTGATGTATGTTTGTGAATTTGTTCATTTTATTTAATCTTAAAATGCCTTTCTTTTGAATGGGTTTGTTTAGAGTTCATCTAAACTTAGGATTAATTAAAACTTAATCAAAACATTCACTAAACAAAAATTAAAATGTGAATCTACTTTAGAAATTACTTAGGTTAGGGAAGGAAAGAAGTTCTCTTCTCTTTCCTCTCTTATAACTTAGTAATTAATTGTGAATTTACTTGAACCTAATCAAAACATGAAATAAAATCAATCCAAAATAATTAAATCACTTAAATGAAACCCTCCTCTAAGTTGAACATGCTTCACACTTAGAAAATTCTAACTTAAAGCCATAGCTAAGCATACCACACAAACCTCCAAAGCACACACATTAGGCTAAGTCACCACTTCTAGCTTTAGATTAGGGCAGTGCATGTTTTATTCTTGCTTTTGTTTTATGATATATGTTTTAGACTAGATGTTAGGATGTATGTGCATAGAATGAATGGTAGGATGATCTTAATTTAACCATTATTTTCTGTAAGGGATTTTGCTTAAGGGGCGCTTTAATAAATAAAAATAAAAATATTTTTGTTTGCAGGTGATTATACCCCTAAGCATAATCCAATAGGTCAGGTGGATTTAGTCACCCATGTGTGGGGTGATAAGTCCAATATACATGCTTGAGATTTGGTGGTTTGTTTATCTAACCTTTATTTTGCAGGTGTTAGGTAGATTTACTTTTCCTTTTTATGTAAATTTAAGAAATTAGGATTTTTTGGAATGATTATTATGGGGATTAGGATGAACATTGGCCATAAGATCTATCTTATGCACCATGTGAAACCTTTGGATCATCCACCTTCCAACCATCAAGAAGAAGACCAAGAAGAAAGAAGAAAAGAAATAAGAAGAAGAAGAAGAAAAAAGAAGAATGAAGAAATGAAGCTTGAAGACCCTCATAATAATGAATTCCTTGCTTAATTATATTTAATTCATTTGTAATCCAGATTGTATAAGAGCTTGGCTACCCAATTTATTTTCAGGTTTGTGCAGTGGTACCCGACCACAATGGCCTTTTATTTTTTTTGCGATTAACTTTATAAATTGATTGATGATTTGTTTAGCTTGTGCATTAAGTGGCATCTTTTTCCTAGTTTCTTCTTTTCTTTATGTATGGCCTAGATGTGAATTAGGCTCTTAGGAAAAAATAAATCTTTTACCAAACTTAACAACTCAAAACTAAAAATAAAGAACTCATAACCTCACCTAAAGCTTAGGTTTAAACTCAAGATAAAAGAATTAGCAACCTATTAGCTGGATGAGTATTTCTTTTATAACATTATGCATGAATGCATTTTATTTCACTCTTGATTGGAGGGCTTCCACCTTTGCCAGAAAAATTTGGATTGACCTTTGAGAGCCATGGTGGAAACACACCTCCTTTCTTCTCATTGATTTTGACCAATAACTTTATTTCTCATGCATTAGGCATATGAATCCATTATCCTGAGTCAAAATAATTATCCAAAAATAAAAATAAAATGAAATTTGAATTACATTAGATTTAGGTCATTTGAAGCATGCCCTTACATGATCTAGTCTCTTTAGGAAGTGAGTTTAATATCTTAGTCTCTTTTTAAATAAATAACAGCCTAGCTATCTTGCATAAGCATAAGACTTGCCAACATGTATTTAAAATCATAGGAGGAGTTAGTTGGCCCAGAGTTTGTCAGTCCAAGCTTGGGTGGTTTGCCCCCTCTTGTGGAGATAAACTAATTACCTATTTTTCACCTTAGATTTAGGTTGTGCTTTCGGCCCTCGCCAAATCTCCCTAGATTTAGGTTCTGAGGTTACTTCTCTCCTTTGTAGACCATAAGATTAAATCCTCACCTCTTAGGCATTTCCACAATCTTGTGTTGTGGAATCATAAGCCCTAAATTTCTAATGAAAAATTTAACTCAAATAAATTAAATCAATTTAAAAAATGTAAAGCCCAACCATAGGATAATTTGAGATGCTCGCTAGGTTTTCTAGCATCGTCGGCACCTCCTACTTATCTTCCTTTTGGCTTCGATAATAACCCGCTCTCTTTGATCAATCCCATTTGATCTTCAAAAATGAACCAATCAATTGATATTCCTTTCCTACTAAAATCTTTGAAGACAATGATCATTTACCTTAATCGAGAGTATTCCTAAGGGATCCCGTCCCTTAGGATGTAATTAACTATGGGGGCTTGCTCCTGTAGGGAACTTAACAAACCTGATTTAAAATAAACCCTGCTTTACTTTTCCATATAAAGTAGGGAAAGAATCTCTGGTATATATGTATACCCATCATCCTTAGGAGTCCTTATTGAGGTGATTAGGTCCATTAAAGGGTAGTGACTTCTATCTCCTGAGATACACACTATTCCTTGATGACATACCTAATCACCTGAATAAGCACATCTGCAGATCTGTGTGGCATCCCAAAAAGACAAATTTCTATATTCTTGCCCCTTTTCTCCACAGGATTGAAGGTGACTATATAGAAATTTTTCACCACACACGCCAACCAACCCCTCTCATCGGGTCTATTTAGAGGTGACATTCGAGTGAGATAGTCATGAAGACTAGGCCTCCAAGCAAAGCATGAATGTATCCAAATCATCATTATGTAGAATAGTCAAATGGCAGTTAAGAACTTTAGCTCTAACCTCACTTTCTTCTCAAAAAGTTGAAGGTTAGGTAGTTAAGGAGGCACCCAAGTCATCCACAGATGTCAAGCCAAAGAGGTTTTTGTTGGGAGCATCATCCTCAAGTCAAGAAGTTGATGTAGAACTTGAGGATTATTCATATAAAGATTTAATATAACTACCTTTTGATTGGTATTCACCTTGTGTTATTAACTTAGCAAAGAAGGGATTAATCCCACATACTTGGTCTAAACACAGGTCAGACTACTTTGAAAAATAATGGGACAACCAAAGAATACACTCTCAATCAAGATCAGGACTAGATTCAGAGCGGTGGGTCCCATTGATGATGACAACCATTGTCTAGTCATAACCGCTCATTTGGGATCTGATAGGTTCTTCTCAAATCATGCTAACGCTTGTGAGGAGGCATGTTTAGAAACTTCAGATGACCTAAATGAGCCTGAAGTCAAAGATGCACCACAAAAGTTTGAAGAAGAAATCAGATCAACCATTGATTAACTGAAAGAAATCAACTTGGGAATGAAAGAAGTTCCACGCCTAACGTACATTAGTTCCTTGTTGAATGAAGAAGAAACCAATGACTTAGTTAGGCTATTGGCTAAGTTTAAGGACTGCTTCACATGGAGTTATGAAGAAATGCCTGGTTTATCTCTTGATGTAGCTGTCCACAAACTAGCAATAAAACTTAATGCTAACCCTATCAAGCAAGCTCCTAGATGCATGCAATTAGAAATTGAACAATAGGTCACTTCTAAAATTAAGAAATTGATAGATGTCAGCTTTATCAAGGAAGAAAAATATCCCACCTGGTTGGCTAGTGTCATCCTAGTTAAGAAAAATAATGGCCAAATTCACATATCCATCGATTTTTGGATCTAATAAAGGTATATCCTAAAGATGAATTTCCACTTCCTATACCAAAATTAATGGTAGATATTGCCTCATCTCATGCGTCATTCTCTTTTATAGATGGGTCATCTAGCTATAACCAAATCAAGATGACCCCTGAGGATGAAAGAAACACTGCTTTTCAAACCCCAATTTAAATCTATTATTATAAGGTCATGCCAGTTGGCCTTAAAAATGCTGGTGTTACATACTAGCGGGCCATGACTAAGATTTTCAATGAACTCATTCATCATCAAGTTGATTGCTATGTTGATGATCTAGTAATCAAAAGCAAAGAAAAGGAAGACCATTTCTTCAATTTGAGAGTAGTTTTTGAATGATTAAGCTAATTTAACCTCAAATTGAATCCCTAATGTGTGCATTCGGAGTAGCTTCAGGGAAATTCTTTGGGTTTGTTGTCCGACATTGGGGAATAGAGATCGACTTAGAGAAGATCAAGGCTATCTTAGAAATGCCACCCCCTAAAATTCTAACTCAACTTAGATCATTTCAAGGGCGGTTGGCGTATCTAAGATGCTTCATATCCAACCTATCAAAAAGATGCCAGCCATTCTCAGCACTTGTTAAAAAGGATGCAAAGTTCAAGTGGGATGACAAATGCCAGCATGCTTTTGAAGACATCAAGCACTATCTGATGTCGCTGCCAGTTCTAGCAGCCCTTATCCAGGTCAAGCCATTAATCCTCTACACCGTTGCATTAGATGACTCCTTGGTGCTCTATTGGCTCAATCCAATGACGAAGGGAAAGAAAATACCCTCTACTACCTCAGTCAACGTCTAATTCCTCCTGAGGCAAACTACCCATATATTGAGAAGTACTGCCTAGCTTTAATCTTTGCATCCCAAAAACTACAACATTACATACTTTATCATAAGGTGAATCTGATCTCTAGAATCAATCCACTAAAATATCTCATCACACGACAAATGTTTTCTAGACAGTTGGTACGATGGTCCATGATTTTATCGCAGTTTGACATCATATTTGTACCCCTCCATGCTACAAAGGATAGACACTAACGAATTTCTTAATAGCACACCCACTTCGTGCTGATTCTCTACTTAGTGATGACCTCCCCGATGAACAAATCATCAACTTAGGGAACACTAGAATTCACCATTGGGAGATATATTTTGATGGTTCGGCTTCTTCTTAGAAAGGAGAAGAACCATGATCTACTCTTTGAGGGAAGGCAGTGATAGGAATACTCCTGCTAACTCCAGTACGATGTAATGAGATTCTCATATCATCTGTCAAATCCATGCACCAATAACAAAGCCGAATATGAGGCTCTAATTTCCAGTATGGAGTTAGTCATTATACTATGCGTCCAAAGTATCAACATCTTCAGGGATTCTCAGCTCATCATCAACCAAATCGCTGGGTCCTACAAAGTTATAAAGCTTAAACTCTATCATTACCACAAGTACACCATGGAGTTATTGGCTCAGATCTTAGAGGTCACTATCTACAAGGTTCTTTGAGGAGATAATGCTATTGCAGATGCATTAGCCAAGCTCGCCAAGGAGTTGGCATGCTCAAAAGATGAGTCCATTACAATAAGGGTCCAAAATAGACAAGTCTTATATCTTATTGATGCCGAACTCATCGAGACTCTCTCTTGAAGGGAGGTTGTTGTTATCAAAAGGACAACGAGTCAGATTAGAGGCAACCATTTATGGATTACATAAACATAGGAAAACTATCTCAAAGAAGTCATTATCAAGAAAGAGAGCTCTCTCTATGCTCGTGGATGACACTATCTGGGAGGTCTTTCGATCATATGTGGTTACATTATTTAGCCAAACATGAAGCCCATAAGATCGTGACTGAGGTACATTCAAGATTATGTGGAGCTCACCAGTTCAATCTAAAGATGGAAGCCAAGATCAAAAGACTAGGATACTACTAGCCTTCGATGATTATAGACTCCATAGATGTAGCTAGGAGATGCCATAAATGTCAGGTGCACAGTGTGGTCTTACATCAACCACCCAACATTCTACATCCTGGTTTGGTCTTGTGGTCATTTGAGTGTTTGGGCACTAACATAGTGGGTCCGATTGATCCTCCTTCTTCCAAGAGTCACTGGTTCATTCTAGCTGCCACCGACTACTTTTCTAAGTGGGCAGAGGCAATCCCACTTAGAGATGTCATAGCTCCGCATGTGCTCTAGTTTTTCAGGAACCATATTGTATATAGGTTTAGGGTGCCTCGATGAATTATATCCGATAATGGCACTACATTCAAGAGCACCAAGATTGACACCTTTTCGGAGATACAACATAGATTGAAGATATTCCACCATCTATTACCTAAGGGAAAATAGTCTAGTAGAAGCATTTAACAAAACTCTCATACAAATATTGAAGAAAACACTCGATGACAACAAGAGATAATGGCATGAGCAGTTGGTTGAAGCTTTGTGGGCCTACCATACCACATACAGAACTCCAACTCAATCTATCTCATTCTCCTTAGAGTATGGGTCCAAAGTCATTCTACCATTAGAAGTCCAACTCCCATCACTAAGGATAGTTGTGGGTAGCAAGATTACTATTGAGCAAAATACTAAGCTACGGTTAGAAGAGTTCGAAGATTGGAGGAGAGACGCCTCTGGGTATGTCAGAACCTCGAGTTGTATAAAGCTAAAATGATTCAAGCTCACAACAAGTTGGTCTATCCTAGAGTTTTTCAAGTAGGAGCTTGTTTTAGTTCTAATAAGACCATTTATTTCCCATCAAAAGATGGGGGTAAGGTTGAACCCACCTGGGAAGGCCCTTTTTCCATAGAGAAGGCCTACCAATGAGGATCTTATCAACTTATAAATGGTAAGGGAGAGCATCCTATGCTTCCAATCAATGGGCTCTACCTAAAGAAATATTATCCATAAATCTTGTTTGAAAATAATCATCAATAAAACTTCTTTTCATATCAAACTTCACCTCTCATGTGTTAAAAATATCTTTCTCTCATGAATCTTCCACGATGTGTTTAGTGTAGGTGTAAGAGAACCCAAGCAGTATCATATTCCTTCTTTCACATCACAAACAAAAATATCTTTTGTCTCAAGCTGCTTTGATGTGAGACCATGCCCCCTATGGCACTCACTCATTAGCTGCTCTAGGTTAGGCTGATATACTACCTTGCTAGTGTGTCACCCAAGTGGTCACTTGTTTGGCGGATGTGAGTCCCCACGCTTTCTTCTTGACTTGACCACTGCAAACCAATGAGCACCTTGTTAGATTGGTAGGTCTTATCACCACCAGTAAGCTACCCCGTGTTGACTTCGTTTAAGAGAATGTAAGCCTACATGCTTTCTTCTTGAACTATCCATCATGCACATTAGGTTGAGTATATTTTAAGGCTTAGGGTAAGTATCCTAGTGGCTTCTTTCCTTCCGCTACTTCAAGCTTGGGTTTAGTCCTTACACAGGATTCCCCGCTTAGTAGTCGCCCTAGGTCGGATAGCAGCTATCGAGCCGAAGACAACTATCCCGGTGATCAGGTTTGCTTTGGAAAGATGTTAGTCTACACGCCTTATTCTTAGATTGATTATCACAAATTGATGGACACCTTAGGTTGGTTGGTTATCACCATGCTGATGGAGACCCACCCGGTGGATACACCACTCTTGGCATATGTGAGTCCCCGCACTTTCTCCTTGAGTTGGCCATCGAATACCAACATGCTTTCTTTTACAGGGTTCTGGATAACGCCCCTAGCGGTACCTCCTTTGTGGGCACTCTATTTGGATCACATCCTTAGCAACCCCATCTAAATACTACTCCGGTTACTCTTGGATTGGACAGTCCCCCTTTCCTAGTAGCCACCCCTATGGTCAAAGAATTTGTTTAGCGGATGCGCACATTCTCCCTTGGTCCAGTAAGTCTGAGATAAGACTAGGCTGATATAAGCTTCTTCTTAGTGTGGTCCCTCACAAACCAACAAGGTCCACACAAACATAAGACAAACAAAATATATCTTCACTCGTGGATTAGGAATTCAAGACCCTAGCGGCCCCTTTCCCAAGCAGGCATCCTATCTTTAAGGCAGTGTTAGCAAAACTCCCTATAAGAATTGCATGACTACTTTGAGTTGAGACAAGTCCCCAGATTGACACTCTCCTAGTAGTTACCCTTAGGTCGGGTTCAACTTCTAGTGCCACCAACAAGCCACCGATCGTCTTTGCTTTGAAAGATATAAGTCTATTACATATTCTTTCCAGCACGACCGTTACAAATCGATGGGGCCTTAGGTTGGGTCCGATTTATTACACAAGCGACCGATCACCCCAGTGGTTCCTTGTTTAGGAAGATGTGAATCCCCATGCTTTCTTCCTAACTAGACCATTGTAAACCGAAAGGCACCCTTTTGGTTGGTTAGTTCTACCTCACAGCTGGTAGACTATCCCTTTGAATTTTATAAATCTAAGATAGGTCTAGGATGATATTAGCCCCTTCTTAGTGGATCCATCACAAACTGATAGGATCCATCAAATTAAAATAATGCAATTCAATCAAATGACATTATCTTGACTATTTTCGAGTTGATATAAGTCCTCCAGAGGCATTCATTCAGTATCCTCCCTAGGTTGGGTCTGATTTGTTGCATCCAACATATCACCCCAGCGGTTGTCCCTTGCTTTTGGAGATATATGTTTGCTATGCTTTCTCCCTAGAATAATTGTTGTACACTGAAAGGAAATCCCTTAGGTCGGATAGTTCTACTATGTGGTCGGTGGACTACCCCTTTAGATTAATAAATCTGAGATAGGCCAAGGCCGACATAGCCCCCTCTCAGTGCGATCCATCACAAACCGATAGGGTCCATATCGAAATCCAAAACTAAAATGAATAATCGATTAATTTCTCCCCAGTGAGACATCAATCATCCCAACTTCCACAGTGGAGTTAATTAAACCCGATTCAAACATGCATTCCCCAGCGAGTGCATGCTCAAAAGAATTCAAACCCTCTTATCCTTAGTGGATAACTTGAACCTGCTTCCCTAGTGGAAGGTTCATGCATCTATCCTTGATGGGTTATACATCCTAATCCCCAATGAATAATCTATCCAAATCATACCTTGCATCCAAATCCAAATCTCTTATCCCTAATGGATAACTTGAACCAACTTCCCTAGTGGAAGGTTCACATGTTTGATCCCTTGGTGGATCCCTTCTTCCTCCTTTATGCCCTTAACATGAGTTGAGTTGCATTGCACTAAGATCGTGATTCCTTCTACACCTCGGGTTTAGGAGCAGATCATTTCATTTGTGTTTGATCATTGTTGATCATGTAAGTCCAAGCCAATTACAATTGGATTTATATTTCAATCTAAGCTCATATGTGAGTTCAACTAAACTTGAATTAAACCTTGATCAAGCCAATTCACTCATTTAGGCTCACTTGACCTAAAGTGACCTAAAAGGCTTTTGAGTCAAGTTCTAATCCAACCCAAATTAGATTGAACTAAGCTCATATAAACCTCAATCATGATCAACAATCATCATGGGGTGATCAACCACCTTGAATTTGGTCAAACCAAGTCAAACATAGCCTTTGAACAAGTTAACATTTAGCCCAAATGAAGTCCAAACTAGCCAAAATCCATCATATGTCAAATTGATTGAAACCATTACTCAAACCCACCCATAATCAATGATTGAACATGACTAAGTCATCAATTGAGCCAAACCAAGCCTAATTGACCACTTGACCTAAGTTCACCCAAATTGGCCTAAAAAGCCAAAATGAGTCAAATCATGATTTAACCCAAATTGATTACAACCAATGGCTCAAGTTCATTACAAATAACTTATTGAACTTGACCAAAGCCATGATTGAGCCCAAGTTGACCGATTGGTCAACTTGACTAAATTGACCTAAAAGGTCAAATTGACCAAAATTCAAATTAATTTCAAATTAAATCAAACCAAAGCCTACAATCACTTTCAATCAACCAATTGAACTTGACTCAACACCTAACCCAACCCAATTTGGTCAAATTGGCCAAATTGGACAACTTGACCAATTTGACCCTTTTGAATCCAAATGAGTCAAACCAAACCTAGGCCAAACCAATCCAAATTAGTTGAACCAAAAAATCCCAAATCATCATATGAACCTAACGCAAGCCTTGGTTTGACCCAATTTGACCAATTGGTCAACCCAGCCCAACCTAGCCCAAATGGAACCCATTTGACCAAATGAAGCTAAATCACTCCAAACCAACTTATGGGACCCTAGGACTTAGTCAAACCTGACCCTAACATGTTCTCATCCATACCCAAATCAGTCTGAAAGACAAGTGGACCCCATTAAGGGGATTATCCATCAAACCATAGGATTTAAATCTTAAAACCATTGGATCCAAGCCAAAGTCAACTACCCCATCCCCATGGTAGCACATTAGCACTCCATGGAACCTTCTCCTGACCCACCTAGCTAACATAACTCACCTTAGCTAGGCCAAGGACCTTTGGGAGATGAGTCGACTCACCTCCAACCCAAACCGAGCACCCATTGGATCAAGACCTTCCATCCTTGCACATTGGGTCCATGGCAGTCTCCCATCATTCCTCCCATCCCTGGCATGCCTCCCTGACTTAATGGAGACAAGTCTAGCGGCTGAACGACAGCGAGCTAGTGCAAAATATGCACACGCTGCCATCCGTCCATGATGGGAAATTGAGGGGTATACCCACTCAATTCGAGCACGATTGCACACACTTGCATTGTGAGCTCTCTTAAGTGAATTCTAAAGCCCCTCAAAGTGTTTCCAAGGATCCCCAAGCCCTCTTCATTTGGCATTGCCCATTCCCGAGCAAATTTGAAATAAGGCATCCAAATCCTGAGCAATACTCCCTCTCCACTCAATCAAATTTCAATTCCTCTTAGCCACATCATCACCATACCCTGTCAAAGCCAACCGAACTAATTCCCAAGTTTCCAAGCCATGAGAGGAGTGAGTTTGATGGAGTTGAGCCCCTTGCATGCGTGGATTGGTCAACCGAGCCTCCCACACCAAATCAAGCTCAAACCTCTTCAACAGGGCCTCACCTCAACTAGGCAAAGCTACCTCCGGCGTTCCACCACTAGACATTAGCTCTGGTGAGGTAATTTCATAAATTAAGCCTTCTATGGAAAAGTGGGTTGGTCCTTTATGAAGTAAATTCAAATTTCATGAAAATTTAAATGTTGGATGAGTGCGTATCCCTTCCCCGAAGGTGTGGGAAGAATTTGGAGACAATCCAAGCTTGGGTGAGCTCGGATCGAACGAAGGAAGGACATCCATCTTTCATCGCACACGGACGGGATAGATCATGAGCCATCCATCCGCATGATTGGGATGAACGACTCTAATCAAATTTTATGGTAGAGCCCTCGATTCCCTTCTAAATAGTGGATTGAATTGTGGTCATCCGATCTTAGACCAGACGGTCCACAGAGAAAGCATGTCCGCCACTGGCAGAGTCATAGCGTGGATGTGACTACTTAAATAGCCAATCTCGTCATGCCACATGGAAAGCATACCATGTCAGCATGTCGCCTCAGCTGCCATGTGGCTCGATAGGACTAAGGCTTTAATTAGGGCTAATTAATCAGTTTTTAATATTGAAATTTCTAAAATCATAACTAATTATAGAAAAATCCAAAAAATACAAACATAGGCTCATTTTGAAGATATTTCAGAGTAGAATCTAAAATAATTATAATTAATTTATTTTAAATAGTGATTTAGGCTTAATTAAGATTTTATAAAAAATTTAATTAGCTTAATTACACCTTAATTAAGTACTCAATTAATCTTAAATTTTTTTGTGGATGCTTAGGGGGATGACCTCTCTCCTTTATTTTTCTGAGATTTTGTTGATTGCTTAATTAGAAAATTAATTGATTAAGCTCTAATCACTCTCTTAATCTAATTAATCATAATTAATGAATGAATAGTAACTTGATTAATCATTTAAAATAATTAGTTTACTTGAACAGTAAGATAACTTAGGGGATGTGATTGGGGATATTTTTCCTGTTCATTTCCTAAGTCTTCTTTATCTTTAAAAATTAAATTAATTAATGTTTAATGGAATGATTAATTGATTAATTAAGTGATTAATCTTCAAAATAAGGAATAGAATCTAATTGGATGATTAAATAATTTAGGGATTAGGATTGGGGCCTTGCCTTTGATCCTTTCCCCTAAGTCAATTTCATTATTCAAATTAAAACATAACTAAAGTGTTTAATCAATTAATAAAAGGTTTAATGAAATTAAAATTAAAAATCATTTCACCCACACCTAATCAACCCTTAATTGATTTTGGGTAGCTCCTTGGGTGTTCAATAACCCAAGGTGAGACATAATGAAATTATGGTTGGCTCACATTTGTGAGAAAATTATAAAAGTAATTAAGTGAGATCTTTTAAGCTTAATTAACTATTAATCATAAGCCAATTATATTAGGCCCCTTTTATTTCTTAGGAGCATTGCAAATTTACTTTTCATGTGGTTTCATATCATATTGGCTTATTATTAATTAGTTAATTAAGTTAAGGTGATATAGGTAAGGCTTAATTAATTCATTTAATTCATACTTTAACCTAATTAAAATATAAAATCAACTTGGTTTTCATTAAACCTAATAAATTCACACATGGAGAATTGGGCTAGGATTAGCAAACCCCTCTCATATTTCCTAAATCAAATCAAACTCATAGTTAAAAATGTCTTTAAAGAATTTTGGTTTATTTTAGATAGCCTTATTTAATATTATTGTCCTTTGGAATTAATTGGGGTGAATGAAATCATGTGCTTATATTCCTTTATTTCTTTCCTATCATGCTAAATATTGCTTGCCATATGAAATCATGCATTCTTTTTTTTTAAAAAAATTAATTAAATGAAATATTTCCTTTTATGTCAAATTGCATGTGTTGACTTAAATTAAATATGTATGACTATTATCACTATTAAATCAAAAGCTATTTTCAAAAATTATAAATCAATTATTATAAATGAAGTAATGTTAATTGCAAATACCTATAAGTTTACATGTGATAATAGTATAAGATGTGTAATATGAAGTTCTCTTTCCCTATCTTAACATGGATTTACATAGGACTTGCAAGTGTATAGTTCATTTGAAAAGAACACAACATTTGCTTAAATCTATTCCTATGCATCTCTATGTTAAGACTTAGGAAGAATATGCAAATCACATAACCAAATCAAACATAATTTCTGGCATGATTCTCTATTCATGTGGTTCTTTTTGTACATTCATATGTACTTGAGAAAAGTGGTATATTAGTCTGGACATCCTGTATGAGGCTTTAAGTAGCCCTAAGTAGGTCTTGTACCTTATGCCCCTGGTGTAGAAAATAATGGTGTCGTACTCACTTAAATCTCTTATACATATGCATGGATGATGTGGCCAATGAAAAAAAAATCATAAATCAAATAAATCAAGTACAACCTTTTGCATGGATTTTTCTATCCTTATAATTATTCATACATTTACATGTATATAAGAAAAGTGGTATATTAGTCTGGACATCCCGAGGCTGTGAAGCTTTAAGTAGCCCTAAGTAAGTCTTGTACCTTACACCCCTGGTGTATAAAATAATGATAACATACTCACTTAAAACTTGTATACATGTGAATGTGTATTTAGCTAATGGATGAAAAATCCCTCTTTTCTATATAATAAAGACATGCATTCCTAATTCAATCAACAAATAAAATTTTTAAATTCAAAATGCATTTCTTTGCATTCATCATCAAAGTATGCTAAGATTTACATTACATGTATAGGTATGCTTAGGATTATTTATATGCATGATATACATGATGAAAAGAAATGAATGAATGTGTGTTATGTGATAATAATCCATTATAATTAATCCTCAGACACCTTTCTTATTGAATAAGGTTATTTAGAGTGAACCTAAACTTAGGTTTAATTAAAACACATAATAAACCATTCACTAAAGGAAATTCACTAATTAACTTACCTTAGAAATGACTTAAGGTAAGGATAAAAGAGAGATTCCTTAGAGTGAACCCTCTATTTCTTCTCTTTAAAACACTTAGTTGCTAAGTGTAGGCTATATGAAATAAAAGAAAGCACTAAGTGATATCTTCAAATCAACTAAACACTTAAAGTGAAATCAACCCTTTATAAATTAAATCTCTCACACTTAGCAAATCATAACTCTAAAGTTTAGTTAGGACATACCACACAAGCTTTAACACATGCATATTAGACTAAGTCATCATTTCTAGCTTTATGTTAGGGCAGTGCATGGTTTGATGAATGTTTAGTTTTGTGTTGTATTATTTTAGACTAGATGTTAGGGTGTATGTGTATAGTCTGAATGTTAGGCTAACATGCCGACATTAGCCTAATCATGTTTTGTGCAGAGGGTTGTTCTTAAGGGGCCGCTGTAATAAAAATATAAAAATACTTTTGCTATGTAGGTTACTTAGCCCTTAAGCATAACCCAAGTTAGGATAGGTGGACTTGGTTACCCATGTGTGGGGTGCTAAGTCCAAAATTATTCATATAACTGCTTGGGTTGTATGGTATATTTAGCTAATGCTTGTTTTGTAGGTGCAGCTATATTCACTTTCTTTCTCTTTTAATGTAATTTTGTATTAGGATTAGGATAAGTGTTATGGGGGATTTGGATGAGCATTGGTTGCAAGACCAAGTATTACACACCATATGATGCCTTTGGCGCAAACTACATCCTAATCAAGCTAAAAGAAAGAAAGAAAGAAATGGAGCAAAGCAAAATGAAGAAATGAAAGATGAAGAGTAAAGAATGGAGGATGAAGAATGAAGACCCCCCATGAGCCATAATCCTTCTCCTCTTTCAAGTCCTCTAAACTCAAGCAAATCATATGAAATAAAAGAATCCTCTCCCTTAGCCTTATTTATAGAGAGGGAAAGAGTCAATGTGGGACCCATCCTTATTTAAACTTAATAATTAAGTGCAATGATGGGGTTTGATGGATAATACTAAACTCACAAGCTTTAATTGCAATTCTCTACAGCTTAAATTGAAGCAAAATAACAAATGTAAATTCCATGGTAAAGTGAGTTCTCTTTTCTTCAAACTCCTCAAAATTAAATAAGCTTTAATTGAAACTTGGGGAGGCTAATACTAAACTCACAAGAGACTTAAGATAAATTTGAAGTCCAGTTACTAAATATGAAACTTGATCTAGAGTTGAGGATAAATTCATATTAGATTTGAAGTTTTTTTTATGTGAACAAATCATGTTTGATGTCAATTGAAGTAAGAACCTCAATTAAATAAAAAATAACATTGATTTATGATAAACCTAATGGTCCATTTATAAATTGAGGAGTATAAAATTTGGTACATTTATTATAAGCACAAATTCAATTAGCCAACTCATGATCACTCATGAATGTAGCCTTTAAAAGAACCATTTGGATCTTCCATTTAAAATTAAAATTCATATACATATGAGATTTGTTGAGTTCTATTTTCAAGCTAAAGTGAAAATCAAATGAATTTTAAAGGAGATTTTTACTAAAGATGAGCAACTTGTTGGCAAGTATAACTAAAGTTCATTAAAGACTACAAGCCAAATAATATCTAAGAATTGGAAAATTCAATAAGCAACGCTACCAGATCTACAATTCTTTATACAAGCAGACAAAAGGCGATGATAAGTTAAATTCTCCATGAATTATGGAGCTTCTTTCAATCCAAAAAAAATTAAGGAATTTCTAATTATGATTTTGAAAGTCAATGACTTCATTAATTAGATGAAATTATCTAGGTTATAAATACTTGCATGTGCTCGGACATAGAGATTTAAAGTACAAATTTTAATGTCTGAAAAGACTGTGCAAGCTAAGTTGATATTAAATAAATATGAAATTAATCTCATAATTAAATAAAATAAAATAAATTGAATTATCAAATACCGATGGGCCAACTAATAATGCTTAAACTTAGTGTCGAGGATGTCTGCGTTGCTGCTTTTTGGTCTTAGAAGGTCCGGTTTAACAAAACCTAAAAATCCAATAATTATATTATAAGTGTTGCCCTCACTTTTGGAGTGGGCTCTCAACTTCTCCTTCTTAGACATAGAACTTCTCTAGACACTAAGAGTTCTTTAGTCTTGAGACACTTCTAGTGATTAGGTGAACACTTATCCTAACCCTAGAGACTTAGAAGAGTTAGCCATAGGAATAAGTTATGCTTTAGGGGTTTAGGAGGACTTGCCTACCCTATAACTTGAACCCAATAATTACTTCTTTCAAAATAAACCTCAAATTCAAATCCAAATCCAAATCCAAATTCTAATCTAAATTACAAAATCTAAATCATGATCAATTCCAAATCAAATGATTGAAACCCATGATCAATTCCAATTCCAAACCTTCCCAAGCCTTATGAATCACATCCATAAGCATAGCTAAACCCTTCAAATAAACCCAAAGCCAAGTGAGTTCTTTATAAATCACTTATTCCATCATTTGTATTCATAATTATAAATGAAATTGGAATCCAAGTCATTCAAATGAAATGAATATAAGTCAAACAAAACCAAAACCCCTTTTCAAAATTTTGACCTACCTTGGGCAAACTCACAATCAAATCACTCCTAATTCACATGATTCTCTCATAGATAATATTCTCATTTATATTCACAAATATAAATGAAATATAAATACAAATGACCAAAATCAAATTAATATAAATTCAAAACTCAAATCCAAACCCAATTTATACCATTTCATACCAAATCCTTGAACCCAGCCAAATCATTCTCAAATCAACCCAAGCCCTTAGATTTTCTCTTCAAACACTACTTCAATCACATGCTCAAATATATACATAAACTACAATCACCAAACCAAAATCAAACTAACCCGAGTCAAACCCATGTTCATCCTTTTGACTTGAAATTATCAAATGAATCAAAACCCATTTATCTCCGAACCACTTGCAGTCGGATTAATATTTCCATCATAAGTCCATATGTGAGTTCAACCAAACTTGAATCAAGCCTTGATCAAGCCAATTGACCCATTTAGGCTCACTTAACCCAAAGTGATCTAAAGGACCTTTTTGAGCCAAATTCTAATCCAACCCAAATTGGATTGAACTAAGCCCATCTAAGCCTCACATTGTGATCAACAATCATCCTAGAATGATCAATCACTCAAATTGGGTAAAACCAAGTCAAACCTAGCCTTTGACCAAGTCAACACTTAGCCCAAATGAGACATAAACAAGCCAAAATTCACTATAAACCAAATTAATTGAAACCATTGATATAAACCAATCCATGATCAATAATTGAACATGATCATGCCATCAATTGAGCCAAACCAAGCCAAATTGGCCACTTGACCTAGGTTGACCCAGATTAACCTAAAAACTAAAATGGGTCAAATCTTGATCTAAGCCAAAATGATTGCAACCAATGGGTCAAATTTATTGCAAATTGATTGTTGAACTTGACCAAAGCTTCAATTGACCAATTAGACCCAACCTAGCCCAAATAACCATGAACCCAACTTGATCAAAAAGGTCAAACCAACTTGAAATCAAACCAAATCAAAATTGATTGAAATAAAAGCTTGCAATACATTTCAAATGATCAACCAAGCCAAAACCAACCCATGACCTAACCTACAAAATGGTCAAATTGGTCAACTTGACCCATTTGACCCAAATGAACCTAAATGAACCAAAACCAAATCTAAACCAAATTGAACCAAACTAATGACACCCATAGGCTCCAAATGATCATTTGAACTTGACCTAACCCATGTTTGACCCATTTGACCAATTGGTCAACCTAACCCAATTTGACCCAACTTGACCTAAAGGGGTCAAATTGAGTCAAATCAAATCAAATCAAATGAACTCCAAATCACTTAAAATTAGGCCCAACCCATTTTCAAATCATTTCAAATATGCCCAAATAAAACTCATGGCCAAATGAACACTTTTCCCTTAGGTCAAAGGGTATCCTATGACCAAATTCACTTGGAATTTGGTCATTTCTTTCTCAAGGCCACTTCGCATCCTTTTATTAATCCACATGGGCACCAAGGGAGGTGGTGAACATGACCTAATGAGCTTGGGTCATCCATGACCCAAGGCAAGGCCAAACCAACCTCCTCAATGGAATTTGAACACTTGGAACTCCAAATGCACTCACCTAGCACATGGACATCCACTCTCCTTCACTCCACTACCCAAAATGACCCATGTGGGGTGTTTCGCAGCCCAAATTGTGCCTCCAATCCAAGCCATTGATCCAAAATGGCAAATCAGCCTCCCCCCTAAATTCTCACTCGAACGAGAAGCATTCATTTCCTTAGAGCTAGAGATATTGAATTGAAGCCTCCCCAAGATTTTCTAAGCCATTCCAGAGATCCCCATTTCCCATTCTCGATTTTACTCAAAGTCAAAATAAGGGAGGTGAGCTCAAGTTCCAACTCATTCAATTTTCAACCAAAATAAAATTAACCTTGCACACACCATCCTTGGACCTCAGCTTAGTCAAATTGTTTCCTAAATCTCCAAGCCACAAGAAGCACCATTTTGATCATGGCCAATCACCATTGAAGGGGAGCTTGGTCAACCGTGCAAACTACTCCAAACCAATGCTAGATTCCTTCAACAGGGCTTCATTTCTATTAGACGAAGCTACCTCCTCCGTTGAAACCGCTGGTGATAGCCTTCGACGAGATAATTACTTGAAATTGTAGCCATAGGAAACTTTGGTTGGTCCTTTTCGAAGGAAATTGTCACCCCCTTAAATCTTGACCGTTGGATGTGCATCCCCCTTTCTTTCAAAGGTGTGGGATCATTTTGATCCCAATCTGAGCTTGGGTGAGCTCGAATTGAACGAGGAGAGATGAATGGTGTGCATCTTTCATTAGTCGCAAAGGAGAAGAATCATACGTCGTCTGTTCCATGTGATTGGAATGGACAATTTTGATTAGATAACACTAGATCCCCTCTGATTCCTTCCTAAACTGCAGGATTGATCTTGGCCATCCGATCTAAGATCGGATGGGCTGCAGAGATCCCACCACTAGCTAACTCAATTGATGGATGTGATAACTTAAATAACCTATCTCATCGCATTATATGGAAAGTGTGCTGCGTCAGCCACCACATGGCTCGACGAGATTAGGGGTTTACTTAGCCTTAATTAATCATATTTTAATAGTGAAACCTTCAAAATTCATAACCAATTATAGAAAAATCCAAAAAATACAAATAAGTACTCATTTAAAAGATAATTCAGAGGAGAATAATAGAAAATTAAAATTAATTAATTTTGAATATTTATTTTAACTCAATTTAGGTTTTATTGAAATTGTAATTAAGATAATTACTCTCTAATTAATCCAACAATTAATCCCAAACTTTTTGAGATTAATTAGTGGGATGACCTCTGCCTCCTTTGATTTTCTTGGGATTTATTGCTTGATTAATTAGGGGAATTGCTTATCTCATTATTAATCACTATCTTAATTAATTAAATGATTAATTAACATATTAAATAATGATAAATTCATTAATTAAGCTTGCTAATCACCATAAAATAGTGAATGGTCATAGGGAATGAGATTAGGACTTCTTTTTCTAATCTTTTCTTCTAAGTCTATTTCATTTGGATAACACTTAATCAATTTGTAATTAATTAATGGCCTAATCACTTTATTAAATAATTTAATTAATCAAACTCAAAACCAAATCATTCCAAAACTTAATCATTCAAATCTTGTCTAGATTCTTAGGTGTTCAATAACCTAAGAGAATTTCAAAGAAAATTATAATCAAATTACATATGTAGGAGGGTTGTAAAAGTACTTAATCAAACCCTTTAGCTTAATTAACCAATAATTGTGAGGCAATTGCATTAGGCCTTTTTATTTCTTAGGTGCATTGCTGATTTAATTTACATATGGTTTCATATCATATGTTGGCTCATAATTACTTGGATAATTATATTAAAGTGGTATAAGTAAGTGATAATTAATGGATTTAATTCATACCTTAACCTAATCAAAATATAAAATCTACCTAATTGGTCTAAATTAAACCAAACCAATTCACACATTGGGGAATGAATTAGAATTATCAAACCTTTCTCACATTTCCTATGTCAAATCAAATTCAAAAATAAAAATCTCCTTAAAGAATTTTGAATCATTTTGAATGATCTTATTTTATATGGTTGTCCTTAGGAATTAATTAGGGTGAATGAAGTCATGTTCTTACATTCCTTTATTTCTTTCCAATCATTTTAAATTTTGTTTGCCATATGAAGTGATACATTCATTTCTTTTAAAAATTAATTAAAGAAAATGTTTTCTTTTATGTCAAATTGCATGTGTTTGCTAAAATTAAGAATATGAGTGGCTATTATCACTATTAAACCAATAATTATTTTTCAAAACCTATAAATCAAAGATTATAAATGAAGTGATGCTAGTTATAAATATTTATAAGCCTACATGTGATGATAGCATAAGATGTGTATTATGAAGTTCTACCCTTCTCTTAATATCGATTCACATAGGATTTATAAGTGTATAATTCATTTGAAAAGAATACAACACTTGCCTAAATATATTCCTATGCATCTCTATATTAAAACTTAGGAAGCATCCTCATATTACACATGTAAATCTTACAACCAAATCAAACATAATCTCTTGCATGATTTCTTATCCATTTAGTTCTTTTTGTACACCTACATGTATTTATGAAAAGTGGTATATCAGTCTGGACATCTCGAGGCTATGAGGCTTTAAGTAGCCCTAAGTAGGACTTGTACCTTACCCCCCTGGTGTAGAAAATAATGGCGTCGTACTCACTTATAACTTTCATACATGTGGATGTGCATTTAGCTAAAGGATAAAATAATCTCTCTTATCTACTTAACAAAGACATGAATTAATGATTCAATTAATAAATGGAGTATCCAAATTTTCAGATCATATCTCTTTGCACTCATCATTAAAGTGTGCTAAAATTGGCATTGCATGTATAAGTATGCTTAGGATTATTCATATGCATGGTATACATGGTGGAAAGAAATGAATGGGTGTGTGTTATGTGATAGTAATCCACCCTAACTAATCCTAAGATGTCTTTCTTATTGAATAGGGCTATTTAGAGTAAATCTAAATATAGGATTGATTAAAATACATAATAAATCACTCACTAAAGGAAATTCATTAATGAATATACCTTAGAATTCACTTAAGTTAGGGATGTGGGGTAAATTTTTATCTTCATCTATCTTGAAATAAATGAAAACAAAATATGCTAGTTGGACACCACATAGATCCGTAGATGTTCTTATTAGGGTGATTGGGTATGACATTGAGGAATAATGTACAATCTCGAGAGATAGAAATCACCATCCTACAATGGACCTAATCATCTAATAAGGACTCCTAAGGATAATGGGTCTTCGAATGTACCAGAGATTCTTCCCCTACTTTATATGAAAACGTAAGTAGGGTTTATTTTAAACTGGGTTCGTTAAGTTTCCTATGGAGGCAAGCCCCCATAGTTAATTACATTCTATGATGAACAAACACAGGACATGGGGACACGAACACGATATGACACGGACACGGGACACTTCTATTTTTCAAAATAAACACGCATTGAACATGACATTATAATAATAATTAAGAATAATGTGTATAAATTAAATAGATAAAATATTAAAAATAATAAAAAAATAAGTTATTTAATTATATATATATATATATATATATATATATATATATATAACTTAAGTAATTATTTTGTTGCACTTTAATAATTTTATTGAATAATTTTATTATCAATTCTAAATTTATAAATTTAATTATAATTTTGAATAATTTTAATTATTTGTAATAAATATATCTTATTATTCTCTCTTTTTAGCTCAAATATCATTCTCTAAATTTATAAAACTCTCTACAATAATTTAAAATATAATAAACTATATTTAAAATATTTTTTTATAATTTTAATTCAATTATTTAGGACACACGTGTCCCTTTAATTTTTTTAATATTATTTTAATCGCATTAATTTTTTGCCGTTCCATGTGTGAGGAGAGTGGTGTGTCCAACACATGTTGATTAATCACGCCTAATTTTGGAGTGAGATCATAGATTACATCTTAAGGAATGAGATTCCTTAAGAATACTTTGGATTAAGGTAAATGATCATTATCTTTAAAGATATCAAAGATAAGACTATCAACAAATTATTTTGTTTTTGGAAGATCAAGTGATTGATCAAAAAGATAGAGTTATTATTAAAACCAAAGGAAGATAAGTATGTGATGCTTATGATACTAGAAAACCTAGTAAGCATCCCAAACTATCCTATGGTTGGGCTTTATATTTTTAAAATTTGAAAAGGATTATATGTTTGAGTTAAATTTTTATTAGAAATCTAGGGCTTATAATTTCATAATACAATATCATGGAAATACCTAAGAGGTGAGGATTTATGCTTGTAGCTCGCAAAGGGAAACAACAACCTTGGATCCTGAATCTAGAAAATCTTTATGAGTCTATTCTAACCTATTTGATATAGGTAGAATCAATCCAAAATTTTAATTTGGATTAACTCAAATAAATTAAATTAAAACTAAATTAAAATAAATGAAAGGATCCAAATCCATTCCATTTGAATCAAATTGATAATTTGAACTCATTTGAAATCATACCTAACCCATTTAAGCTAAATGAGTTTAAATAAAATTAAATTTAAAATCAATTCAAATTAAATGGTTTAATCAAATCATAATGCAATTGATCATCAATTGCATTATGGTTTAAAAAAATAAACTAAACAAATTCAAAGAGTAAAATTGAATCCAACTACTTTGCATCAGATTCAAATTCCCTAAAATAATTCAAATGGAATTAAATCTAATCTCAAATCCATTTTGAGATTAATTTGGGCATATCATACTTTAATCCAAACTAAGATGATAATGCCATATTGCATAAAAATAATAAAAGCAAAATAAAAGAAAAGGAGGAATTAGAAAATGGGAAATAAAAGAAGAGAAATGCTAATTTCCTTCTTCCATCTCTTCCCATGCAAACTCCCTTCTTCCCACCTCATCCACTCCAAGATAAAGGCCACCTCTTAAAAGGTGGCTGCCTTCAAGTGAAGGAAATAAAGGCAAAGGCAAACCTCCAAGAGTTTTCCTTAATGATAGCCAACCAAGGGAAGAAGTAAGAGTAGAGGAAGAGAAGAAGGTGTTCTCAGCCATGGATGAAAAATAAGCAAGGAAGCTCCTTACCTCTGAGGTGAACATTCCATTATGTTTACATGACCAAGGGAGGTTGATCCCACACCTTGACTGGCCCTACCTCTGCCGGTGGCCAGAGTTCGACTTTTAAATTCTTCCTTAAGGAGTTTTCTGCCAAGAGTGGAAATCAACCAAGGAATTTCCAAACATGGGTTGTGAACACTCCAATGTATTCACAAGGCCAAGGGGAGTTGATCTTACACCTTGACCGGCCCTACCGTGACCGGAGTTCGATCTTCAAATTTCTTCTTTATAGAGCTTTCGGACAAGCATGGAAAATGAGTTAAGAGACACTACCATTTCCCCATTTTCATTCTAAAAGCTTTGCCAAGGCTAGGGAAGAAGATCTTGACCATGACCCCTCCGGCACGCTGGCAAACAGACGAAGGCCAAAAGCCCCTCTATTGGTGAAATCCAGTATAGGGATTTTCACCTCAAATTGAAGCTACCAACACGTTCTAGAGCTTATGAAGATCCAGAACAAAATCCTGACTCTCACCACCGCAAGTCAGAAATGACCAACCCACTCAAACCGGCGCTGTCTGTGAACAATCCATGGGGAGGCAAGCCACCAAACTTCTTGCACATGTTCGTTGGGTCAAGCTGAAGCTAACAGGATCTGTCTCACCACCGACGATCATCAAAATTCGGTATGCATTTTCTCCCTCCCTCTATGCAGTCGGTTTAGGAGCTTTGTGAAGAAAGTTGGATCCTTAAATGGATCCAACTGTATGGATTGACCCTAATTCGATCCCTAATCATTTTGGGATCAAAATCAGGGCTTGATTCATTGGTGATCACTGGCAATTGGCAAGAAATCATGAAAGGTGTCTGTTTTTGCCGAGGAGCCTCAGGATTTAATCTTGACCGATCCTTCTCTTAGGATCGAACGGCTCTGATTTAGGTGGAGGGGTTGATTTCATTCTTGTGGACTAGGACCATCCATCTTTGATCGATGGTCCGTATTTAATCCCGCATTGTAACTTATGCTACGTGGGACCCCTCCCCCACTTAAAACCGTTAGGATTAGTTGTTTAACGGTTTAATTCATTAAAGAAAATCCTAAAAACTTTAAAAAATCATATAAAATCAAACAAAAATAAAAAAATTGCAAATAAAAGCTCTATGGATTCATCTTGATGAGAGGATCCCATAAAAATTAAAATCCCCAATTTTTAATGGGTAATTTTCCCTTAATTACAATTTAATGGAAAAATATTACACCCTAATTACCCTCAAATTAATAATCCAATTAATTTGAAACTTTCGAGAAATAAAATTAAGCTTAAAACATACCTTAGGAAAATTTTTGGGGATTTAATACTCTGAATTCAAGGAAAATTGTAATTTCATGTGTTTAGCCTTTAAATTAATTAAATTAATTACCCTTTAATGAAATAATTAGAAAACTTTAATCTAATAACCTTAAATTAACATAATAAATATTAATGAATATCAAAATACTAATTAAACCTAATAAAACCTATATGAACTTAATAGATCACTAATTAACTCAATTAGGTAATTAAAAGGATTAAATAATTTAATTACACAACTTGAACTTAATTAAATCATAATAAATCAACCAGTTAACAAAAAATTATGAATTGACCTCATTGGAAAGGTATTGCAGTGAAGAATAAGTAAAAAATAAAATCCCTTAATGAATCTTAAAATCAAACCCAAATATAAATAAAATCAAAAGAATTAATTAAAATACTTAAGAATTTTAGTTAGACTTTTAGAAATTTCATTAGGATTTAGGATGTTGAATGGAAAGAGCTCCATCCAAAAATGGAATCATTCCATTCTTCATTCTTGAAAACCTATACAACATTAACCAAATAAAATGAACATAAAAATGGGAATTAAATCACTAAATCATTTGAATTGAAACCACCTAAAGGTAAATATTAAACAAATTCAAACTTCAAACTTAAACTTAAACTTAAAGGCCTAGCAAAGACTTACCACACAAACCCCAATTCTACACACACTAGATTACTTAGGTCACGAAACCTAGATCTAAGTTAGATCATTCTATGATTTTCTTTTAATCTCCTATGATATGTTGTGTTGTGCTTCACATGTTTGTGTGGTGCATTGCTTTAGACTGGATGTTAGGGCATTCTTTCTAGATTTAATATTATTTTCTACAGGGGACTGTGTTAAAGGGATCGTTGTAATAAATAAATCATAAAATTATTGTTTTCTTGCAGGTGCTGAAAATCCCTTAACATAGTCCATAGGATAAGTGGGCTTGACAAGCAACTAATGCTAAACCCGTATGTTTATGAAAAATAAACTGCTTTGTGTGTATTTCCTAACATCTATTTTATAGGATTTAGGATTTCTTTTATGACTTTTAAATGTAAATTTGAGCTTAGAATTAGGTTAGGATCTATCTAGGATTAGTAGGAGTTGACCCAACCAGGCCCCTGTGGAGCCCGATGGATGTCCCTGAAGAAGGAGACTTTCATGGAAAGAAGACCCATAGATCTAAACTTGTAGTTCTAGGTCGGGTTGTATAAGGGCAGAACTCGGCTGCCCATTTTTTTTTTTTTTCGGGGTGTGCAACAGTACCTGGCTGCATTGGCCTTTTCTTATATAATTTAATTTGGCTTGATTTATTTTGGGTGCACAATAGAAACTGCATGCTTTTTTAAAGTTTCTTTCTATGCTATGTTTATGCTGTGATGTATGCATGGACATAGGCTCATAGGATAAACTAAATTTTCTACCCAATTAAATCAACCAAAATATAAAAAAGAAATACAAATCATAATCTTCATATAAAATCCCAGGTATTAAAGCAAGATAAAATATGTAGCAACCCCTTAGCTGGATTTTTTAACATCATACGTAATCATATTGTTTCACTCTTGATCAATGAAAGACTTTCATCCTTGCCAGAGAACCTAGCCTTGAACTTTTAGAGCCTATGATGGAAGTACACCTTCTTCTATTTTGATTTAGCCCATAAGCTTTTTCTAATTGCATGCATTAGGCATAAATTATATTCCTATGGCCTAATGAATTTTGAGTCAAAAAATTATAAAAAACTGAAAAATATGCATTAGTTAGGGGCATCTTCATACCCTACATAATCTTAGGGGTTAGGGAGTAAGTCTAGGTTCTTAGATTTCTTTCCTAAAACTACAACAACTCAACCATCTTGCATTCATATGACTTAGCCTCATTATTTTAAAATACGCTTAGGTGGTGTTAGACTTCTTTCGTGTGGTAAGTCCGAAGAGTCGATAAGTGGGTTACCTCAAGTGAGGAGAATGGCCAATGATTCCCAAGGATAGAACTAGGTCAAGCATTTGACATGTGTTAGAAGCACCTGTAGACTTGGTTCTGAAGCATTCTTTTTAGAAATAAGTCTTCAACCCTAAGCATTTCTGCAGTCTTGTGTTGCTAGAATCTAAGTCCTAGATTTCTAAGAAAATGATAACTTAAAATCTAAAATTAAATCCCAAATTTGAAGCCCAATTATAGGATAGTTGAAATGTCTACTGGGTATCCCAGTATCAATAGACATTTCCTACTTTTCCCATTTGACTCATGAAAATAACTCCCTCCAATTTGGACCTCTCCCAATTGAATTTCTCAAAATCAATCCTTTGAAAGCTACCTTAGTAGTCTTTAGGAATAACCACTTATTTCTTTAATCGAGAGTATTCTTAGGAAGAGACCCTTCCTAAGATGTAATTAACTATAGGGGCTTGCCTTTATAGGGAACCATGATTCCAAGATAAAAGAAACCATGTTATACTTTTCCATGTAGTTCAGAAGAAAGTACTCTGGTACATAAAAGACCCATTAGCCTTAGGAGTCTTTTATTGAAATGATCAAATCCATTATAGGATAGCATGTTTATCTTTCGAGATAATATGCTTATTCCTTAATGCCGTATTTGATCATCTAAATAAAATATTCCTAAATTCTATGTGGTGTTATTTTTTTCTCTATTCTAGAGAAAACACCAACAACAAGAGTGAAGCAAGATCCTTTTATGCATGATGTGAGACATACAACATCTAGCTAAGGGTGAAGCAAGATTCTTTTATTTTAAGTGATTTAATTGATTTTTCAATTTTATTTGATGATTTGATTTTATTTTAATGAACCTATATTTAGTTACTAAATATTGTAAAGAGAAGAAAAGAGAAGAGAACTGCTCTATTATTCCTACCTTAAGTAATTTCTAAGGTAGATTCATTAGTGATTTTTAGTGAATATTTTATTATGTATTTTAATTAACCCTAAGTTTAGATATGCTCTAAATAAACCTATTCAATAAGAAAGGCATCTTAGGATTAGTTAAAGTGAATTACTCTCACATAATAGACAACCATTTATTTCTTTCCACCATGTATGTCATACATATGAATAATCCTAAGCATATTTATACATGCAAGTGCAAACTTTAGCACACTTTGATGATGAATGCTAAGAGATGTTGTTTAGGAAAATTTGGATATTCCATGAATGCATTTTTTTATTAAGTAAAAAAGAGGGACTTTTTTATCCATTAATCAAATGCATATTTACATGTATGAAAGACTTAAGTGAGTCCGCCATTGTTTTCTACATTGGGGGTGTAAGGTACAAGACCTACTTGGGGCTACTTAAAGCCTCGCAACCCCGGATGTCTAGACTAATATACCACTTTTCTTAAATAAATATGTATGTACAAAATAAAATGGATAAAGAGTCATGCAAAAGATGTTTATATTTGATTTGGTTATGCAATTTACATATGTAAATGTGAAGATCATTCTTAAATCATAACATGAAAATGCATAGAATATATTTAAGGAAGTGTTATGTTCTTTTCAAATGAACTATACACTGTACAAATTCTATCCAAATCTATGTTAAGAGGAAAGAAGAAAAGCACATAATACACATTTTATGTTACAATCACATGCATGCTTATAAGTACTTATAAGTAGCATACCTTTATTTTTAATCTTTGATTTATAGGTTTTAAAAAATAATTTTTGATTTAATAGTAATAATAGTTACTCATATTCTTAACTTTAGCCAAAACATGCAATTTGAAATAAAGAAAACATTTTATTTAATTGATCTTTCAAAATACATGAATGCATGGTTTCATATGGCATACAACATTTAGCATGCTTTGAAAGAAATAAAGTAATATAAGCATGTAACTTCATTCACCCTAATTAATTTCTAATGATAATCCTATAAGATAAGATTATTCAAAGTGAATGAAAATTCTTTAAAGAGATTTTTATTTTTGGATTTGATTTGACTTAAGAAATGTGAAAAGTGTTTGCTGGTCCTAACCCATTTCCCCCATATGTGAATCAATTTAGTTTAATTTTTAGAACAATTAGATTGATTTTATATTTTATTTAGGTTAAGGTGTAATCAAGTCCATTAATTACCCCTTTCCTACACCACTTTAACATAATTAACCTAACAATTATGAGCCAACATATGATATGCAATCACATGGAATTTGAATCAGCAATGCACCTAAGAAAGAAAGGGGCCTAATGCAATTGGCTCACAATTATTGATTAATTAAGCTAAAGGGTTTTCATTAAGTACTTTCATAACCTTCTCACACATGTGAGTTGGATTATAATTTCCTTAGACTTACCTTAGGCTTTTGAACACCTAAGGATCTACCCAATATTAAGATAATTAAGTTCAGATTGATTGTTGAGAGTTTGATTAGACTAATTAAGTAGATCATTAATAGATTAATCTTTAATCATGTTTGGATTAAGGAAGAAAGGGGGTTTAGAGAATAACTTAGGGAAAAATATCACAAACCCATTCCATAAACCTCCCCCTTACTTAAATAATGTTTAATTATCTCAATTAAGGATTAAACTAATGTTCATATGCTTAATTACTCTTAATTACATAAAGGGGTGATTAGGGGTTCATTAATTAATTTTCTTAATTAATTTATGAATAAATCCCAAAAAATTAGGGCAGATAGAAGTCACCCCACTAAACATGCCTGAGAAATTTGGAATAAATTAATGAATTAATTAAGGAGTAATTAGGGTAATTCAATTTTTAATTAAACCCTAATTAAGGAAACTTTAGTGTTCAAAATCTATTAAACTTAATTTTATATTATTCCCTTTGAATTATCTTTAAAATGTACTTGAGTTTGTATTTTTTGGATTTTTCTACATTTAGTTTTGAATTTATAAAGTTTATGTGATTGAAGATAATTAGAATACCCTAATTAATTAACTAATCCAGTCAGCGCCACATGACATGATAGGATTGGTTAGTTAAGTTGTCACATCATGCACCGTGTCAGCTGAAGGTGCAACGCTGCTTTCCCCTAGGCCGTCCGATCAAGGATCGAACGATGAGGGTTAATCCCATGTTTATAAAGGATTTAATCAGCAGATCTAGTGAGATTTAATCAGGTCTGTCCATCCAAAACACGTGGGATGGATTACCCATGATTCATCCATGCTTAAGCTGTGGTAGAAGGAGGCCTTCCATCCTCCATGGCTTGATCCGAGCTCACCTAAGCTTGGATTAGGTAGAGATTCACCCCACACCATCAAGAGATGTAGGGAAGAACATCCAATGGCTAGGATCTAATGGGATTAGAATTCGCTTCACAAAAGACCAAGTAATTTTCAATGAAGGATCAATTTTGATTCATACCTCACCGGAGGCTATCACCGGTGCTTCCAATGGAGGAGGTAGCTTCGTCTTGTGGAGACAAAGCTCATTGAAAGTTTCAAGCTTCAATTTGAAGTGAATTGCTTAATTGGCCAAGCCCCCCTTCAATGGCTTGCAGCTTTGATCAAAATCCCCTTTTGTGGCTTGGTGACTTGGAAAATGCTTTGGGTGAGCTTGACTTGCTTCCTTGATGGTGCTTGCAAAGTAAATTTAGGTTTGGTGGTGAATTGAGTGAAGTAGAATTTCCTTAGAACTTTCATATTTTCAGCTTAAGAAAAATCGAGAAGGAGAGATTTGGAAGCTTGGAAATGACCTTGAGAAGCTTGTGGATGTTTGCCTTTGATCACTCTAGCTCAATCGAATTCAGAGTGTGTGCTTTGAGTTGGAATGAGGGGGAGTATATCTCCCTCTCCTTGGATTGGATGGTCGAGAGCCATCTTATTATTTTTTGATTAATTGCTTGGATTGAATGGGTTATTTAGGCTATTAGGGATCCCATGTACTTCAGTTTTGGCAGAGGAGTGGAGGAGAGGAAGTGCACATGTGCTAGGTGAGTGTAGGAGGTGATCCAAGTGGAAAATTTCCATTGGAGGGGTCAGTTTGGCCTTGGGTTGTCATGTGGTCCACTAGGAGGATGTCAAGTGGTCATGAGAAGAAATTGGCCAAATTACAAGTGAATTTAACCATAGGTTACCTTTTGAAATAAGGGTAAAATGGTCATTTAGCCTTGATTTTGATTTGGGCATATTTGAGATGTTTCAAAAATAGGTTGGGCCAAATTTCATTGAATTTGTAGTAGATTTGATATGATTTGCTCAAGTTGACCCATTTAGGTCAAAATGGGTCAACTTGGGTCAAGTTGACCAATTGGTCAAATTGGGTCAAACCAATGATTGGGTTAAGTTCATATGACCATTTGAAGTGTTTTGGTATTGGTTTGATTCAATTTGGTTTAAATTTGATTTTGGTTCATTTGAGTTCACTTAGGTCAAATGGGTCAAGTTGACCAATTTAACCCATTTGACCCAATTGGGTTAGGTCATGGGTTGGTTTAGGCTTGGTTGATCATTTAAAATGTATTGCAAGCTTTGGTTTCAATCAATTTTTGTTTGGTTTGATTTCAAGTTGATTTGACCTTTTAGGTTAAGTTAGGTTCATGGTCAATTGAACTAGGTTGGGTCTAGTTCGCCAATTGAAACTTTGGTCAAGTTCAACAAGTGATTTAGAATGAATTTGACCCATTGGTTGTAATCAATTTGGCTTAGATCAAGATTTGACCCATTTTGACTTTTTAGTTCAACTTGGGTCAAGTGACCAATTGGGCTAGGTTTAGCTCAATTGATGGCTTGATCATGTTCAATCATTGATTTTGGATTGGTTTATATCAATGATTTCAATCAATTTGGCCTATAGTGTATTTTGGCTTGTTTGGGTTTCATTTGGGCTTAGTGTTGACTTGGTCAAAGGCTAGGTTTGACTTGGTTTGACCCAGTTTGAGTGATTGATCATCCTAGGATGATTGTTGCTCACAATGTGAGGCTTAGATGGGCTTAGTTCAATCCAATTTGGGTTATATTAGAATTTGGCTCAAAAAGATGCATTAGGTCACTTTGGTCAAGTGAGCCTAAGTGGGTCAATTGGCCTGATCAAGGCTTGATTCAAGTTTGGTTGAACTCACATATGGACTTATGTTTGAAATATAAATCCAATTGCAAGTGATTTGGAGTCAAATGGGTTTTGATTCATTTAACAATTTCAAGTCAAAAGGGTGAATATGAGTTTGACTTGGGTTAGTTTGATTTGGTTTCATGATTGAAGTTTATGTTTATATTTAGTTTGTGATTGAAGGATTGATTGTTTGGAGAGAAAATCCAAAGGTTTGGATTGGTTTGAGAATGATTTGGTTAAGTTCAAGAATTTTACTTGAAAGAGTATAGCTTAAATTTAGGTTAGATTTGGGATTGAGTTTTGAATTTAGTTTTGGTTATTTAAATTTATATTTCATTTATATTTATGAAGATAAATGAGAATATAAATGGGTTATGCAAAAATCTTTGAATTTGGAGTGGTTTGAATTTGGTTTGAAGGAGTCAAGGATTTGACTGAAAGAAAGTTGGATTTATTAGATTTGGGTTTTGTTTTGGATTTAGTTTTATTTGAATTTATATTTCATTTATTTTTGTGAATATAAATGAGAATATAAATGGGTTATGAGATAGTCTTTTGAGTTTCTGGTGATTTGTATTTGGTTTGACTAAGTCCATAAGATGAAATCAAAATGACTTAGAAAAAATTTTGGATTTGGAATTCAGTCATGGGTTTCAATCATGTGATTTGGAATTGATTTGAATTTGAGAAAATCAATTAAGTTGAGATTGATTTCAGTTTGAATTTGATTTGGATTTGAAGTTGATTTGAATGAAGGAAGTAAGGATTTGGTTCAAGCTAAAGGGTAGGCAAGTTTTCCTGATACCCCTAAGGCATAACCTATTCTTATGGCTAACTCTTCTAAGTCTCCAAGGTTAGGTTAAGTGTTCACCTAATCACTAGAAGTACTAATAAAATCTTAATGTCTAAAGGAGTCCTATCTAAGATGGATAAGTTGAAAGCTCACTCCAAAATTGAGGTCAACAAAGGGCACCCAATAGGTGTGGTGTGACTGACAAGGTACACCACACGTATTGGTGTTGACCGAGATGATCAACAACATTTGAATGATCATAAGCACTAACATAAATGATCTACTCCTAAACTCGAGGTGTAGAAGGAATCAAAATCTTAGTGCAATGCAACACTATTTATGTCTAAGACATAAGAGAGTGAAGGAGGAATCCACTAAGGATTGAGTATGTGAACCTTCCACTAGGGGAAACAGGTTCAAGCCATCCATTAAGGGATGAGAGGTTTGATTTAATTTGGGTCTCATTAGGGAGAAAATTGATTTGATTTGTTAATTTATGATTTGGTGCTCCACTAGGGATGAAAATGTGAACTCTCCACTAAGCAAATTCAAGTCATCCACTGGGGATTTGAGGTTGTGATATCCGCTGGGGGATTAGAATTCGGGATCCGTTGGGGATGAAAATGTGAACTCTCCACTAGGGGATCAAGTTCAAGTTGGATTGAATTGGTTCCACTAAAGGAACTGGAAAGATTTACCTCTTACTGAGGAGAAGCAGATTGATTTAATTTGTTTAATTTGATTTGACTCCACTAGAGAGGTTGATTGGATTTATTTTATTTATTTAGTTTGACTCAACTAAGGAGGAGGGTTGAATTTTTTTTCAAATTTTAAGTTTTGAATTTTGAGGTGGACCTTGGTTTGCAATGGACTACACTAAATAGGGGCCATGTTAGCCTTAGCCTAGCTAAGAATTTACCAATCCAAAAAGGATAGTCTACCAACCACATAGTAGGACTATCCCATCAAAGGGTTGCCTTTCGGTTTACAGTGGTCAATTCAGGAAAGAAAGCGTGGGGACTTACATCTTCCACTACAAAAGACCACTGGGGTGTCATGTTAACAAGGTAACATGTTAACCTGACCTAGAGCTGACTACTGAGTGAATGCCATTGGGGGACTTAAATCATCTCAAAGATAGTCAAAGTTAATTTCATTTTTAATTATATTTGATGGATCCTATCGATTTATGATGGACTGCACTGAGTAGGGGCCATGTTGGCCTTAGTTTAACACAAATTTACCAATCCAATGGGAGTAGTTTCTTGAGGGAGAACTATCCAACCAAAGGGGTGCCTTTCAGCAGGTTGAGGGAAGAAAGCACGGGGACTCACATCTTCCTGAACAAGAGACCTTTGGGGTGACACATTAGCAAGATAATATGTTAACTCAACCTAGGGCCCATCGATCTGCAACAGTCATGCTAGAAAGAATGCGTAGTATACTTACATCTTCCAAAGTGAAATGACCTTTGAGATAACCTATTTGTGGAAAAATAGATTGACCCCGACCTAAGGGCGGCTATTGAGAGAGTGCCAACCCGGACTTATCTCTACTCAAGAGTAGTCAAGCAATTCTATAGAGTTGTCTACACCGCCTAAAGATAGGATGCAAAGGGGGGTGCTGGGGATTAAATTCTAATCCACAAGCAAATTAATTAATTTTTTGTTTATTTTGTTTGTTTATTTGTTTATGGACCTATTGGTTTTGAGATCATAGAGAAGGAGCTTATATTAGCCTAGACCTATCTCGAATGAAAGGGAGAATCATATCACCGAAGAAATTCTCCAACCATAGGGGTGGATACTAGGAAAGGGGGATTGTCCAATCCAAAAGGTAACCCGGGTAGTGTCTAAATGGGCTCACAAAGGACGTGATCCAAATTGAGTGCCCGTAGGAGAGAGGCCACTAAGGGCTTTATCCAAAACCTTGAAGAAGATAATATTTATAGGTATTCGGTAGGCAACTCAAGGAGAAAGCGTGGGGACTCACATCTACCATGAGTAGTTTATCCATCAGGTGAGTCACTGTCAGTATAGCAATATCAACCAACCTAAGGTGCCTATCAGTTTGCAATAATTAGCCTAGGAAGAAAGCATCGGGGACTCACATCTTTCCTATAACAAAACTGATTGTCATAATAGTCTATCTTCGGCTCAGCAGGTGCTATTCGACCTAGGGTGACTACTGAGTGAATGCCACTAAGGGACTTATATCAACTCAAAAGTAGTTGAGAGAAAGGAGCCACTGGGGGACTTATCCTAAGCCTCAAATATATTCAACCTAGTTAATGCATGATGGCTAGTTCAAGAAGAAAGCATGTAGGCTTACATCCTCTTAATCAAAGTCGACATGAGGTAGCTGGTGCACAGGACCCAAACTAATAGGTAATTATCGTTTCAATGGTCAAGTCGAAGAAAGCAGGGACTCACATCCACCAGACAAATGACCATTGGGGTGACAAACTAGCAAGGTAGTATGTCAGCCTAATCTAGAGCAGTTAATGAGTGAGTGTCATATGGGGCTTGCTCCCACATCAAAGTAGCCTGAGACAAAAGATATGTGTTTAATTTTGTTTATGTTTATGTTAGAAGGAATAGGATGCCTCTCGAGTTCTCTTACACCTATCCTAAAACATGATGGGGAATTGATGAAATGGTGCCATGAATGGTTGTTGTGATTCCACCAAGAAAGAATGTCGCTTTGTCTTACACCTAACTTAGCTGTGCTAGTCGAAATAGGAGGCCTCTTGGGTTATCTCACACCTATTCTAGTAGCAGTTAGGGAATCGTATTTGATTTGTGTTTGTATTGTGAAAGAAGGATAGGATATCTCTTGGATTCTCTTACACCTACCCTAAACACATCGTGACAGATTCACAAATAAGCTAACAACTCTTCTAAAGAAGAGAAAATTTTGATGAATAAGAATAAAATTTTTGAAGATAGAATTTTTTTCAAACATGATTTTATGGGTAATAACTCTTCAACTAGAGCCCATTAATTGGAAGCATTGGGTGTTCCCCTTTCCAATCAATAAGCTGATAAGATTTTGGTAGTTTTTCATGATAAAAGGGCCTTATTTTCAAACTTGCCTCCCATCTTATGAACAATTAGTCTCCTTAGAACAGAACAAGTTCTACTTAAAAGTTCGTGGCTTGTGTGAGCTTGAATCATCTTGGCCTTTTACAATCAAGGTTCTAGCATGGGCATATCCCTCCCTCAAACCTTCAAGCTCATCTAACCACAACTGGCATTGCTCATAGTGATTTTACTACCCAATCTATCCTGATGGGAGTTGAACTTAATGGTAGCGCTTGTACACCAAGAATGGACTTGATTAATGTCATGCCCACAATGTTTCAACTAATGGCTCATGCCACTATCATTTGTTGTCATCAAGAGTCTTCAAATCTTGAGAGTTTTGTTTAATGCTTCTAGGCATTCACTCAGTAGATGGAGTATCTCTAATATACCATGCCTTAGATGGATCTCGTTCTCAATGATCATTATCGATATAATTTGTCATAACCTATATATGATATGGTTCTGAGCACATCGAGTTGTGACCTCTGATGGCTCCACTTGAAAAAAGTGGAGGCGACTAAGATGAACCGGTGACCATTGGAAGAAGGAGGATTGATGTGACCCACAATATTTTAAAAATTTATAAAAGTTGTTGACTCACAATAATATTTGAAAAAGTTGTTGAAAAATTGGAAAATTGGAGAAAATATTTAAAATTTGAAAAAGTTGTTGAAAAGTTATTTGAAAAATTGGAGAAAATATTTTAATTGTGACCTCTCTGAGTAGAATTGTCTACCATTTGAAAAGTAATCAATGCCTAAGATGACGACCATTAGAAGAAGGAGGATTGATATGACCCACTATAATTTAAAAATTTATAAAAGTTGTTGACTCACAATAATTTTTTAAATAATATTTTAAAAATTTATAATAATATTTGAAAAAGTTGTTGCAGTTAGCTAAGATGAATTGGTGACCATTAAGAAGGAGGATTTATATTTTTCACATTGCCGGTACCCCAACACTTAAATGGCCATGAGGCCAATGTAGGGTGTAGAATGTTGGGTGGTTGATGTAGGACCACACTGTGTACCTAATATTGATGGTCTCCTAGCCTCGTGCGTTCATGTAGTCTGCAATCATCGAAGGCCAGTAGTATCCTAGTCTCTTGATCTTTGCTTTCATCTTCAAACCAGATTGATGCGCTCCGCATAGACCTGAATGTACCTCAGTCATAATCTTATGGGCTTCATGTTTGTCTAAACAGCATAACCACATTTGATCAAAAGATCGTTGACACAAGCTACCATCTATGAGAGCATAGGAGAGAGCTCTCTATTTCATCTCATGGGCTTGTGACTTTTCTTGAGGTAGTTTGCCTCTAGTCAGATAATCCATGAAGGGTTGCCTCCAATCCAACTCCTCATCCTTTTGGCAACGGCAACCTCGCCTTCAAGAGAAAGTCTCTCGATGAGTTCAGCAATAAGGGATAAGACTTGTCTATTTTGGAGAATGGACTCATCTTTTGGACATGCCAATTCCTTGACAAGTTTGACCAAAGCATCTACTACTACGTTCTCTCCTCGAGGGACCATGTAGATGGTGACCTCAAGGATTTGGGCCAACAGCTTCATGGTGTACTCATGGTAGTGACGAAGCTTAAGTTCTAGAACCTTGTAGGATCCAATCTGATGACCAACCGAGAATCCTCATAGATATGATTTTGATAATAATGTAATGGCTAATTCCAGATGACAATCAAAGCCTCATACTGCTTCATTATTGGTGCATGGATTGAGAGATAGTATGAGAATCTCATCACATCATGCTGAGTTAAGAGAACTATTCCTACCCTTTTCGGAAGAGTAGATGTGGTTCTTCTCCTTTATGAAAGGAAGCGCACCATCAAAATACATCTCCCAATGGTGATTGTCAACCTCCCTAAGTTCATGATTTGTTCATCGGGAGATCATCACTAAGAAGATAATCGCCAGAAGTGGGTGTGCTAAGAAATCGCTAGTTGTCCTTTCACCGCATGAGGGTACAAAATGTAATATCAAACTGAGAGAATCATGGACCAATGTGCCAACCGCTCGATAACATCTATTGTCATGAGATACTGTAGTGGATTGATTCTTGAAATCAAGTTTACCTTATGAGAAAGCATATAGTGCTATAGCTTTTGGGATGCAAAGATTAAAGCTAGAGAATGTTTCTCAATAGGTGGGTAGTCTGCTTCAGCAGGGATCAGATGATGATTAAGATAGTAGAGAGCATTCTCCTTCCCTTCGTAGTTGGCTTGGGCCAACAAAGTGCCAAGGGAGTCATCCAATACAATAATGTAGAGGATCAATGACTTTCTCGGGATAAGGGCTGCTAGAACCGGTAGCTTCACCAAATACTATTTGATGTCTTCAAAGGCATGCTGACACTTATCATCCCACTTGAACTTGGCATCCTTTTTTAAAAGTGTTAAAATGGCTTGCATCTTCCCGATAGATTGGAGATAAAGCATCTTAGATACACCAACCACCCTTGAAAAGATCTTAGTTGAGTTAGACTTTTATGGGGTGTCATTTCTAAGATAGCTTTGATGTTTTGGGTCTATCTCTATTCCCTGTCTGGACAACAAACCCAAGAACTTCCACGCTACCCGAAAATACTTGGGGTTCATTTTGAGATTAAATTGCCTTAACCATTTGAAAACTACTCTCAAGTCAAAGAGATGGTCTTCCTTTTCTTTGCTTTTGACTACTAGATCATCAACAGAGCATCCAACTTGATGATGAATGAGTTCATTGAATATTCGAATCATGGCCCATTGGTATGTAGCACCAGCATTTTTAAGGCTAAAAAGCATGACCTTATAACAATAGATTCTGCTCGAGATTCAAAAGTAATGTTTCTTTCATCCTCGAGGGCCATCTTGATTTGGTTGTAGCCAGATGACCTATCCATGAAGGGGAATACTGCATGAGATGAGGCAATATCCACCATTAATTTTGGTATAGGAAGTGGAAATTCATCCTTAAGACATGCCTTATTTAAGTCCCTAAAATCGATGCATATGTAGATTTGGACATTCTTTTTTCTTAAGCGACACTAACCGTAGGTATTTTTCTTCCTTGATGAAACCAGCATCGATCAATTTCTTGACTTTAAAATGACATTCAATTTCTAATCGCATGCATCAAGGAGCTTGCTTGATAGGGTTAGCACTAGGATCTATTGGTAGTTTATGGATCGCTACATCATGAGATAATCTGAGAATCTTTTTTATAGCTCCATGCAAAGTAATCCTTAAACTCAGTCAATAGCTTAACTAAGTCATTAGTTTCTTCTTCGTTTAGCAGAGAACTGATGTATGTAGGGTGTTGATCTTCTTCTGTCCTGAGGTTGATTTCTTTGAGCATGTCGATAGTTGAATGGATTTCTTCCTCAAATTTTGGTGATGCATCTTTGATTTGAAGATCATATGGATCATCTAAAGTTTCTAAACACACTTCCTCATAAGTATGGTTTAAGAAGGTCCTATCAGACTCTAGATGATTGGTGACAACTAAGCAGTAATCATCATCATTGACTGAACCTACTAAATTGAATCCTAGTCTAGATCTTGATTGTACATCCCTGCATTTATTATTCCATAGCTTCTTGAAATACTCTGACCTGTGCTTGGACCATGTATAAGGAATCAAACTCTTCTTTCCAAGATTATGAACATAAGGCGAGTACCAATCAAAATGTAATTCCATTAAATATTTATACAAATTATCCTCAAGTTCTACATCAGCTTATGGACTTGAGGATGATGATTCCAATAGGAATCTCTGTGGCTTGACATCCATGGAATACTTAGGGGCTTCCATAACTACTAAACCTTCAACTTTTTGAGATAAAAGTGAGGTTAAAGCTAAAGTTTCCAATTGCTTCCTAATAGTTTTACATAAACCTAATTTGAATACATTCATGCTTTGGTTAGAGTCCTGATCTTTATCACTATCCAGCTCAAGTGTCACCTCCAATGAAACTAGCTAAGAGGGGTTGGTTGGTATGCTAATCACATGAGACTCATCCTCCGAGCTAGATTTCAAGTCTATGTGAATAGCGGGGGTACGCCTGTGAACTAGAACATAAACTCTATTGGCTGGTGGTCAACCAGAGGGTCTTCCACCTCTGGAATTGCCTCTACATCTACCTCTGCCTTTGCATGGTGGAGGTCGAGTCATCCTACCCATATGTCTATATGGTGGAATGAACTATGGGTGGAATGTGACATGCGGCTCTACCTCTTCCTTGATATCCTTTTCTCGCTCACTTGTATTTTCTTTCTTCTTTTCCTTTTCTTTTTCCTTTTCTTTTTTTCCTTTTCTTTTTCTTTTATTTTTAAATTTTGACAAAGTTCGTGAGAAAAGGTATTTTGATTTTGAAGAAGATAGTAGGTCGCACCTTCATATATCTCAACCTCTCTAATTGAAAATGGTTTTTCATCTCCTTTGACATAATATTCGATTCCATCCTTTGAACTTGATGCACTAATGAAGGGAGGATGAAATCATCTTGTTCTATTGTATCCATGGCCTACTGATCAAAACAATTAACAAAGTATTTTAATTAATTATATAGAACTTGGCTTCGTTTTCCAGTCACATATTTCCAAAGGTAATACAATTGAGCCTAAATCTTTCTCGCCCTGTTCATTGAATCCTCTCAACATCATCCGATCTCCTCGGAGTGTAGAGATGTCAATCTTTAAATAGGTAAGGGATCTTTAGACTCATAATGTTCACCGATGCACCTGAATTAACCAAAACTTGAGAAAGTCTGAATCTTCCCATATCCAGTATGATGTAGAGGGGATGGTTGTGCTCCATGTCCCTTAGAAGAAGGTCATCTATGAATGTGACTCCCTGAGCTTCTCTTGAATAGTGTGCCTCTCCAACAAGGTCACCGAAGCATATCTCGGATCAAGAAGAGCCTTGATTAATGATTCCCTCATCTCTTGGATAAGACAAGGCATCATATATGCTTAACTTTATGCAACTTTCTTAGGTGAGCGAGGACATTGTAATCAACTCTGGGCTAATCCTCCATAAGCATATCCATGGGTGGAGCATCCTGTGGAGGGGCTTCTTGCTCACTATTACTAATGACTTATTTTCCCTTTATCTTGAGGTACTGCCCTAGGAGGTACAACCATGCAACTACGAAGGTTAACTTTGGTGATCTCTTGTGGTAGTTTACTGAAAGATTCTACCTGCTCGTCAAGCTCACCTATAGCTTCTCCTTTAGGACTCTCAAAATCAGATGATTCTAAGGCTATCTCAAGAGGTGAACCCATATTATTCAAAGAAGGAAATGCCATCTTTGAATTAGAAAGAGGAAGATCATAGTTGTTATAATTATCATTTAGACTTGAAGAGTTTCTTATAAGAGTAGATTTAGACAACCCATCAGAAGTGACACAGATGTAATTCAAACTAGCTTTATTCCTTGATTTCTTGGATTTAGAAGGAGGTACATAGTAGAAATCTAGTAAAGTAAGTGGGGTGAGGGATTTGATACCCTCATCCGCCGATACAAGATGTCTACTAGAAGAAGTGCTAGCTAAAGTGGAAGTGTCAGTTGAAGTAGTAGCTGCAATGGTGAAATGGAGGTTGGGCTCGGTCGGTGGTTTCGCTACTTGGCTATCTAGGGCTAGTATGGGCTACTGCTATTGTTGCTACTGTTGTTGCTAAGCTCCCACTTTCCTTAGTTTTTTTTGGCAACTTATGAACCTTCCTTGATGTTGGAGGTTTAACCTACCTCAGGCACTTATAAAGAAAGTTTTATGATTTTTGAAACAATCTTTTTAGAGGTTCGGAATAAGGAGATATCCCAACCTTCTTTGGTTTTGAAAGGATCGCATGTATCCCCAAGGATTACCTTAACAGAATTGGATGGTTGTTCCACTAAGTATTCCTTTGGGATAACTATGACACCCATCTTGTAGCTATGCTCAATCCAGTCCTTGAATGTAAAGAAATTCTTCAAAACATGGCCTATCATGCGGTGGAAGGGGAAAAGTTAGGATCATTGATCCTGCTGACTTCCACCACCTTCCTAGCTCGTAGTTGTAATTCAGGTTTCTTTAAGAGATTCTTAAAGATTTTCGACTACCTCCCTCTTAAATGAATAAGGTTTATTTAGTTTATCCAAAAGAGTAGGTGGATGGTATACCCAAGGGTTTGTGTATTATTATGTGAGTATGGGAGGAGGAGGCTGAAGGTGGTGGAGGCCTATGGTATGACAGAAGGCCTAGGTAGTGGTAGAGGAGGTGGAAGTGATGGCTGTGGAGCTCAAGGTCTCTTATACTACTCTTTCACCAGCTGCTTCCCCTTGTCCAATGCTGCTACTGCCCCTGGCTTCTTTTCATAGATTTTTTGTGGCTTTAGCATTATTGACTAATCTTGAAAAGGCAACTATTTGGCCTCTCATTGTAGACTAGCCACCTTATTGATTAGCTTCTCAAATATCTTGATGGTAAAACCTTTGAGCATGAAGGTGACCGGGGCATGAATATTCTTTAGTATAATTTCAATGGCATGCTATTCAGACAGTATTGGTTCATATTTCATACTCAAATTATGTCATCTGAGAATATAGTCAATGAGGGACTCACCGAGGTGTTATTATGCTACAATGAGATTGCCCACAGTCACCTTTTGCTGAGCTCCAGCAAACCTCTTAATGAAGAGTTGCTCCAACTCAGCAAAAGTATTCACTAAACTGTTGGGGAGTTCAGCGCACCAATCAAAGGTTTGTTAAGCCGACAAAAAAGATAGAATAGTAATACATACCACCAGATTGCAACAGCTTGGTGAAGTATATGTCGGGTGTGGTTCTCACCGCCATCAAAGCTCTTGAAAGGAGGCACAAAACCCTTAGGATACTGGATGGAATCAAATTGCTCTGGTAGGGTCTACCCTTTAGAATTGATGATCCTCCACAGGCTTGCACCAACGCTTCTCTCACTTGCTACTCAATCATGAGTTTAATATCTTTTTATTGTATAGAGATACTATCCACTACCTTCCTATATAAGCTAGTGCTGCCCTGCTCTACTTGAGGTGAAGTTTTGGATTGATCCAAGACATGCAACAACTCAGGCTGATCGGTCTCTACAATAGTAGGATGTACTACTAAGGCTTGATTTTGAAGTGCCAAAATTGCTGCTAGCAAATCTTCAAGCCTCTTTCCCATTTTGTCAATTGGTCATCCTTTTATTTTAGTTGTTGAAGGAGGTGTTGGGTCAATAGTCAGATCATCCTTTTCTCGCTACACCTTCCAAACTCTATTGATCCCGAAGGAGGGAACCTCTGGTATCAACCATATGCACCTTTACTGAATCCTCCAACAAATCATCTTCATTGGGATCAAAACTAACCTTTTCTTCCTCTAGGTCAGACCAATCATGCCCTAAGATTTCCTTCTTCTTAATGAGATATTATTCTATAATATCATCTAGGGAGCGTCCAACAGCAGTACACAAAATGATCATGGTCAATGTGGGATCATTTTCATGAAATACATCTAACCTCCTCTTCTACTAGAGAGCTAATCTTATGAGGATTACACTCACTGGATGATACATGCTCATGACTACCACTCGATCTGGGTGGAGTGGTACTCTTGGGAGGATCTATTATCATGGGAAAAATTGAACTATCTCATTCTCTCTTAGATGTTGCTATCTCCATGATCTGCTGTGGTGGTGGTGGTGATGGCACGACTACAATGCTTCAAGATCATCATTCCCTCTTCACCACAACTGAAGTGAGAGGTCAAGCAGGAGAGCTTGGCCTCGCCTCAGTCTGCGGTGTAGATGAAATGGGATCTCTTGACTATAGCTGGATCACCAATGGGGCTTTCTTTTCCCGATGCTACCTTCATGGCCTTTGATGGAATTGTGGAAGATGGAACTTGCACTGGAGATGGTGGACGTGGAGTAGAGTGGTATGGTGGAGGCACCATCGACTCTCTCTGTGTGAGAGCCCTCCTCCCATGATGGGTAGTACCAGTCAATAGAATGCTGTCAGTATGACCGGTGAGGGTAGCACGTTGATAGAGGAAATTGACAAGTATGAGGCTGAATCCCCGACATACCTTATCTCTCCTCGCTAACATGCACTACACGCAGCCTCTCTAGCCCTCTCCTATTGAATATGCTCACACGCAGGATAATCGATCATAAATCAAATTTGGACTGACTCCCATAAACCCCGCCAGCGTAACTATCCTGCATACAACCTCCTCCTATCTCTAGTAGGAGCTTCATACTAAACTGTAAGTGGAGGTGACACTGAGATCCTCCTAACATCTTCCTCTCCATCAAATCTAGAGAGAGGATGAAACTTGTTCCATGCGATCAGAGGAGAAACTATCCTGGGTGGCTCCTTCACTACAACCTGAGAAAATGCCTCCATCTCTTTGGCTATGAGCACATGATGCTGCTTGATCTTGTGACACCTATTGCAGAGTTGAGTTCTGTTGGGAGGACTAGTATGGGAACTAGACCCTACCTCATAGGTAGGGGAGACTATCCCTGAAGATAGGGGAGCCTTCCCCTTGGAAGAAGCCAACTAGTGGGTGCTTGGGCAAGAAACAACCAATGCACGCAAAATTGCAACCGCTAGAACCGCCATAGTTCCTTTTCATTCAAGGAAATCCATATCGACAGATCTCAACATGATGACTCACCGCCACCACACTCTCCAGGAGAGTTGCCCCTCTCAAGTGATCCCGCCCCTCAAATCCTCCAAAGTGAATGAGATGGGCAATTGGGGAGGCCGATCCAAGGCCAAATCCATCCCAAAAGGAAAAGTGAAGACATACTTCTAGGCATCCATCAATACTCAACTGAACTGAGTGAAAGCTTATTGAAATTGAGTTGAAATTATGCAATTTTTGAAAACAACTTAAATCATATTTCTACTTTGGAATTTTATTAGTTTTTTAAATTTTGATTTAGAATTTAAACCCACACTCAACAATTTGAATATGTTAAGTGGGGCTCATAGATTTTTGAGAGAGATTTTGAATTTAGAATTGGAGAAGAGATTTTTTGAATCTAGAATCCATTTTCAATAAATTTGTGTATGTTGAAAATGGGTTCAAATATTTTGAAGGGATTTTTGATGTTTCCATTGGTTCATATTTGAATTTGATTTTCATGTTTGGGGACCCTTTATTTAACAAATTTGAGTATGTTAGAATAAAGGGTCAATTGATTTTGTTTTGGGATTACTCATTTAGCAAATTTGGGTATGCTGAATGAGTTGTTTGAAAATAATTTTCTTCTTTTGTTCATTTGCTCATGGGGTGAATCATGTGTGAGTTTAGAAATGGGATCTTTACTTAGCAAATTTGTGTATGCTAGATAAAGTCCAAATGTTTTTATTTTGTTTTGATTTTTTGAAAAGATGATCTTTACTTTGGGTATGATAAATAAAGGATCCAAATGTGTTTGATTTTTTATTTTGAAAAGAGGATCTTTACTTAGAAAATTTGGGTATGCTAAATGAAGGATCCAAATGTGTTTGATTTTTATGATTTTTGAGAAGAGGATCTTCACTTAGAAAATTTAGATGTGCTAAATGAAAGATCCAAATGTGTTTGATTTTTATGATTTTTGAAAAGAGGATCTTCACCTAGCAAATTTGGATGTGCTAAATGAAGGAACCAAATGTGTTTGATTTTTATGATTTTTGCAAAAAAGATTTCCATTTACAAATTTGGTTATGTAAAATGGAAGTCAATTATGTTTCATGTTTCAAAGCTGAAGTTTTTGTGTGTGATTTATTGCTTTTTGGAAGGATGGAAAATTCCAACTTAACACATGTGGAATGTGTTGAGTGGGGTGTCAAATGGTGTGATTTTGTTTGGAGATAAAGCCTCCATCCAACAAGTTTGGACATATGGAATGAAGAGGCTTATCTTTAAATTTGTAATTTTTGTAAAGGGAGGAAATTCCAACTTCATCATATGTGAGATATGTTGAAATGGAATTACAATGTCATGATATAAGTTTATTTGGAAATGAAATCTTCATTCAATAAATTTGGGTATATTGAAAGAGGGTGTTCATTTTCAATATGTGCTTTTTGAAAAGATGATTTTTTATTTTGTTTAGAAATGAAATCTTCATTCAATAAATTTGGGTATATTGAATGAGGATGTTTGTTTTTAAATATGTGCTTTTTGAAAAGGTGATTTTGATTTTATTTTAAGTAAAATATTCATTCAATAAATTTAAGTATATTGAATGAGGATGTCCATATATGCTTTTTTTTTGAAAAGATGATTTTGATTTTGTTTAGAAATGAAATCTTCATTCAATAAATTTGAGTATATTGAATGAGAAAGTTCATTTGTGCTTTTTGGGAAGATGATTTTAGATTTTTTTTAGAATTGAAATCTTCATTCAATAAATTTGAGTATATTGAATGGGGAAGTTCATTTGTACTTTTTAGAAAGATGATTTTTGGTTTTGTTTAGAAATGAAATCTTCATTCAATTAATTTGAGTATATTGAATGAAGTTGTTTATTTATAATTTTTTGAAAGATTATTCTTAGCTTTGATTTTTTAAAACATCCTACATGTAATAATCTTAAAGATTGTTAGATGAGGTTGAGTTATATGTATTTTGTGCAAGTATTTTATTATGTGAACTTTTTGGAAAGTGATGTTTTTATATAAAGGATTTATTTTCCTTTGTTTATTTTTTGAATGAACCTTTTCTTACCATAGAAATGGTAAGGAGGAAGGTCTTTAATAATCCCTTTTTTTAAAATTTTTATTTTCACCTATTGGGGAACCCAATAGGTGTTTTAAGACCAATACAGAGTGATTTCCTAAAACCTAAAAGATGTTGGCTAGCTTAGCTTAAGAATGAAATAAACTAAGTACCAATGGAAAAGAAGGATAGTCTCAGATTCATATGAAATACAATTCCACTATCGATACTTGGAGACAATGATCATTTACCAAAGATGGAGAGAGGAACCATCCCCAGCGGAGTCGCTAGAAAAATTTGTGGTGAATTTTTAACTTCATCTATCTTGAAATAAATGAAAACAAAATATGCTAGCTGGACACCACGTAGATCCCCAGATGTTCTTATTAGGTGTTTGGTTATGACATTGAGGAATGATGTACTATCTCGAGAGACAGAAGTCACCATCCTATAATGGACCTAATCACCAAATAAGGACTCCTAAGGACAATGGGTCTTCGAATGTATGAGAGTTTCTTCCCCTATTTTACATGGAAAAGTAAAGTAGGATTTATTTTAAACTGTTTGTTAAGTTCCCTATTAAGGCAAGCCCCCATAGTTAATTACATCTTAAGGAATGAGATTACTTAAGAAAACTCTTGATTAAGGAAAATGATCAGTGTCTACAAAGATTTCAAAGATAAGACTATCAACAAATTAGTTATTTTTAGAAGATCAAGAGGGATTGATCAAAAAGAGGGAGTTATTATCGAAACTAAAGGGAGATGAGTTGGGGATGCTTATGATGCTAGGAAACCTAGTAAGCATCCTAAACTATCCTATGGTTGGAGTTTATATTTTTGAAATTTGAAGAGGATTATATGTTTGAGTTGAATTTTTAATAGAAATCTAGGGTTTACAATTCCATAATACAATATCATGTAAATACCTAAGAGGTGAGAATTTATGCTTGTAGCCCACAAAAGGAAACAGCAACCTCGGATCCTAAATCTAGGGAACTTTGGCGAGGGTCAAGGCATGACCTAAATCTAAGGAGAAAATGGGTATATGGTTTACCTCCATAAGAGAGGATAAATCACCCGACTATTGGACTTACAATCGCATGGGGGTGGCCGCCAACTAACTCCTCCTACAATTTTAAATACATGTAGGAAAGTCTTATGCTTTACAAGATAGCTAGGTTGTTGTTTATTTAGAAAGGAGACTAAGTCCTTAAACTCACTCCCTAAAAGACTAGATCATGTAGGGTATGAAAAATGACTTAAATCTAATGCAAATTATGTTAAGTTTTATTTTGATTTTTGGACAATTTATTTGACACGGGCTATAGGATTCATATGCCTAATGCATGAGAAATTGGTTGTTGGCCAAAATTTGAATGAAGGAGGTGTATTTACACTATGACTCTCAAAGGTCAAGCCATGTTCTCTGGCAAAGGTGGAAGCCCTCCATTAGCAAGAGTGAAGCAAGATGCTTTTATGCATGATGTGAGACATACAACATCCACCTAAGGGGTTGCTAAATATTTTATCTTGATTTATATCTTAGGCTTTAGGTGAGGTTATTTAATTTTTAATTTTGAGTTGATTAATTAGATAAAATTTTTTTTTCTTAAGAGCCTAATCACGTCTAGGCCATTCATTAATCAATGAATAAACTAGAAAAATCATGCCATCTTAATGCACAGGCTGAACAAGCATCAAACATTTTTATAAAGTTAGCATAAAAGAATAAGAGGCCGATGTGGTTAGGCTCCATCGCACAAACCTAAAAAGAAAAATGTGGGTAGCCAAGCTCTACCCTTATACAACCCAGTTTATAAATGAATAATTACAATTAAAATGAATTCATGTTATGGGGGTCTACATTCTTCATTTCTTCATTTCTTCTTTTCTTCTTTTCTTCTTTTCTTCATTTCTTTCTTTCTTAATTTCTTTTCTTCTTTTGGTTTGTTGGATGTAGGTTGCTCCAAGGCTTCACATGGTGTATAAGACTTGGTCTTATGACCAATGTTCATCTTAATCCCCCATAACATTCATTCCAAATCTTAATTATAAAATCACATGAAAAAGGGAAAGATAAATCTAACTAAACTTGTAAAATAGAGATTAGCTAAACATACCACACAACCCAAGCATGTATATGAATAAGTTAGACTTAACACCCCACACATGGGTAACCAAGTCCACCTGTCCTAATTTGGATTATGCTTAGGGGTATAAGCAACCTGCATAGCAAAAGCATTTTTATATTTTTATTATAGTGCCCCTTAAGCACAATCTCATGCAGAAGACATGATTAGGCTAAGATTGCCCTACCATCTAGTCTACTCACATACACCATAACATCAAGTCTAAAAATATTACATCACAAAATAAAATTAGGCATCAAATAATGCACCACCCTAACATAGAGCTAGAAATGGTGACTTAGTTTAATGTGTGTGCCATTAAAGGCTTGTGTGCCATGTCTTAGCTAGGCTTTAAGATTGAAATTTTCAAAGTTTGAAGAATTCAACTTAGAGGATGGTTTCATTTTAAGAGATTTAGTTTATTTGTCAATTTTATTTGATGATTTGATTTTATTTGAATGAACCTATATTTTGTTACTAAATGTTGTAAAGAGAAAAAAAGAGAAGAGAACTTCTCTTTCATCCTCACCTTAAGTAATTTCTAAGGTAGATTCATTAGTGATTTTTTTAGTGAATATTTTATTATGTGTTTTAATTAACCATAAATTTAGATTTTTTTTAAATAAACCTATTCGATAAGAAAGGCATCTTAGGATTAGTTAAAGTGAATTACTCTCACATAACACACAACCATTTATTTCTTTCCACCATGTATGCCATGCATATGAATAATCCTAAGCATATCTATACATGCAAGTGCAAACTTTAGCACACTTTGATGATGAATGCTAAGATATGTTGTTTAGAAAAAACATGGATATTCTATGAATGCATGTTTTTTTATTAAGTAGAAAATAAGGACTTTTTTATACATTAATCAAATGCACATTTACATGTATGAAAGACATAAATGAGTATGGTACCATTCTTCTCTGCACTAGGGGTGTAAGGAACAAGACCTACTTTGGGGCTACTTAAAGCCTCGCAACCCCGGGATGTCCAGACTAATATATCGCTTTTCTTAAATACATGTGCATGTACAAAAGAAAATGGATGAAGAGTCATGCAAAATATTTTTGTATTTGATTTGGTTATGCAATTTACATGTGTAAATGTTAAGATCCATTCTTAAATCATAACATGGAAATGCATAGTAATAGATTTAAGCAAGTGTTATGTTCTTTTCAAATGACCTATACACTTTACAAATCCTATCCAAATTCATGTTAAGAGGAAAGAAGAAAATCACATAATACACATTTAATGTTATAATCACATGCAAGCTTATAAGTACTTATAAGAAGCATACCTTCATTTTTAATCTTTGATTTATATGTTTTAAAAAATAATTTTTGATTTAATAGTAATAATAGCAACTCATATTCTTAACTTTAGCCAAAACATGCAATTTGACATAAAAAAAACATTTTATTTAATTGACCTTTCAAAAGATATGAATGCATGGTTTCATATGGCATACAACATTTAGCATGCTTGGAAAGAAATAAAGTGATGTAAGCATGTAACTTCATTCACCTTAATTAATTCCTAAGGACAATCCTATAAGATAAGATTATTCAAAGTGAACCAAAATTCTTTAAAGAGATTTTTATTTTTGGATTTGATTTGACTTAGGAAATGTGAAAAGAGTTTGTTGGTCTTAACCCATTTCCCCCATATGTGAATCAATTTAGTTTAATTTTTAGAACAATTAGATTGATTTTATGTTTTTTTAGGTTAAGGTGTGAATCAAGTCCATTAATTACCCCTTTCCTACACCACTTTAACATAATTAAGCTAACAATTATGAGCCAACATATGATATGCAATCACATGGAATTTGAATCATCAATAAACCTAAGAAAGAAAGGGGCCTAATGCAATTGGCTCACAATTATTGATTAATTAAGCTAAAGGGTTTTCATTAAGTACTTTCATAACCTTCTCACACATGTGAGTTGGATTATAATTTACTTAAACTTACCTTAAGCTTTTGAACACCCAAGGATCTACCCAATATTAATATGATTAAGTTTAGATTGATTGTTGAGAGGTTGAATAAACTAATTAAGTATATCATTAGTGGATTAATTCTTAATTATGTTTGGATTAAGGAATAAAGGGGATTTAGGGAATAACTTAGGGAAATATCCTAAAACTATTCCATAAACCTCCTCCTTACTTAAATAATGTTTAATTATATTAATTAAGGGATTAAACCAATGTTCATATGCTTAATTACTTTTAATTAGATAAAGGGGTGATTAAGGGTTCATTAATTAATTTTCCTAATTAACTCATTAATAAATCCCAAGAAAATTAGGGGAGGTAGAAGTCATCCCACTAAACATGTTTAAAAATTTTGGAATTAATTAATGAAGTAATTATATAATTAAGTTCAATTTTTTAATTAAAGGAAAATTCACTATTTAAAATCTACTAAACTTAATTTTATATTATTCCTCTTTGAATTATCTTTAAAATGAATATAATTTTACATTTTTTGGATTTTTCTATATTTAGTTATGAATTTATAAAGTTTCTATGATTAGAGGATAATTAGAATACCCTAATTAATTAACTATCATTTAGTGGACCGTGCTTTCCATGTGGCATGGGATTGATTATTTAAGTTATGTCACATTCGTGGGTGGCTCACGCTCTTTCATGTCAGATCAGGATGGGATGGCGAGTTAATCATGGTTATAAAGGATTTAATCAGCGGATCTAACGTGATTTAATCAGGGCCGTCCATCCAAAACATGCGAGATGGATGACCCATGATTCATCCCTGCCTAAGCTATGGGAGATGGAGGTCGTCCGTCCTCCATGGCTTGATCCAAGCTCACTTAAGCTTGGATTAGGCAGAGATTCACCCCACACCATCAAGAGGTATAGGGAAGAACATCCAACGGCTAGGATCTAATGGGATTACGATTCCCTTCACAAAAGACCAAGCAATTTTCAATGGAGGATCAATCTTGAGTCATACCTCACCGGAGGCTATCACCGGTGCTTCAAACAGAGGAGGTTGCTTGCTCTAGTCGAGATGAAGCTCTCTTGAAAGTTTCAAGCTTTAATTTCAAGTGAATTGCTCAATTTTCCAAGCTCCCCTTCAATGGCTTGTAGCTTTGATCGAAATGCCCCTTTCCATGGCTTGGTGACTTGGCAAATACTTTGGGTGAGCTCGACCTGCTTCCTTGATGGTTCTTGCAAAGTGAATTTAGGTTTGGTGGAGAATTGAATGAAGTGGAATTTCCTTAGGCCTCCCCTACTTTTGACTTAAGCAAAACCAAAAGGAGAGATTTGGGAAGCTTGGAAATGACCTTGAGAAGCTTGTGGATGCTTGCCTTTGATCAATAGCTCAATCAAATTCATAGTGTGTGCTTTGAGTTGGAATGAGGGGGAGTATATCTCCCCCTCCTTAGATCGGATGGCAGAGAGCCATCTTGCCATTTTTTGACTAATTGCTTGGATTGAATGGGTTGTTTAGGCTAATAGGGATCCCATATGCTTCTGTTTTGGCAGAGGAGTGGAGGAGAGGAAGTGCACATGTGTTAGGTGAGTGTAGGATGTTTGTGAGTGGAGAATTCCCATTGGAGGGGTCAGTTTGGCCTTGGGTTGGGTCATGGCTGACCCAAACCCATTGGGTCATATTCACCACCCTCCTTGGTTTTCCATGTGGTCCACTAGAAGGATGCCAAGTGGCCATGAGAAGGAATTGGCCAAATTCTAAGTGAATTTGGCCATAGGTTACCCTTTCATCCAAGGGTAAAATAGTCATTTGTCCTTGATTTTATTTTGGGCATATTTGAGATGTTTCAAAAATAGGTTGGGCTAAATTTCAAGGAATTTGGAATTAATTTGATATGATTTGGCTCAAGTTGACCAATTGGTCAAATTGGATCAAACCAAGGGTTGGATTGAGTTCAAATGACCATTTGAGGTGTTTTGGTATTATTGGTTTGGTTCAATTTGGTTCAGATTTAGTTTTGGTTCATTTGAGTTCACTTAAGCAAATGGGTCAAGTTGACCAATTTGACCCATTTGACCCAATTAGGTTAAGCCATGGTTGGTTTAGGATTGGTTGATCATTTGAAATGTATTGCAAGCTTTGGTTTCAATCAATTTTGGTTTGGTTTGATTTCAAGTTGATTTGACCTTTTAGGTCAAGTTGGGTTCATGGTCAATTGGGCTAGGTTGGGTCTAGTTGGCCAATTGAAGCTTGCCTAAATCTATGTTTATGCATCTCTATATTAAGACTTAGGAAGCATCCTAATATTACACATGTAAATCTTACAACCAAATCAAACATAATCTCTTGCATGATTCCTTATCCATTTAGTTCTTTTCATACATCTACATGTATCTAAGAAAAGTGGTTTATTAGTCTGGACCTCCCGGTGCTGTGAGGCTTTAAAAAGCCCCAAGTAGGTCTTGTACCTTACGCCCCTGATGTAGAAATTAATGGCGTCATACTCACTTATAACTTTTATACATGTTGATGCGCATTTAGCTAAAGGATAAAAGAATCTCTCTTTTCTACTTAACAATGGCATGCATTAATGATTTAATTAATAAATGGATTATCCAAATTTTCAGATCATATCTCTTCACCTTCATCATCAAAGTGTGCTAAAATTGGCATTTCATGTATAGGTACAGTTAGGATTATTCATATGCATGGTATACAAGATGGAAAGAAATGAATGGGCGTGTGTTATGTGATAGTAATCCACCATAACTAATCCTAAGATGCATTTCTTATTGAATAGGGCTATTTAGAGTAAATTTAAATTTAGAATTAATTAATATACATAATAAATCATTCACCAAACGAAATTCATTAATGAATCTACATCAGAAATCACTTAAGGTAGGGTTGAAAGAGAGCTCTCTTCTAATTTCTTCTCCTTACAATATTTATCCACTAAATCTAGGTTCATTCAAACCAAATCAAATCACCAACTAAAATTGACAAATCAACTAAATCACTTAAACTAAAACCACCATCTAAATTAAACCTCTCACACCTAGAAAATTTCAACCATAAAGCTTAGCTAAGACAAGCCATATAAGCCTTAAATGACACACACATTAGGATAAGTCACCACTTCTAGCTTTATGTTAGGGTGGTGCATGATTTGATGTATGATTTTATTTTATGATGTAATATTTTAGGCTGAATGTTACGATGTATATGTGTAGACTGGATGATAGGGCGATCTTAACATAATCATGTCTTCTGCAGGGGGTTGTGCTTAAGGGGCACGGTAATAAAAATATAAATGTTTTTACTGTGCAGGTTGCTTATACACCTAAGCATAATCCAAACTAGGACATGTGGGCTTGGTTACCCATATGTGGGGTACTAAGTCTAAATTATTTTTATAACTACTTTGGTTATATAGTGTGTTTAGCTAACATTTATTTTGCAGGTGTAGCTAAATTTACTTTCCTTCCTTTATTATTATTTTTGTATTAGGATTAGGATAAGTGTTATGGGGATTAAGGTGAATATTGGCTATAAGACTATGTCATATATACCATGTGAGGCCTTGGAGCAAACCACATCCCAAGTTTAACAAAAAGAAAGAAAGCAATGAGCAAATCAAGATGAAAGAATGACTAACAAGGAGTGAAGAATGGAGGATGAAGAATGAAGACTCTCATAACACTAGTCATTTCATAATTATAATTATTCATTTATAATCCGGATTGTATAATGGTAGAGCTACTATTCTTATTTTGGGTTGTCGTGGAACCCGACCACATGGTCTCTTATTCTTTTGTGCTAATTTTATTGATTGATGTTATGCATGATTGCAATTAGGATGACATGATTTTCCTAGTTTCTTAATTGTTTGATGGTTGTTGAATGGGCTGGATGTGATTAGACTCTTAGAAAAAAAATTTTTTATCCAATTAATCAACTCAAAATTAAACTAAATAATTTATAACCTCACCTAAAGCATAGGACATAAATTAAGATAATAAAAGATTTAGCAACCCTTATCTGGATGTTATATGCATATCATGCATAAATCATATTGTTTCACTCTTTCCAATGGAGGGCTTCCACCTTTGCTAGAGAAAATTGCTTGACCTTTAAGAGCGATGGTGGAAATACACCTCTTTCTTTCTGATTTTGGCCCATAACCAATTTTCTCATCCATTAGGCATATGAAATCCCATGGTTTGTGTCAAGTAAAAATGTCCAAAAATCAAAATAAAACTTGTCAAAGTTTGCATTAGATTAAGTCATGAATTCATGCCCCTCATGATCTAGTCTCTTAGGGAGTGAGTTTAAGAACTTAGTCTCCTTCCTTCCTAAGCCCTTTGATTATATCTTATGGACTTAGCCTTAACCAAATCCAAATCAACCCCAATCCAATTGATTTTTTTAATTATGAAATTCAATCTCAATTCAAATCTCAAATCATAAATCAATTCCAAACTCTAAATAATTAAAACCCATGATTAAGTCCAAATTCTAAAATCTTTCCCAATACATTAGAACGACCTTCATATGCTTAGCCAAAACTCCTTCAAACTAACTCAAACTTGGTTGATTTCTTTATAAATCAATCATTCCTTCATTTATATTCACAAATATAAATGAAATCAAAGTCCAAACCTTCAAACCAAATCAAAAATAAATTAAACCAAATCAAAAAGTTAGCCCTTTTGACCAACATCCCTAAGCTTAATCCAATTTGCTTCCAAATCACTTCAAACTCAAGTGATTTTCTTATGCCACATTTATATCTTCATCTATATTCACAAATATAAATGAAATATAAATTCAAATGACCAAAACCAAACTCAAATCAAACAAAATTTCCAATTTTAGCCCTTTTTAGGCAAACTTTTGAACTTGGCTAAATGACACCTAAATCAACTCAAAACTCATGGATTTCTTCATGATTCAATCACTCTTCAATCATTGATCCAAATATAAACATAAGCCACCATTATCAAACCAAACCCCAAGTCAAATCTATGATAACCCTTTTGACTTGAAATTGTCATATGAACCAAAACCCATTTGGCTCCAAACCATTTGCAATTGGATTTATATTTCAATCATAAGCTCATAAGTGAATTCAACTAAACTTGAATCAAATCTTGATCAAGCCAATTGACTCATTTAGGCTCACTAAACCTAAACTGACCTAAAAGACCTTTTTGAGCCAAGTTCTAATCCAACCCAAATTGGATTGAACTAAGCCCAAATAAATCTCAATCATGATCAACAATCATCATGGGGTGATCAACCACCTTGAATTGGGTCAAACCAAGTCAAACCTAGCCATTGACCAAGTCAACATTTAGCCCAAATGAAACCCAAACTAGCCAAAATCCATCATATGTCAAATTGATTGAAATCATTGACTCAATCTCACTCATAATCAATGATTGAACATGACCAAGCCATCAATTCTGCCAAACCAAGCCAAATTGGCCACTTGACCTAAGTTGACCCAAATTGGCCTAAAAAGCCAAAATGGGTCAAATCATGATTTAACCCAAATTGATTGCAACTAATGGCTCAAGTTCATTCTAAATCACTTACTGAACTTGACCAAAGTCATGATTGAGCCCAAGTTGACCAATTGGTCAACTTGACCCAACCTAACCTAAATTGACCTAAAAGGTCCAATTGACCAAAATTCAAATTAATTCCAAATTAAACCAAACCAAAGCTTCCAATCACTTTCAATGAACCAATTGAACTTGACTCAACACCTAACCCAACTTAATTTGGTCAAATGATCAAATTAGTCAACTTGACCAATTTAACCCTTTTAAATCCAAATGAGTCAAAACCAAACCTAGGCCAAACCAAGCCAAATTAATTGAACCAAAAAAACCCAAATCATTATATGAACCTAACTCAAGCCTTGGTTTAATACAATTTGACAAATAGGTCAACCCAACCCAACCTAGCCCAAATGGAACCCATTTGACCAAATGAAGCCAAATCAGTCCAAACTAACTTATGGGACCCTAGGACCTAGTCAAACCTAACCCAAACATGTCCTAATCCATTTCCAAAATAGTTCAAAAGCCAAGTGGACCCCACCAAGGGGATTAGCCATCAAACCATAGGATTTAAACCTTAAAACCATTGGATCCAAGCCAAAGTCAACTACCCCATCCCTATGGCAACTCATTAGCAATCCATGGAACATTCTCCTGACCCACCTAGCTAAGCTAACTCACCCTAGGTAGGCCAAGGACCTTTGGGAGGTGAGTTGACTCACCTCCAACCCAAATCGAGCACCCATTGGATCAAGACCTTTGCATCCTTGCACATTGGTACATGGCAGCCTTCCATCATTGCTCCCATCCCTGGTGCACCTCACTGACTTGATGGAGACAAGTCCAACTCGATGGCAGTGCAAAATATGCACATTAATCATCCATGATGCAAAGTTGAGGTATACCCTCAATTTCAGACTTTACTCTTGTATGAGCTCTCTAAGTGAATTTAAAACCCCAGAGTGTTTTGGATCCCAAACCCTCTTCATTTGGAATTTCTCATTCCCGATCAATGATGAAATAGGGCATCCCAATCCCGAGCAATACTCCCTTCCACTCAATCAAATTCAATTCCCCCTAGCCACACCATCACCATACCCTATCAAAGCCACCAATTATCAAGCTTCCAAGACATGGGAGGAGTGAGTTCGATTGGAGTTGAGCCCCTTGCATGCGTGGATTGGCCAACCGAGCCTCCCACACCAAATCAAGCTTAAAGCTCTTCAACAAGGCCTCTCCTCAACTAGGTGAAGCTACCTCCAGCATTGCACAGTTGAACATTAGCTCCGGTGAGGTAATTTCACAAATTGAGCCTTGTATGGAAAAGTGGGTTGGTTTTTGTGTAGTAAATTTGAATTTCATGAAAAATTGACTCTTGAATGTGTGTGTCTCCCTTCCCCGAAGGTGTGAGAAGAATTAGGAGACAATCCGAGCTCGGGTGAGCTTGGATCGAATGAAGTAAGATGGATGACATCCATCTTTCATCGCTCGCGAATGGGATAGATCATGAGCCGTCCAACCCGTGTGATTGGGATGAACAACTCTGATCAAATCCCAGGGTAAAGCCCTCAATTCCCTTCTTAAACTGAGGATCAATTATGGTCATCCAATCTTAGATTGGGATATAGACAAAAATGTCTCCGCCGAGTCTAGCAGATGTGACTTAAAAGTCAATCCCATCGCGCCACATGGAAAGGGTGCCGCCTCAGCCACCATGTGAGATTAAGTTTTTAATTAGGCTAATTATTTAGTTTTTAATCCTAAAACTTCCTAAAGTTATAACTAATTATAGAAAAATCTAAAAAAATACAAACTTAGGCTCATTTTGAAGATATTTCAGAGTAGAATCTAGGAAAATTATAATTAATTGATTTTGATAGTGATTTTAGCTTAATTAAAATTGGATCAAAAATTTAATTAGCTTAATTACACCTTAATTAAGCACTCAATTAATCTCAAATTTTTTTGTGGATGCTTATGGGGGTGACCTCTATCTCCTCTATTTTTCTAAGACTTTATTGATTGCTTAATTAGGAAAATCACTTGATTAAGCCCTAATCACTCTCTTAATCTAATTAATCATAATTAATAAATTATATAACTTGATTAATAATTTAAACATAATTACCTCTCTTGAACAGTAAGATAACTTAGGGGATGTGATTGGGGATATTTTTCCTAATTCATTTCCTAAGTCTTTTTTATCTTTAAAAATCAAATTAATTAATGGTTAATAGAATAATTAATTGATTAATTAAGTGATTAATCTTTAAAATAAGAAAATTAGAATCTAATTGGATGATTAAATGATTTATGGATTAGGATTGGGGCCTTGCTTTTGATTATTTCCCCTAAGTCAATTTCATCATTCAAGTTAAAACATAACCAAAGTGTTTAATCAATTAATTAAAGGCTTAATAAAATTAAAATTAAAAATCAATTCATCCACAAGCAACCATTAATTGATCTTGGGTAGCTCCTTGGGTGTTTAATAACCCAAGATGTGAGATAATGAAATTATGGTTGGCTCACATGTGTGAGAAAATTCTAAAAGTAATTAAGTAAGATCCCTTAAGCTTAATTAACTATTATAAGCCAATTGTATTAGGCCCCTTTCATTTCTTAGGAGCATTACAAATTTACTTTTCATGTGGTTGCATATCAATTAGCTTATTATTAATTAGTTAATTAGCTTAAGGTGATCTAGGTAAAGCTTAATTAATTCATTTAATTCATACCTTAACCAAAGTACAACATAAAATCAACTTAAATGTTCTTCATTAAACCAAATTAATTCACACATGGAGAATTAGTCTAGGATTAGAAAACCTCTCATATTTCCTAAATCAAATCAAACTCAATGTTAAAAAATGTCTTTAAAGAATTTTAGTTTATTTTAAATAGCCTTATTTAATCTGATTGTCCTTAGCAATTAATTGGGGTGAATAAAATCATGTGCTTACATTCCTTTATATTTCTTTCCTATCAAACTAAATATTACTTGCCATATGAAATCATGCATTCTTTCTTTTAAAATTAATTAAATGAAATGTTTTCTTTTATGTCAGATTGCATGTGTTGACTTAAATTAAATATGTGTGGCTATTATCACTATTAAATCAAAAGCTTTTTCAAAACTTATAAATCAATTTTTATAAATAAAGTAATGTTAATTGCAAATACCTATAAGCTTGCATGTGATAATAGTATAAGATGTGTAATACGAAGTTATCTTTCCCTATCTTAACATGGATTCACATAGGACTTGCAAGTGTATAGTTTATCTGAAAAGAACATAATATTTGCTTAAATCTATTCCTATGCATCTCAATGCTAAGAGTTAGGACACATATGTAAATCACATAACCAAATCAAACATAATTTCTTGCATGATTCTCTATTCATGTGGTTCTTTTTGTACATTCATATGTACTTGAGAAAAGTGATATATTAGTGGGCATCCCGAGGCTACGAGGCTTTAAGTAGCCCTAAGTAGGTCATGTACCTTACGCCCCCTGGTGTAGAAAATAATGGCATCGTACTCACTTAAAACTCTTATACATATGCATGCATGATGTGGCCAATGAACAAAGAATCATAAATCAAATAAATCAAGTACAACTTTTTGCATGTATTTTCCTATCCTTATAGTTATTCATACATTTACATGTATCTAAGAAAAGTAGTATGTTAGTCTGGACATCTCGTGGCTACGAAGCTTTAAGTAGCCCTAAGTAGGTCTTGTACTTTACGCCCCTAGTGTAGAAAATAATGGCGATGTACTCACTTAAAACTTTTATACATGTGAATGTGTGTTTAGCTAATGGATGAAAAATCCTTCTTTTCTATATAATAAAGACATGCATTAATAATTCAATCAACAAATAAAATATTTAAATTCAAAATACATTTCTTTGCATTCATCATTAAAGTATGCTAAGATTTACATTGCATGTATAGGTATGCTTAGGATTATTCATATGCATGATATACATTATGGAAAGAAATGATTGAATGTGTGTTATGTGATAGTAATCCATTATAATTAATCCTAAGATATCTTTCATATTGAATAAGGTTATTTAGAGTGAACCTAAACTTAGGTTTAATTAAAACACACAATAAACCATTCACTAAATAAAATTCATTAATTAACTTGCCTTAGAAATGACTTAAGGTTAGATAAAAGAGAGATTCCCTCTGTTTCTTCTCTTTATAACACTTAGTTGCTAAGTGTAGGCTATATGAAATAAGAGAAAGCACTAAGTAAAATCTTCAAATCAACTAAACCACTTAAAGAGAAATCAACCCTTTATAAATTAAATCCCTCACACTAAGCAAATCATAACTCTAAAGCCTAGTTAGGACATACCACACAAGCATTAACACATGTACATTAGATTGAGTCACCATATCTCACTTTATGTTTGGGTGGTGCATGGTTTGATGAATGTTTAGTTTTGTCAATATTATTTTAGACTGGATGTTAGGATATATGTGTGCAGTATGAATGTTAGGCTGACATTAGCCTAATCATATTTTGTGCAGGCTTAAGGGGCCGCTATAATAAAAATATAAAATACTTTTGCTGTGCAGGTTGCTTAGCCTCTAAGCATAACCCAAGTTAGAACAGATGGACTTGGTTACCCATGTGTGGGGTGCTAAGTCCAAAATTATTCATTTAACTGCTTTGGTTGTATGGTATGTTTAGTTAATGCTTATTTTACAGGTGTAGCTAGATTCACTTTTCTTCTCTTTTAATGTAATTTTGCATTAAGATTAGGATAAGTGTTATGGGAGATTAGATGAGTATTGGTTATAAGACCAAGTCTTATACACCATGTGATGCCTTGGAGCTACATCCCAATCAAACTAAAGAAAGAAAGAAAAAAATGGAGCAAAACAAAATGAAGAAATGAAAGATGAAGAGTAAAGAATGGAGGATGAAGAATGAAGACCCCACATGACATTTATCATTCTATAATTATAGTTATTATTTCATTATACCGGATGTATAAGGGTAGAGCTCGGCTACCCACATTTCCTTTCATGTTGTACGGCGGTACCCGACTGCACCGGCCTCTTATTCTTTTGCGATAACTTTATAAAATTGTTTGATGCTTTGTTTAGCTTATGCATTAGAAACAACATGTCTTTTCATAGTTTCTTTATGATTGGTGATTGCTATGTGGCCTAGATGCAATTAGGCTCTTATGATAAAAATAAATTTTCTATCCCACTAACAACTCTTAACTAAAATTTTAAATAACTCATAACCTCACATAAAATCCTAGAAATTAAGTCAAGATAATAAAAATATTTAGCAACCCCCTTAGCTGGATGATTGTATGTATAATATCATGCATATCATATTCTTCCACTCTTGTTAAGAGAGGGCTTCCATGTGTGCCAGAGGATAAAGGCTTAACCTGTAAGATCATTTGATGGAAAGATATCTCTTTCTCTTTCGATTTGGCCCATAATCAATTTCACATGTATTTTGGCATACAAAATCCTATAGCCTGTGTCAAAATGAAAAATCCAAAATTAAATAAAACTTGATAAAATTTGCATTAGATTTAAATCATTATTCATGCCCTTCATGATCTAGTCTTTTAGGGAGTGGGTTTAAGGACTTAGTTTCTCTTCTAAATAAATAATAGCTTAACCATCTTACAAAGTATATGACTTGCTTACATTGATTTAAAGCATAGGAAGAGTTAGTTGGCTGCCACACTAGGCGGTAATAAACCAGCAGTTCGGTGGCTTACCCTCTCTTGTGGAGGTAAACCATATACCCACATTTGCCTTAGATTTAGGTTGTATTTTGGTCCTCACCAAAGCTCCCTAGATTTATGATCTGAGGATGATGTTTCTCTTTGCGGGCTACAAGCATAAATTCTCACCTCTTAGGCATTTTCATAATCTTGTGTTATGCAATTATAAGTCCTAGGTTTCTAATAAAAATTCAACTCAAACAAATAAATCTCCTCAAAATTTAAATATATAAAGCCCAATCATAGGATAGATTGGAGTGCTCACTAGGCTTTCTAATATCATGAGCACTCTCTACTCATCTCCTTTGGCTTCGATAATAACTCTCCCCTTTTGTTCTCTCCCACTTGATTTTCTAAAAATGTAACCAATTTGTTGATAGTCCTCTTTGAATTCTTTGGAGACAACAATCGCCTACTTTAATGGAGAGTATTCTTTAAGAATTCATTTCCCTTAAGATGTAATTAACTATGGAGGCTTTCCTCCATAGGAAACTTAATGAAAGTAGGAAAAAAATCTCTTTGGGATATCTCTTTATCCTGAACCTCTAAAAAGATTATTTCAAAAATCAAGAAACTTTCCTTGCAGGTGCCTGAGGTAGCTCAAACCTCCAACATCAAGGAAGGTTTGCAAGTTGCCAAAGACAACTTGGGGAAAGTAGGAGCTCGGCAGCAGTAGCCCATACCAACCCGGGATACCCAAGTAGCGCCCATCGAGCCCAACCTCAGGTCCATCATTACATTCTTGTGAGCACTTCTACTTCAACTAGCTCTTCTTCTAGCAGACATCTTGTATCAGTGGATGAAGGCATCAAATCTTTCACCCCACTTACTTTACTAGATTTCTACTTATGAACCTCCTTCTAAATCAAGAAACCGAGGAATAAAGCTAGTTTGAATTACATCATGTCACTTCTAATGGGTTGTCTAATTCTACTCTTATAGAAAACTCTTCAAGTCAAAATAATAATTGTAACAACTCCGATCTTCCTCTTTCTGATTCAGAGATGGACTCTCCTTCTCTGAATAATACGGGTTCACCTCTTGAGATAGACTTGGAATCATCTAATTCAAAGGGTCCTATAGGAGAAGCTATAGGTGAGCCTGATGAGCAGGTAGAATCTTCCACTAAATCACCACAAGGAATCACTAAAGTTAACCTCCATTGTGGCAAGGTTCTACCTCCTAGGGCAGCACCTCAAGATAAGGGAAAATAAGTCATTGGTACTGGCGAGCAAGAAGTCCCTCCACAGGATGCTCCACCCATGGATATGCTTATGGAGGATCAGCCCAAAGTGGATTACAATGTCCTCGCTCATCTAAGAAAGTTGCCAGCTAAGTTAAGCATATATGATGCCCTTGTCTTATCCAAAGAGATGAGGGAATCATTAATCAAAGCCCTTCTTGATTTAGAGATATTCTTAACTCAGCTGATCGCTATTAGAGAAGAGGCACATTATTCCAAAGAATCCCAGGGAGTTACCTTCACTGACGAAGACCTTCTTCTAGGGGGGCATGGAGCACAACCGTCCCCTCTACATCACAGTGGACATGAGAAGATTCAAACTTTCTAGGTGCATCGATGAACATTATGAGTCTAAAGATCCTTGCCTATTTGAAAATTGACATCTTTACACTCTGAGGAGATTGGATGATGTTGAGGGGATTCAATGAACAGGGCGAAAGGGCTCAAGGCTCCATAGTATTGACCTTTGGAAATAGGTGACTAGAAGGCTGAAGCCAAATTCAACATAATTGATACGAATACTTTGTTCACTACTTTGCTTGATAGGTCTTGGATACACCAAAATAAGATGATTCCATCATCCCTCTATCAGTGCATCAAGTTTTGAAAGGATAGAATAGAATACTACGTCAAAGAAGATGAAAAGCCATTTTTAGTTAGAGAGATTGAGATATTTGAAGATGCAACCTACTATCTTCCTCAAAACACCTTTTCTCATGAACTTGGACAAAATTCAAATATAAAAGAAAAATAAAAAGAAGAAAAATAAAGAGAAAAAGAAAAAAAAAAGGAAAATACAAGTGAACGAAAAGAGGACATCAAGGAAGAAGTAGAGCCTCATGCCACATTCTATTCACAGTTCATACCACCATATAGACATATGGGTAGGATCACTCGACCTCCACCAGGAAAAGCAAAGGCAGACATAGAGGCAACTCCATAAGTGGAAGACCCCTTGGTTGGCCGCTAGCCAACTGGGGTTATGTTCCAGTTCACAGGAGTACCCCTGCTATTCACATAGACTTGAAATTCAGCTCAGAGGACAAGTCTCAAGTGATTAGCATTCCAGCCAACCCCTCTTAGTGGGTTTCATTGGAGGTGACACTTGAGCCAAATAGCGATGAAGAACAGGCCTCCAAGCAAAGCACGAATGTATTTGAATCAGGTTTATGTAAAACTATCAGGCAGCAGTTCAGAACTTTAGCTCTAACCTCACTTTTGTCTCAAAAAGTTGAAGGTTTAGTAGTTAAGGAAGCCCCTATGTCTTCCATACATACCAAGCCAAAGAGATTCCTATTGGGATCATCATCCTCAAGTCCAAGCTAATGTAGAACTTGAGGATAATTCATATAAATATTTATTGGAATTTCCTTTTGATTGGTACTCGCCTTATGTTCTTAATCTTGCAAAGAAAAGGTTTGATTCCTTGTACATGGTCCAGGAATAGGTCAGAGTATTTCGAGAAGCTGTGGAACAATAAAGATAGGGATGCACAATTAAGATTAGGACTAGAATTCGGTACAGTGGGTCCATTCGACGATGATGATTTCTGCTTAGTTGTCACCAATCACCTGGAGTCTAATAGGTTCTTTTCAAACCATACTAACTCTTATGAGGAAGTGTGTTTTGAAACTTTAGATGATCCAGATAATCTTCAAATCAAAGATGCACTACCAGAATTTGAAGAGGAAATCCATTCAGTAATTGACAAGCTCAAAGAAATCAATCTCAGGACGGAAGAAGATCCACACCCTACATACATCAGTTCCCTGCTGAATAAAGAAGAAACTAATGACTTAGTTAGGCTATTGATTGAGTTTAAGGACTACTTTGTATGAAACTATGAAGAGATGTCTGAATTATCTCCTGATGTAGCAGTCCACAAATTAGCAATAGACCCTAACGCCAACTTTATCAAGCAAGCTCCTAGACGCATGCGATTAGAAATCGAACAACGGGTCATTTCTGAAGTCAAGAAATGGATTGATGCTGGTTTCATCAGGGAAGAAAAATACCTTACCTGGTTAGCCAATGTAGTGCTAGTTAAGAATAAGAATGGCCAAATTTGCATATGCATCGATTTCAGGGACTTAAATAAGGCATGTCCTAAGGATGAATTTCTTCTTCTTTTACCAGAATTAATGGTAGACATCACCTCATTTCATGCAGTATTCTCTTTTATGGATGGGGCATCTGGCTACAACCAAATCAAAATGGCCCCCGAGGATGAAAGAAACACTATTTTTCAAACCCCGGTCGAAATCTATTGTTATAAGGTCATACATTTCGTCCTTAAAAATGCTAGTGCTACGTACCAATGGGCCATGACCCATATCTTCAACGAACTCATTCATCATCAAGTTGAATGCTATGTTGATGGCTTAGTAGTCAAAACTAAAGAAAAGGAATACCACCTCTTTAACTTGAGAGTAGTTTTCAAATGGTTAAGACAATTTAACCTCAAAATGAACCCCCTGAAGTGTGCATTCTAAGTAGCTTCAGAGAAGTTCCTTGGGTTTGTTGTTCGACACCGAGGAATAAAAATAGATCCATAAAAGATCAAAGCTATCTTAGAAATGACACCCCCTAAAAGTCTAACTCAACTCAGATCTTTTCAAGGGAGATTAGCCTATCTAAGACGCTTTATCTCCAATCTATAAGGAAGATGTAACCCATTTTCAGCACTTATCAAAAAGAATGCCAAGTTCAAATGGGATGACAAGTGCCAGCATGCCTTTGAAGAAGCCGCCAATTATAACAGCTCCTATCCCGGGCAGGCCACTTATCCTCTACACTACTACATTAGACAACTCCCTTGGCGCTTTGTTGACTTAAGCCAATAATGAAGGGAAGGAGAATGCTCTCTACTACCTCAGTCATCGTCTGATCCCTGTTGAAGCAAACTATCCACCTATCAAGAAACATTGCCTAGCTTTAATCTTTGCATCCCAAAAGTTATGACACTATATGCTTTCTCATAAGGTGAACTTGATTTCAAGTATCAATCCACTGCAGTATCTCATGACACGGCCAATATTATTTGGATGGTTGGCACATTGGTCCATGATTCTCTCACAGTTTGATATCATATTACATTTCCTCGTGCGGTGAAATGATAGGCACTAGTGATTTCAAGCACCCACTTCTGATTCCCCTTAGACGATCTCCCCGATGAAAAAATCATAAACTTAGGGGAGATTGACAATTATCATTAGGAGATGTATTATGATGGTGTGTCTTCCTTTCATAAAGGAGAAGAACAATGATCTACTCTTTCAAGAAAGATAGGGGTAAGAATAGTTCTCTTAACTCCAGACCGTGATGTGATGAGATTCTCATACTATCTCTTCAATCCATGCACCAACAATGAAGCTGAGTATGAGTCTTTGATTGCCGATCTGAGTTAGCCATTATAGTATGTGTCAAAGCATCAACATCTATGGGGATTCTTAGTTGGTCATCAACCAGATTGTTGGATCCTGCAAAGTTCTAAAACCTAAGCTTTGTCATTACCATAAGTATACCATGAAGTTGTTGGCCCAAATCACTAAGGTCGCCATCTACAAGGTCCCTCAAGGAGAGAATGCAATGGTAGATTCTTTGGCAAAACTTGTCAAGGAATTGGCATGTCCAGAAGATGAGTCCATTCTAATAAAGGTCCAAAATAGATAAGTCCTATCCCTCATTGAATCTGAACTCATCGAGAGACTTTCACTTGAAGGGGAGGTTGCCATTGTCGAAAAGGACAAGGAGCTAGATTGGAGGCAACCATTCATGGATTACTTGACTAAAGGCATACTACCTCAAGAGAAGTCACAAGCCCATCAGATGAAATAATGAGCTCTCTCATATACTCTCATGGATGGCACCTTGTACCGATAGTCTTTCAATCAAATTTGGTTATGTTGTTTAGACAAACACAAAGCGTAATCATTCTTGAGGTACATTCAGTCTATGCGAGCACATCAATCGATGAAGATGAAAGCAAAGATCAAAGACTAGAATACTCTGGCCCGATGATTATAGTGTTGATGTAGCTAGGAGATGCCATCGTTACACGGTGTGGTCTACATCAACCACCCAACATTCTACATCCTACATTGGCCTCATGGCCATTTGAGTGTTGGGGTACTAACATTGTGGGATCTATCGATCCTCCTTCTTCCAATGGTCATCAGTTCATCTTAGCAGCCTCCGACTACTTTTTCAAGTGGGTGGAGGCAATCCCACTCAGAGAGGTCACAGCTCAGCATGTGCTCCAATTTTTTAGGAACCATATCATATATAGGTTCAGGGTACCAGGATGAATTATATCAGATAATGGTACTACATTAAAGAGCACTAAGATCAACAGCTTTGCTAGAAGGCATGGTATAGATGGAGATACTCCACCATCTACTACCACAGGGCAAATGGCCTAGTAGAAGCATTCAACAAAACTCTCATCCAGATACTAAAGAAGACTTTGATGATAACAAATGATAGTGGCATGAGCTGTTAGTTGAAGCATTGTGGGCATACCGCACCACATACAACACTTCAACCAGATCTACCCCATTCTTCTTAGTGTATGGGTATGAAGCCGTTCTACCATTAGAAGTTCAACTCCCATCACTAAGGATAGCATTGGATAGTAAAATCACTACGTAGTAGAATGCTAAGTTGCGGTTAGAAGAGCTCGAAGGTTTGGAGGAGGGCGGCTACGGGCATGCAGAACACCGAGGTTGTACAAGATGATTTAAGCTCACAACAACCCGGTCTGCCCTAGAACCTTTCAAGTAGGAGAACTTGTTCTAGTTCTAAGGAGACCAATTGTTGCTCATCAAAAGAAGGAAAGCAAGTTTGAACCCACTTGGGAAAGCCCTTTGTCATAGAGAAGGACTACCAAGGAGGATCTTATCAGCTTATTGATTGTAAAGGGAAACACCTGATGCTTCCAATTAATGGGATCTATTTGAAGAAATATTACCCATAAAATCATGTTTGAAAAGAACAATTCTACCTTCAAAAATTTCATTCTAATTCATCAAAATATTCTCTTCTTTCGAAACATTATTTGCTTGTTTGTGAATCCACCATGACATGTTTAGGGTAGGTGTAAGAGAACCCAAGAGGCATCCTATCCTTCTTTCATGACACAAACACAATTCCCCGAGAACTACTAGAATAGGCATGAGAGAACCCAAGAGGCATCCTATTTCGACTAGCATAACTAAGTTAAGTGTAAGAGAACCCAAGTGGCATCCCTTTTAGTGGAACCCCAATTACCATTCATGGCACCATTTCATCAAATTTCCCAACGTGTTTTAGGATAGGTATAAGAAAACCCAAGCGGCATCCTATTCCCTCAAGCACAAACACAAAAATAAACACATATCTTTTATCTCGAGCTACTTTGATGTGGGAGCAAGCCCCCTATGGCACTCACTTATTAGCTATTCTAGGTCGGACTGACATGCTACCTTGTTAGCCTGTCACCCCAATGGTCACTTGTCCGATAGATGTGAGTCCTCGCACTGTCTTCCTAACTTGATCATTACAAACCAATGAGCATCTTGTTAGTTTGGTAGACCTCACTGTGCATCTAGTAAGCTACCTCATGTTGGCTCTGTTTAAGAAGATGTAAGCCTACAAGCTTTCTTCTAGAACTAGCCATCGCGTACTAACTAGCTTGAGCATATCTGAGGTTTAGAATAAGTCCCCTAGTTGCTCCTTTCCTCTCAACTACTTTTGAGTTGATATAAGTCTCCCAGTGGCATTCACTCAGTAGTCGCCCTAGGTCAGATGGCACTTGTCGTGCTGAAGACAGACTATCCCAACAATCAGTTCCATTGTAGGAGGATGTGAGCCCCCGATGCTTTCTTCCTAGGTTGATTGTTGCAAATCGATAGGAACTTTAGGTTGGTTGATGTTCGCTATGCTAACAATGACTCACCCAGTGGATACACCACTCTTGGCAGATGTGAGTCCCTGTGCTTTCTCCTTGAGTTGGCTACCAAATACCTATAGACATTATCTTCTCTAGGGTTTTGGATAAAGCCCTTAGCGGCCCTCTCCCTGGGAATTATATTTGGATGTACTTTATGACCCCATTTAGACATAACTCAGATTACTTTTGGATTGGACAGTTCCCCTTTTCTAGTAGCCGCCCCTGTGGTTGCAGAATTTGTTCAACGGATGCATAAATTCTCTTTTGGTTCAGTAAATTTGAGATAGGTCTAGGATGACATAAGCTCCTTCTCAGCGTAATCCCTCGCTAACCAACATGATCCATGATAAACAAACAAACCAACTAAATAAATTATTCACTTATGGATCAGGAATTCAAGCCCTTAGTGGCCCCTTTCCCAAGTAGGCATCCTATCTTTAGGGCAGTGTCAGCAAAGCACCCTACAGGAATTGCCTGATTACTCTCAAGTAGAGATATGTCCTTGGGTCAGCACTCTTTTAGTATTTGCCTTTAGGTCAGGTTCAATCTATTTTGCCACAAACAGGTTACACCAACAGTCATTTCACTTTGGAAGATGTAAGTCTACTACACATTCTTTCTAGAGTGACTGTCACAAATCAACGAGCAGCTCTAAGTCAGGTTAACATGTTGCCTTGCTAATATGTTTCCCTAGCAATTTTCTATTCAAAAGATTTGAGTCCCCGTACTTTCTTCCCTGAATTAACCACTACAAACTGAAAGTCACCCCTTTGTTTAAATAGTTCTCCCCTCGGCCGGGAAGGTACTCCCTTTGGATTGGTAAATCGTGTTTAGACCAACATGGCCTACTAGTAGTCCATGCGATGGGATTCATCAAATATAATTAAAAAAATAAAATTAACTTTGACTGTCTTTGAGCTAATTTAAGTCCCCCAGTGGCATTCATGTAGTAGTCAGCCATAGGTCAGGTTAACATGTTACCTTGCTAATGTGTCACCCTAATGGTGTTCTATTCAGGAGATGTGAGTCCCCATGCTTTCTTCCCTAAATTTACCATTGAAAATTGAAAGGCAACCCCTTTGGTTGGATAGTCCTACTATGTGGTTGGTAGAGACCCCTTTGGATTGGTAATTTTGAGCTAGACCAAGGCCAGCATGGCCCCTACTCAGTATAGTCCATCGTAAACTGACAGGGTTTATCTCAAAATTCAATATTTAATAATCTAAAACAAATCTCTTCTAACCTCCCCAGTGGAGTCAAACTAAATAAACAAAACAAATCCAATCAATCTCCCTAGTAGAGTCAAATCAAACACACCAAATCAGTTTGCATCTCCCCAGATATTTCCAATTCCCGAGTGGGATCAACTCAATCCAACCTGAACTCGCTCCCTTAGTGGAGAGTTCATATTTTCATCCCTAACGGATCCCGAATTCAAATCCCCTAGTGGAAATCACAACCTCTTCTCCCAAGTGGATGACTTGAACTTGCTCCCCTAGTGGAGAGTTCACATTTTCATCCCTAGTGGAGCACCAAATCATAAATCAACAAATCAAATCAATTTTCTCTCCAGTGAGACCCAAATCAAATTAAACCTTTCATCCCCTAGAAGATGACTTGAACCTCTTCCTTAGTGGAAGGTTCACATACAAAATCCTTAGTGGATTCCTCCTTCACTCTCTTATGTCTTTGACATAAGTAGAGTCACAATTCACTAAGATCTTGATCCCTTCTACACATCAAGTTTAGGAGTAGATTATTTATGTTAATGCTTGTGATCATTTAAGCATTGTTGATTATCTCGGTCAACACCAATACATGCGGTATGTCATGTCAGTCACACCACACCTATTGGGCGCCCTTTGTTGACCTCATTTTTAGAGTGAGCTTTCAACTTCTCCATCCTAGGCATAAGGACTTCTCTAAATATTCAGATTTTCTTAGTCTTAAGACACTACTAGTGATTAAGTGAATACTTAACTTAACCCTAGACACTTAGAAGAGTTAGCCATAGGAATGGGTTATGCCTTAGGGGTATTAGGAAAACATGCCTACCCTTTAGCTTGAACCAAATCCTTACTTCCTTCTTTCAAGTGAAACTTCAAATCCAAATCAACTTCAAATTCAAATCAACCTCAAATCAATTTTAAATCCAAATCACGAATCAATTCCAAATGATTAAAAACCATGATCAATTCTAAATATAAAATCTTTCCTTGGCCATCTTGATTTTATCTTATGGACTTAGCTCAAATCAAAACTAAAATCATCTTCAAACTCAAAATATTTTCTCATAACTCATTTAAATTCTCATTTATATCCACAAATATAAATAAAATATAAATTCAAATAAACAAAACTAAATTCAAAACTCAACTCCTATTCTAAAATATTTTCTAAGCCCTTTTGATTTCATCTCATGGACTTGGCCAATTCCAAATCACTCCAAATTCAAATGATTTTCTCATAACCCATTTATATTCTCATTTATATTCACAAATATAAATGAAATATAAATTCAAATAACCAAAACCAAATTTAAAACTAAAATCCAAATCCAAGTTAAATCCAACTTATGCCCTTTAAATTCTTGAACTTAGCCAAATCAAACTCAAATCATTCCAAACCTTTGGATTTTCTCTTCAAACAATCAATCCTTCAATCATAAGCCCCAAATATAAACATAAACTTCAATCATCAAACCAAAATCAAACTAACCCAAGTCAAACCCATAATCACCCTTTTGACTTGAAATTATCAAATGAATCAAAACTCGTTTGACTCTAAATCATAAGTCTATATGTGAGTTCAACAAAACTTGAGTCAAGCCTTGATCAAGCCAATTGACTCACTTAGGCTCACTTGACCCAAAGTTACCTAAAGCACCTTTTTGAGCCAAATTCTAATCCTACCCAAATTGGACTGAACTAAGCCCATCTAAACCTCACATTGTGAGCAACAATGATCATAGGATGATCAATCACTCAAATTGGGTCAAACCAAGTCAAACCTAGCCTTTGACCAAGTCAACACTTAGCCCATGAATGAAACCCAAAATCCACCATAGGCCAAATTGATTGAAACCATTGATCTAGACCAATCCAAAATCAATGATTGAATATGATCAAGCCATCAATTGAGCCGAACCTAGCCAAATTGTCCCCTTGACCTAAGTTGGCGTTAAAAGTCAAAATGGGTCAAATCTTGATCTAAGCTAAATTGATTGCAACCAATGGGTCAAATTCATTCTAAATCACTTGTTGAACTTGACCAAAGCCTCAATTAGCCAACCAACTAGATCATGAACCCAACTTGACTAAAAGGTCAAATCAACTTGAAATCAAATCAAACCAAAATTGATTGAAACCAAAGCTTGCAATACATTTCAAATGATCAACCAAGCCTAAACCAACCCATGACCTAACCTAATTGGGTCAAATGGGTCAAATTGGTCAACTTGACCCATTTGACCTAACTAAACTCAAATGAACCAAAACCAAATATAAATCAAATTCAACCAAACTAATGATACTCGTAGGCTACAAATGATCATTTGAACTTAACCTAATCCTTGGTTTGACCCAATTTTCAATTGGTTAACCTGACCCAAGTTGACCTATTTTGACCTAAGTGGATCAACTTGAGCCAAATCATATCAAATCAACTCCAAATTCATTGGAAATTGGCATAACCCATTTTTCAATTATTCCAAATATGCCCAAATCAAAATCAAAGCTAAATGACTATTTTACCCCTAGGTCAAAGGGTAACCTATGGCAAAATTCACTTGGAATTTGGCCAATTCTTTCATGGCCACTTGGCATCCTCCTAATGGACCATTTGAACACCAAGGGAGGTGGTGAACATGACCTAATGGGTTTGGGTAAGCCAAGACCCAAACTGATGGCTCCAATCAAAATTCTCCACTTTGATCACCTCCCACACACATTTAACACATGTGCACCTCTCCATTCCACTCCTTTGCCAAAATTGAAGCACATGGAGCTCCTAACAACCTAAACAACCCATTCAATTAGGAAAATTGATCAAAAATGAAAGAGCAAGCTTTGACCGTCTGATCCAAGTAGGGGGAGATATACTCCCCCTCATTTCCACTCAAACCATCTAACTTGCATTCGATTGAGCTCAGAGGATCAAATGTAAGCTTCTCTAAGTTTCCCAAGCATTCCTAAGCTCATTTGAACTTCTCCTTCTCGATTTCCATCATAGCCAAAATAGGGCAGGCCTAAGGAATTCCCACTTCACTCAATTCTCAACTAAACCTCAATTGCTCTTGCAAACACCATCAAGGCACCTAGTTGAGCTCACCCAAGGTGTTTTCCAAGCATCCAAGCCATGGGAAGGAAGACCTAGACCAAAGCCGCAAGCCATTGAAGGGAGCCTTGGCCAATTGGAACATCCACTTCAAATTGAACCTTGAAACCTTCAATTGGGCTTCATCTCCACTAGACGAAGCTACTTCCACCGTTGAGCATAGCCTCCGAGGTACTCAAACTCAAGCGAGCTTGAAAATTGCTTGTGAAGGGAATTATAATCCCATTAAAATTCAACTGTTAGATGTTCTTCCCTATGATTCTAAATGGTGTGGGTTGAATCACGGCTAATCAAACTTTGAGCTCGGATCGGCCATGGAGGATGGCGACCTCCTCCCAGCAAAGCGGGGATGAATCATCAGCCGTCCATCCCATGTGTTTTGGATAGATGACCCTGATTAAAATACAATAGATCGAATGGCATACTGATCCATTAACCATCCGATTTATATACATGGAAAGCACTCCGTGATGCTAACCATGTGCCGATGGTCGTTATATAATTAACTTATGTAATTACCTATTAATCACAAAAACTTTATAAATTCAGAACTAAATATAGAAAATTCAAAAAAAAAAAATGCAAACTCAAGTTCATTTTAAAGATAATTCAGAGGGGAATCCAATAAAATTATTTCTAATTAATTTTAAATAATGAATTTTCCTTAATTAAAGTTTAATTGAAAACCTAATAAGCTTAATTACTCCATAATGACTTCACTAATTAATTCCAAATTTCTTGGGTATGTTCAGTGGGATGACTTATGCCTCCTTTAAGTTTTTTGGGATTTATTAATGAGTTAATTAGGGAAGTTAATTAATGAACCCTTAATCACCCTATTAATGTAAGTAAGAGTAATTAAGCATGTAAATAGTGATTTAATTCTTTAATTGAGATAATTAAACATTATTTAAGTGAAGAGGAGGTTTATGGAATGGGTTTGGGATATTTTCCCTAGCTATTCCCTAAACTCCCTTTCTTCCTTAATCAAAACCTAATTAAGATTAATCCACTAATGATCTACTTAATTAATCCAATCAAATTTTCAAAACCTATCTAAAATTAATCAATCTCTTTCTAGGTAGATCCTTAGGTGTTCAAAAGCTTAAGGTAAGTTTAAGGAAATTATAATCCATCTCACATGTGTAGGATGGTTATGAAAGTACTTAATTTAAACCCTTTTGTTTAATTAATCAAGAATTGTGAGCCAATTGCATTAGGCCCTTTCTTTCTTAAGGTGCACTGCTAATTTAAATTCCATGTGGTTGCATATCATATGTTAGCTCACAATTGTTTGAATAATTATGTTGAAGTGGTATATGTATGGGGTAATTAATGAATTTAATTAACACCTTAACCTAAATAAAATATAAAAATAAATCTAATCATTCTAAAATTAAACTAAATTAACTCACACATGGGAGAAATGGGTGAGGACCAGCAAACCCTTTCTCACAAACCTTTTTTTAAATCAAATTCAAAACAAACATAAAAGTCTCTTTAAGCAATTTTGATTCACTTTTAATAATCTTATCTTAAAAGATTGTCCTTAGGAATTAATTAGGGTGAATAAAGTTACATGCTTACATCACTTTATTTCTTTCCAAGCATGCTAAATGTTGTAGGCCATAAGAAATCATGCATTCATGTCTTTTAAAAAATCAAATTAAATGAAATATTTCCTTTATGTCAAATTGTATGTTTTGGCTAAAGTAAGAATATGAATGGCTATTATCATTATTAAATCAAAACTATTTTCAAAACTCATAAATCAAAGTTTATAAATGAGGTGATGCTAATTATAAATATTTATAAGCTTGCATGTGATTGTAAGTACAAGATGTGTATTTGGTGTTGTTTCCCTTCTCTTCTCTTAACATGGACTTCTATAGGATTTACAAAGTGTATAGTTCATTTGAAAAGAACATAACACTTTCTTAAATCTATTCCTATGCATTTCCATGTTATCACTTAAGAAGGATCTTCACATTACACATATAAATTGCATAACTAAATCAAACAAAAATTCTTTGCATGATTCTTCATCCATTTGTTTTCTTTTTGAATATGCACATGTATTCAAGAAAAGTGGTATATTCATCTAGACATCTCAGGGTTGTGAGGCTTTAAGTAGCCACAAGTAGGTCTTGTACCTTACACCAGAAAAAAATAATGGTGTCATACTCACTTATGTCTTTCATACATGTAAATGTGCATTTGATCAATGGATAAAAGAATCCCTCTTTTCTACTTAATAAAATCATGCATTCATGAAACATCCAAATTTTCTTAAACAACATCTCTTTGCATTCATCATTAAGGTGTGCTAAGATTTTGCATTACATGTATAGATATGCTTAGGACTATTCATATGTATGGTATACATGTTGAAAAGAAATAAATGATTGAGTGTTATGTGATAGTAATTCACCTTAATTAATCCTAAGATGCATTTCTTATTGAATAGGTTTATTTAGAGCAAATATAAACTTAAGGTTAATTGAAACACATAATAAAACATTTACTAAAGGAAAATTATTAATGAATCTACCTTAGAAATTACTTAAGGCAGGGATGAAAGAGAAGTTCTCTTCTCTTTTCTTCTCTTTACAACACTTAATAATTAAATGTAGGTTCATTCAAACCAAATTAAATCATAAAATTAAATTGAAAAATCAACTAAATCACTTAAAATGAAACCACCCTCTAAGTTGAATCCTTTCACACTTAGAAAATTTCAACAAAGCTAAAGCGCATACACAAGCCTTAAATGGCACACATATTAGGGTAAGTCACCATTTATAGCTCTATGTTAGGGTAAGTCACCATTTATACTGGATGTTAGGGTGTGTGTGCGTAGACTGGATGATAGGATGAGCTTAGTCTAATCATTGTCTTCGGCAGGGGATTGTGCTTAAGGGGTGCTGTAATAAAAATATAAATACTTTTGCTGTGCAGGTTGCTTATACCCCTAAGCATGATCTAAAATAAGCCAGGTGGACTTAGTTAACCATGTGTGGGGTGCTAAGTCCAATTTATTCATATAATTGCTTGGGATGTGTGGTGTCCTTAGCTAATTTCTATTTTACAGGTTTTAGTTAGATTTACTTTTCCCATTTTCATGTAATTTTTACAATTAAGATTTGGAATGAATGTTATGGGAAAGTGGAGGTGAACATTGGTCATAAGACTATGTCTTATGTACCATGTGAAGCCTTTGGAGCAATCACATTCCAACCAAGCCAAAAGGAAGAAAGAAAAGAAGCAAATCAAAATATGAAGAAACGAAGGATGAAGACCCCCCATAACATAAATTCCTTCTAAATTGTAATTATTCATTTGTAATCTGGTTTGTATAAGGGTAGAGCTCGGCTACCTATTTATTTTGGTGGTTTGTGCAGTGGAGCCTGACCACATCGGACTTTTAATTTTTGCACTAGCTTTATAAAATTATTTGATGTTTGTTTAGCTTATGCATTACGATGGCATAATTTTCCTGGTTTCTTTATTGATTGATGAATGGCCTGGATGCGATTAGGCTCTTAAGAAAAAATTAATTTTTTACATAATTAATCAACTCAAAATTAAAATTAAACAACTCATAACCTCACCTAAAGCCTAGGATATAAATCAAGATAATAAAATATTTAGCAACCCCTTAGCTGGATGTTGTATGTTTCACATCATGTATAAAAATCATCATGCTTCACTCTTGCTTATGGAGGGCTTCCACCTTCGCTAGAGAATACAGCTTGTCCTTTGAGAGCCATGGTGGAAACACACCTCCTTCTTACTAATTTTGGCCCATAACCAATTTCTTATGCATTAGCATATGAATCCCATAGCCTGTGTCAAATGAATTGTCCAAAAATTAAAATAAAAACTTAACAAAATTTGCATTAGATTTAAGTCATTATTTATGCCTTACATGATCTAGTATATTAGGGAGTGTGTTTAAGACATAGTCTCCTTTCCAAACAAACAACGGCCTAGCTATCTTGCAAAAGCATAAGACTTGCCTACATGTATTTAAAATCGTAGGAGGAGTTAGTTGGCCAGGGCATGTAAGTCCAGGTGATTTATATCCTCTTATGGAGGTAAATCATATACCCATTTTTATCTTAAATTTAGGTCATTCTTTGGCCCTCGCCAAAGCTCCCTAGATTCAAGATCTGAGGTTGCTATTTTTCTTTATGGTTTACAAGCATATATCCTCACCTCTTAGGCATTTACATGATCTTATATCATGGAATTATATTTCTAATAAAAATTTAACTCAAAAATATAATTCCTCTCAAATTCAAAAATATAAAGCCCAACCATAGGATAGTTTGGGATGCTCACTAAGTTTCCTAGCATCGTGAGCATCCCTTACTTATGTCCTTTGATTTCGATAATAACTCTTTCCTTTTGATCAATCCCATTTGATCTTCCAAAAATAACTAATTTGTTGATAGTCCTATCTTTGAAATCTTTGGAGACAATGATCATTTACCTTAATCAAGAGTTTTCTTAAGGAATCTCATTCCTTAGGATGTAATTAACAATGGGGGCTTGCCTCCATAGAGAACTTAATGAACCCAATTTAAAATAAACCCTACTTTACTTTTCCATGTAAAGTAGGGGAAGATCTCTACATTTGAACACCCATCATCCTTAGGAGTCCTTATTAGGTGATTAGGTCCATTGTAAGATGATGACTTCTATCTCTCAAGATAGTACATCATTCCTCAATGTCATACCCAATTACTTTAATAAGAATATCTGCAGATCTAGGTGGTGTCCAACCTAAGTGTAAAAATATTTTTTTTTCATTTATTTTTTAAGATAGATGAAGATAGAAATAATTTTCACCACATGAACACATATTTCGAACATCCAATTGCACTGTACTTGAACTCAAGAAAAAGCTAACTAAAACTAAGCTGGAACTCTGTAATTGTTGGAAACAAACTCAAATTAGATTTTCCATCTTAATTTGCTTTAGAATTTGAACCCACACTCAACAATTTGAATATGTTAAGTGGGGCTCTTTGAATTTAAAATTGGAGAAGAGATTTTTTTGAGTTTAGAATCCGCTTTCATCAAATTTGTGTATGTTGAAATGGGTTCAAATATTTTGGAGAGATTTTTGATGCTTCCATTGGTTCATATTTGAATTTGATTATTATGTTTAGGAACCCTTTATTTAATAAATTTGAGTGTGTTAAAGAGAGGGTCAATTGATTTTATTTGGGATTACTCGTTTAACAAATTTGGGTATACTAAATGAGCTGTTTGAAAATAGTTTTCTTCTTTGGCTTGTTTACCCATGATGTGTATCATGTGTGAGTTTAAAAATGGAATCTTTACTTAGCTGTTTGTTTGATTACATTTGGAATGCAGTGTAAAAAGAATATAGTGTAAAAGGAATTTAGTATAAAAGGATTACTTTATAGTTGTTTGGTTAAGAGCTTTACAAATTCATGACTTTGCATTTTTTTGTTTGGTTGAAAAAATATAATGTAAAGTAAATTGAAGGTTTGACGTCCAAATGATCTTGACAATAATTGGCGGCGATTGGTACATCTGCAATGAAATGCAAAAGTCATCGGCCGGCGGATAATGTGGATGTTGAAGCGTGGCCAGCACCATCAACCAAAGCCAGATATTATTACATTGAATATTTGGAATTTGAGTTGGGAAAATTCAAATCCATAACATTCTTGTATTTGAAATACCTCGAATTTTACTCAGAACCAAATTTGAAATGTTGCGTGCATTTGAATGGTGAACTCAAATGCTACCAAATAAAGAAAAAATATAAAGCCCATATATTTTTATTTTGATTTTTTAAAAGAGGGTCTTTACTTAGCAAATTTTGGTATGCTAAATAAAGTCCAAATGTGTTTGATTTTTTTGTTTTGATTTTGAAAAAAGGATCTTTACTTAGCAAATATGTGTATGCTAAATTAAAACCCAAATGTGTTTTATGTTCTGATTTTGTGTTATTTTTGAAAGGAGGGATTTTTATTTAACAAAGATGGTGTGTTAAATGGAATCCAATTCATTTTTTTCAATTTTCTTTTTGAAAATTGAAACTCTCATTTGACAAATTTGGGTATGCCAAATGGAATTCCAATGTGTTTTGATCTTCATGATTTTTAGCAGAGTAGATTTTCGTTTTACAAATTTTGGTATGTAAGAATGGAAGTCAATTATATTTTCAAAGATGAATTTTTTGTGTGTGATTATTGCTTTCTGAAAAGAAAGAATTTTCAACTTAACACATGTGAGATGTGTTGAGTGGAATTTCAAATAGTGTGATTTTGTTTTGGAAATGAAACCTCCATCCAACATATTTGGATATATTGAATGAAGAGGTTTACCTTAAAATTTGTAATTTTTGAAAAAAAAAAGAAATTCTAACTTCAACTTATGTGAGATATATTGAATGGAATTTCAATTTTATGAATTGATTCTATTTAGAAATGAACTCTTCATTCAATAAATTTGAGTATATTGGATGAGGGTATTCATTTTTAGATATGTGCTTTTTGAAAGATGATTTTGATTTTATTTGGAAATTAAATCTTCATTCAATAAGTTTGGGTATATTGAATGAGGATGTTCATATGTGCTTTTGAAAGATGATTTTGATTTTCTTTGAAAATGAAATCTTCATTCAATAAATTTGGGTATATTGAATGAGGATGTTCATTTGTGATTTTTGAAAGATTATTTTGATTTTATTTAAAAATTAAATCTTCATTCAATAAATTTGGGTATATTGAATGAGGATGTTCATTTGTGATTTTTGAAAGATGATTTTGATTTTATTTGGAAATAAAATCTTCATTCAATAAATTTGGGTATATTGAATGAGGGTATTCATTTCCAAACATGTGTTTTTTGAAAGATGATTTTGATTTTGTTTAGAAATGAAACCTTCATTCAATAATTTTAGGTATATTGAATGAGGATGTTCATTTGTGCTTTTTGAAAGATAATTCTTAAATTTGATTTTTGTAAAGATCTTACATGTACCCATCTTGAAAAGTGATATTTCTATTCAACCCTAAACCCTAAACCTTTTCACCTATTGGGTGGATTGATAGGGTTTTAAGACCTATGGAGTGAGGTCTATAAAGGATAGCTAGCTTAGCTTAGGAATGAAATAAACTAAGTGCCAATAGAAAAGAATGATAGTCTCGGATTCATATGAAATACAAATCCACTATCGATACTTAGACAATAATCATTTACCAAAGATGGAGAGAGGAACCTTCCCTAGTGGAGTCACTAGAAAAATCTATGGTATTTTTTTATTTTTAAATTATGGGAATTTAAAAAATGTATACTTGTTGGGACACCGCATAGATCCACAAATGTACTCATTAGGATGATTGGGTGTGACATTAAGGAATGATGTATTATCTTGAGATAAGTCATCATCTAATCATCATCTAAGGACTCCTAAGGATAATGGGCCTTCAAATGTACCAGAGATCTATCCCCTACTTTATATGGAAAAGTAAAGTAGGATTTATTTTAAATAGGGTTCATTAAGTTCCCTATGGAGGCAAGCCTCCATAGTTAATTACATCTTAAGGAATGAGATTCTTAAGAATACTCTCGATTAAGGTAAATGATCATTGTCTCCAAAGATAAAGATAGGACTATCAATAAATTAGTTATTTTGGAAAATCAAGTGGGATTGATCAAAAGGAGGGAGGTATTATCAAAACCAAAAGGAGATAAGTATGGGATGCTCATGATACTAGGAAGTCTAGTAAGCATCCTAAACTATCCTATGATTGGGCTTTCTATTTTTGAAATTTGAGAAGAATCATATGTTTGAGTTGAACTTTTATTAGAAATCTAGGGCTTACAATTTCATAATAGAAGATCATGGAAATGGATAAGAGGTGAGGATTTATGCTTATAGCTTGCAAAGGGAAACAATAATCTTGGATCCTAAATTTAGGGAGCTTTGGCGAGGGCCAAAGCACGACCTAAATCTAAAGAAAAAATGGGTATATGATTTATCTCCACAAGAGAGGATAAACCACCCGACTATTAGACTTATAACTGCCTAGGGCTGGTCGCCAACTAACTCCTCCTATTATTTTTAAGTACATGTAGGCAAGTCTTATTCTTTGAAAGATAGCTAGGTTGTTATTTATTTAAAAAGAAGACTAAATCCTTAAACACACTCCCTAAGAGACTAGATCATGAATGGCATGAATAATGACTTAAATCTAATGCACATTTTGTTAAGTTTTATTTTGATTTTTGGAAATTTTTTATTTGACACAGGCTATGGGATTTCATATGTCTAATGCATGAGAAATTGGTTATGGGCCAAAATCAGAAAGAAGGAGGTGTGTTTCCACCATAGCTCCCAAAGGTCAAGCCATTTTCTCTGGCAAAGGTGGAAGCCCTCCATTAGCAAGAGTGAAGTAATATATTTTATGATGATGTGAGACATACAACATCCAGCTAAAGGGTTGTTAAATCTTTTATTATCTTGATTTATGTCCTAGGCTTTAAGTGAGGTTATGAGTTGTTTAATTTAATTTTGAGTTGATAAATTGGATAGAAAATTTATTTTTTCCTAAAGCCTAATTGCATCTAAGCCATTCATCAAAAAATGAAGAAACTAGAAAGATCATGCCATCCTAATTGTACAATCATAAATAAAACATCAATCTATTTATAAAATTAGTGCAAAAGAATAAGAGGTCGATGTGGTCAGGCTCCACCGTACAAACTCGAAAAGGAAAATGAGTAGCCGAGCTCTACCCTTATATAACCCGGGTTACAAATGAATAATAATAATTTAGAAGGAATTCATGTTATGGGGGTCTTCAATCTCCATTCTTCATTTCTTCATTTCTTCTTTTCTTTATTTCTTTCTTTTCTTCACTTCTTTCTTCCTTTTTATTTGACTTGAGATGTGGTTTGCTCTAAGGCTTCACATGGTACATAAGACATGGTCTTATGACTAATGTTCACCTCAATTCTCCCATAACATTCCTTCCAAATTTCAATTGCAAAATTTACATCAAAATGGAAAAGATAAATCTAACTAAACTTGTAAAATAGAGATTAGCTAAACATACCAGACAACCCAAGCATTATATGAATAATTTGGACTTAGCACTCCACACATGGGTAACCAAGTCCACATATCTAATTTGGATCATGCTTAGGGGTATAAGCAACCTGCATAACAAAAGTATTTATATTTTTTATTACAGCACCCCTTAAGCACAACCCCTATAAAAGACATGATTAAGCTAATATCGACCTAACATCCGGTCTACACATATGCACCCTAACATCCAGTCTAAAAATATTACATCATAAAATAAAATAAGGCATCAAACCATGCACCACCCTAACATAGAGCTAGAAATGGTGACTTAGCCTAATGTGTGTGCCATTAAGGCTTGTGTGCCATGTCTTAGCTAGGCCTTAAGGTTGAAATTTCCTAAGTGTGAAGTATTCAACTTAGAGGGTGGTTTCATTTTAAGTGGTTTAGTTGATTTATCAATTTTATTTGATTATTTTATTTGGTTTGAATGAACCTATACTTAGTTACTAAATATTGTAAGGAAAAGAAAAGAGAAGAGAACTTCTCTTTCATCCCTTCCTTAAGTAATTTCTAAGGTAGATTCATTAATGATTTTTTTCTTTAGTTAATGTTTTATTATGTGTTATAATTAACCCTAAGTTTAAATTTGCTCTGAATAGCCCTATTCAATAAGAAAGGCATCTTAGGATTAATTAAAGTGGATTACTATCACATGACACACAACCATTTATTTCTTTCCACCATGTATACCATGCATATGAATAATCCTAAGCATACCTATACATGTAATACAAATTTTAGCACACCTTGATGATGAATGCTAAGAGATATGATTTGGAAATTTGGAAATTCCATGAATGCATGTCTTTATTATGTAAAAGATGGATTCTTTATCCATTAACATAATGCACATCCACATGTATGAAAGATATAAGTGAGTACGGCACCATTATTTTCTACACCAGGGGCATAGGGTACAAGACCTACTTAGGGCAACTTAAAGCCTCGCAGCCCCGGGATGTTAAGACTAATATACCACTTTTTTTAAATACATGAAAATGTACAAAACAAATGGATGAAGAATCATGCAAAAGATTTATGTTTGATTTGGTTGTATAATTTACATGTGTAAATGTGAGGATCCTTCTTAAATCATAACATAAAAATGCATAGGGATAGATTTAAGCAAGTGTAGTGTTCTTTTCAAATGAACTATACACTTTGCAAATCCTATTCAAATCCACGTTAAGAGAAGAGAAGAAACAACATAAAACACCTCTTATGCTATAATCACATGCAATCTTATAAGTACTTACAAATAGCTTCACTTCATTCATAATCTATGATTTATTAGTTTTGAAAATAATTTTTGATTTAATAGTGATAATAGCCACTCATATTCTTAACTTTAGTCACAACATGCAATTTGACATAAAAGGAAATATTTTATTTAATTGATTTTTCAAAAGATATGAATGCATGACTTCATATGGCAAATAATTTTTAGCATGCTTGGAAAGAAATAAGGTGATATAAGCATATGACTTTATTCACCCTAATTAATTTCTAAAGACAATCCTATAATAAAAGATCATTTAAAGTTAATCAAAATTCTTTAAGGAGATTTTTATTTTTTTGAATTTGATTTGACTTAGGAAATGTGAAAAGAGTATGATGGTCCTAACCTATTTCCCCCATGTGTGAATTGGTCTAGTTAAATTTTAGAACAATTATGTTGATTTTTATGATTTATTTAGGTTAAGGTCTGAATTAAATCCATTAATTATCCCTTTCCTACACCACTTTAACATAATTAAATAAGTAATTATGAGCCAACATATGATATGCAATCACATGGAATTTAAATCAGCAATGCACCTAAGAAATAAAGGGACCTAATGCAATTGGCTCATAATTATTGATAAATTAAGCTAAAGGGTTTAATTAAGTACTTTCATAACCATCCTACACATATAGTTTGATTATAGTTTCCTTTGAAGCCTCTTAGGTTATTGAACACCTAAGAATCTACCCAAGATTAAGATGATTAAGTTCTAGAGTAATTTGATTTTAAGTCTAGTTAATTAAGCCATTTAATGAAGTGATTAAATTGTTAATCAATTTGAAAATTAATTAAGTCTTTATCCAAATGAAATAAACTTACGGGAAAAGATTTGGAAAAGAAATCCCGATCTCATTCCCTAAGTCCATGCATTGTTTCATGATGATTAACAAAATGAATTAATGAAATTATCATTATTTAATAGGTTAATTAATCATTTATTTAGTTATGAGAGGGATTAAGGATGAAATAAGTAATTCCCCTAATTAATCCAACAATAAATTCCAAGAAAATCATGGGAGGGAGAGGTCATCCCACTAATTAACCCTAAGAAGTTTAGAATTAATTGCTGAAGAAATTAAGGAGTAATTAGCCTAATTATATCCCCAATAAAACCCAAATTGAGTGAAGGTTGCTATTCAAAATCAATAAAACTTAATTATATATTTTTCTCCTTTGAATTATCTTTAAAACGAACTTGAGTTTGTATTTTTTTGGATTTTTCTATAATTAATTATGAATATTGGAAATTTCAGCATTAAAAATGCATTAATTAAGGGTCATTAACCCCTAATCCCGTCGGGCCACGTGGCCGCTGACGTGGCGCACTTTCTACGTAGCGTGACGGGATAGGTTATTTATGTTGTCACATCGGGTAAATGATGACGGGGCGTCTTTCTCCATGGGCCATCCGATCTAAGATCGGACGGTCATGATTAATCTCACAGTTTAGACTTAAATTTAAGAGATTTTCATGATTTATTCACAACCGTTCATTCCAATCAGCAGAATGGACGGTGTGTGATATATCTCCTCCCGAGCAGCGAGAGACAGATGTCCATCGATCGTTGCTCGATCCAAGCTCGATAGAGTTCAAACTCACCCCACACCTTCAGGAGGCACAAGCAAGGTATCCAATGGTCAAGATCTAATGAGATTATAATTTCCTTTACAAATGACCAAGCAATTTTAATCCTAAGATTGATTTTAAGCAATACCTCACCGGAGGCTATCATTGGTGCTTCCAACAGAGGAGATAGCTTCATCTAGTAGAGATGAAGCCCTTTTGAAGGTATCAAGCCTTGATTTGAAGCGGATGGCTCAGTTGACCAATTTCCCCTTCAATTGCAATTGACTTTGATCGAAGTCCTCCTTCCCGTGGCTTGGTGACTTAGGAAACAACTTGATTGAGCTTGATGAGGTCCCTTGATGGTGCTTGCAAGATTAATTTAGGTTTGGTGGAGAATTAGATGGGTTGGATCTTCACTTCACCTGCCATGTTTCGGCCTTAAACAAAACAAAGAAGGAGAAATTAAGGAAGCTTGTAAATGGCCTTGGGAAGCTTAGGAATGCTTGGTTTTGATTCTTAGAGCTCAGTAAATTTAGTGCTTCTCATTTGAGTGGGAATGAGGGGGAGTATATCTCCCCTACTTGGATGAGACAGAAAAGAACAATTTTGCCATTTTTTATCAATCGAGGAGATTGGTTGGTCGCTTTAGGCTATTTAGCATGTCATGTGATTAATTTTAGATAGTGGAGGGAAGGAAAGTGAGTGGCCATGTGCTAGGTGAGTGTATGGGGTGATCCAAGTGTCCAATTTACATTGGAGGGGTCAGTTTGGCCTTGGGTTGGGTCATGGCTGACCCAAGCCCATTAGGTCATGTTCACCACCCTCCTTGGTGCCCATGTCGACTATTAGGAGGATGTCAAGTGGCCTTGAGGAGAAAATGACCAAATTTTGAGTGAATTTGGTCATAGAATACCTTTTGACCTAAGGGTAAAATGGTCATTTGGACTTGATTTTGATTTGGGGAGATTTGAAATGATTCAAAAATGGGTTGGGCCAAATTTCAAGTGATTTGGAGTTCATTTGGTTTGAATTGATTCAATTTGACCTATTTAGGTCAAGTTGGGTCAATTTGGGTTAGGTTGATTGATCAAATTGGGTCAAACTATGGGTTAGGTCAAGTTCAAATGATCATTTGGAGCCTATTGGTATCATTGGTTTGGTTTAATTTGATTTATATTTAATTTTGGTTCATTTAGGTCAAATGGGTCAAGTTGACCAATTTGACCCACTTGACCTAATTAGGTTAGGTCATGGGTTGGTTTAGGCTTGGTTGATCATTTGAAATGTATTGCAAGATTTAGTTTCAATCAATTTTGGTTTGTTTGATTTCAAATTGATTTGACCTTTTAAGTCAAGTTGGGCTCATGGTCAATTGGGCTAGGTTGGGTCTAGTTGGTCAATTAAAGCTTTGGTCAAGTTCAACAATCAATTTATAATGAATTTGACCCATTGGTTGCAATCAATTTGTCTTAGATCAAGATTTGACCCATTTTGACTTTTTAGGTCAACTTGGGTCAACTTAGGTCAAGTGGCCAATTAGGCTTGGTTCAGTTTAATTGATGGCTTGGTCAAGTTCAATCATTGATTATGAATGGGTTTAGATCAATGGTTTTAATTAATTTAGCATATGGTGGATTTTGGCTAGTTTAGATTTCATTTGAGCTAAATGTTGACTTGGTCAAAGGCTAAGTTTGACTTGGTATGACCGAATTTGAGTGATTGATCATCCTATGATGATTGTTGATCACAATGTTAGGCTTAAATGGGCTTAGTTCAATCCAATTTGGGTTGGATTAGAATTTTGCTCAAAAAGTCCTTTAGGTCAATTTAGGTAAAGTGAGCCTAAGTGGGTCAATTAGCTTGATCAAAGGCTTGATTCAAGTTTGGTTGAACTTACATATGGACTTATGTTTGAAATATAAATCTCATTGTAAGTGATTTGGAGTCAAATGGAATTTGATTCATTTGATAATTTCAAGTTCAAATGATGAACATGGTTTGGCATGGGTTAGTTTGATTTTGGTTTGGTGATTGAAGTTTATGTTTATATTTGGGTATCTGATTAAAGGAGTGACCAATTTTATCAATTTTACCAAATTGGGTTGTGTTAGGTGTTGAATCAAGTTCAATTAGTTAATTGAAAATAATTATAGGCTTTGGTTTAGTTTAATTTAAATTTTGGCCAATTTGACCCTTTAGGTCAATTTGGGCTAGGTTGGGTCAAGTTGATCGATTAGTCAAATTGGGCTCAATCATGGCTTTGGTCAAGTTTAATAAGTGATTTGGAATGAACTTGAGCCATTGGTTGCAATCAATTTGGATCAAATTATGATTTAACTCATTTTGACTTTTTAAGCCAATTTGGGTCAACTTAAGTCAAATGGCCAATTGGACTTAGTTTGGCTCAATTGATGGCTTGGTCATGTTCAATCATTGATTATGAGTGAGTTTGAGTCAATGGTTTCAATCAATTTAGTATATGGTGGATTTTGGCTAATTTGAGTTTCATTTGAGTTAAGTGTTGACTTGGATTGGCCCAATTTAAGACAATCGATTAACCTAGGATGATTGTTGATCATGATATGGGGTTTGGATGGGCTTAGTTCAATCCAATTTGGGTTGAATTAGAATTTGGCTCAAAAAGGTCTTTTAGGTCACTTTGGGACAAGTGGACCTAAATGGGTCAATTGGCTTGATCATGGCTTGATTCAATTGAGTTGGAATTGAATTAAGATTTGATTTAGAATTGGTTCATGATTTGAGGGAATCAATTGAGTTGGAATTGATTTAAGATTTGATTTGGAATTGGTTCATAATGTGAGGAAATTAATTGAGTTGGAATTGATTTAAGATTTGAGTTTGAAGTTTGGTTTGAGGGAGAGAAGCAAGGATTGGATTCAAGCTATGGGGTAGGCAAGTCCTCATAATACCCCTAAGGCATAACCTATTCTTATGGCGAACTCTTCTAAGTCTCTAGGGTTAAGTTAGGTGTTCATCTAATCACTAGAAGTATCTTAAGATTAAGGAGCTCTTAGTGTTTAGAGGAATCCTTATGTATAGGAAGAAGAAGTTGAAAGCTCACTCCAAAAGGGAGGTCAACACTTAGCCTTAACCAAATTCAAATCAATCCCAACTCAATTAATTTTGTCAAATATCAAATTCAATCTCAAATCAAATCTCAACCCAAATCATAAATCAAATCCATCTCCAAATGATTGAAACCCATGATTGAATTCAAACTCCAAAATCCCTTTCTAAGCCATATGAACTATCTTCATATGCTTAGCTAAAACCTCCTTCAAACTAAATCAAATTTGGCTGATTTCTATGTAAATCAATCTTTCATTCATTTATATTCACAAATATAAATGAAATCTAATCAAACCATTCAAATCAAATCAAACCAAATCATTTCTTAACTTGAGCCTTTTTGACCTACATGATCAAATTTGCTTCCAAATCACTCCAAAATTAAGTGATTTTCTCATAAACCAATTATATCTTCATTTATATTCACAAATGTAAATGAAATATAAGTCCAAATGGCCAAAACCAAACCCAAATCAAATCAAATTTCCAATTTTAGCCTTTTTAGCCAAATTCTTGAACTTGAATAAATGATATCTAAATCAACTCAAAGCCCATGAATTTCTTCATGATTCAATCACTCCTTCAATCATTGTTCCAAATATAAATATAAACTACAATTATCAATCCAGACCCAAGTCAAGCTTATGTTGACCCCTTTTGACTTGAAATTATCATATGAACCAAAATTCATTTGACTCCAAACCACCTGCAATTGGATTTATATTTCCATCCTAAGTCCATATGTGAGTTCAATTAAACTTGAATCAAGCCATGATCATGCCAATTGACCCATTTAGGTCCACTTGACCCAAAGTGACCTAAAAGATCTTTTTGAGCCAAGTTCTAATTCAACCCAAATTTGATTCAACTAAGCCCATCCAAACCCCATATCATGATCAACAATCATCCTAGGTTAATCAATTATCTTGAATTAGGTCAAACCAAGTCAACCTAGCCCTTTGACCAAGTCAACACTTAACCCAAATGAAACTCAAACTAGCCAAAATCCACCACATACTAAATTGATTGAAACCATTGAGTCAAACTCACTCATAATCAATGATTGAACATGACCAAGTCATCAATTGAGCCAAACTAAGTCCAATTGGCCATTTGACCTAAATTGACCAAAGTTGGCTTAAAAGCCAAAATGAGTCAAATCCTAATTTGATCCAAATTGATTGCAACCAATGGCTCAAGTTCATTCCAAATCACTTATTGAACTTGACTAAAGCCATGATTGAGCCAAATTTGACTAATCGATCAACTTGACCCAACCTAACCCAAATTGACCTACAGGATCAAATTAGCCAAAATCCAAATTAAACCAAACCAAAGCCTATAATCATTTTCAATTAATTAATTGAACTTGACTCAACACTTAACACAACCCAATTTGGTCAAATTAGTCAAGTTGGTCAACTCGCCCATTTGACCCTTTTGAATCCAAATGAGTCCAATTCAAACCTAAGACAAATTAATCAAAACCAATTAAATCAAAACATCCCAAATCATCATATGAAACTAACCCAAATCTTGGTTTACCCAATTTGACCAACTGATCAACCCAACCCAACCTAACCCAAATGAACACATTTTGACCATATGAAGCCAAATCACCCAAAACTACTTTTTGGAACCTTGGTGATTGACCTAACACGATCCAAATGAATCCTAGGTCAGCCCCAAGAGAGTCCAAATCCATGTGGGACCCATCCCAAGGGGATTAACCAATGGACACCCTCTCTTTGCATTGGATTCTTGCAATAAGTGGTGAAGTCCACTTTGCCTCACCCATGATAGCCCTCCACTTGCCAAATGAGGCAAGCCTAAGCTTCCTATCCCAACCTAAGCCATCCTAGCATCTTCCATGTACCAAAAGAAACAAGCCAATCCATTCCCCCTTATGGTTGAACCTAATGGATGCAAGGAAGATCAATCCCACAAAATCTCTCCATATCAAGCCTTGAGACTCCTTCCACCACTTCATCCACTCATGATGTGCCATGTGGAGTTGGCAGTGACCCCTCCGATGACTCGACTGCGGCCAATCGACAAATTTTTTTGGATCAATCATGTTCGTCCATCATGCAAAATTGAGGGGTATACCCCCTCAATTCAAGCTAAAATTTGATACCAATCACTTTGTGAGACTTCCTAAGGTAATTTTAAAATCCCTCAGAACTTTCTAGAGCATCCTAAGCCTTCCTCTATCGGCATTCCTCCTCCCTGAGCAAAGCTGAAATGAGACACCACTCTTCTGAACAATACTCCCCCTCCACTAAATTAAACTTTAATTCTTGCACCCACACCATCCTCGTACTTCATCGAAGCCAACTGAACTATCTCCAATCCTTCTTGAGCATTGGAGATTAAAGTTTGATCAGAGCCGAGGCCTTCATGCACGTGGATTGGTCAACCGAGCACTCCACCATAAATCAAGCTCAAAGCTTCTCAACAGGGTCTCACCTCCACTAGGAAATGCTGTCTCCGTTGATCCACCACCGGACATTAGCTCCGGTGATGTAATTTTACAAACCAAGCCTTATATGAAAAAATTATTTAGTCTTTTGTGAAGTAAATTTACACGTCATGTGTTTTTAACTGTTGTATGTGTGCACCTCCCCTCCCTGAAGGGGTGGGATGAATTTGGAGGTAATCTGAGCTCGGGTGAGCTCGGATCGAACAGGGAAAGATGGACGACATCTATCTTTTGCCACTCATAAATGAGATAAATCATAAGCCATCCATTTTGTGTGATTAGAATGAACAGCTCTGATTAGATCCATGTTAGATCTCTTGATTCTCTTCCTAAACCAGATCTTATGACCATTTCTTAGATGGATGGTCCAAAGCAGCCCACCGCCATCCGAAGTCATCCTCGGATGTGACAACTTAAATAGCCATCCCATGCCATGTGAAAGTGCATCACGCCTCCACATGGCTCACGATTAATTAATTACTTAATTCATTTTTAAGCCTAAAACTTCCTAAATTCATAACTAATTCTAAAAAATTTTAGAAAATACATACTTAGTCTCATTTTAAAGATATTTCAAAGTAGAATCTAGAAAAATTATTATTAATCTAATTAGCTTAATTATTCCTTAATTAATCACCCAATTAATCTCAATTTTTTTATGGATGTTTAGGAGGATGACCTCTGCTCTCCTATTTTTCTCAGATTTTATTGGTTAATTAGGGAAATCTATTGATTAAGCCTTAATCACTTTCTTAATTTAATTAGTGATAATTAGTGAATGAACAATATCTTAATTAATCATTTAAATCTAATTACCTCTGTTGAACAGTAAGGGAGCTTAGGGAATGTGATTGGGATATTTTTCCTAATTCATTTCCAAAATTTTCCTTCACTTTTTTTTTTGGAATTTGATTAATTAATGATTATCGAGGTAATTAAGTGCTTAATTAATTAACAAAATTAGAGCCTAACTAATCAAATATGGGACTTAGGGATTGATCTCTTTCCTTAAGTTAATTTCATGGAAAATATTTAATGCTTAACCAAATGGGTTAATGAGCTTAATTAACTCAATTTAAAATTCACTTCACATCTAATTACTTTGAATCCATCTTAGGTAGCTCTTTGGGTGTTCAATAACCTAAGTAGAGAGTTAATGAAATTATGGTTAACTCACATGTGTGAGAAAATCATAAAAGTAGTTAACTGAGATCCCTTAAGCTTAATTAACTATTAATTATGAGCCAATTGCATTAGGCCCCATTCATTTCTTAGAAGCATTGCAAATTTACTTTTCATGTGGTTGCATATCATATTAACTCATTATTAATTAGTTAATTAACTTAAGGTGATGTAGGTAAGTGTTAATTAATTGACTTAATTCATACCCTAGCCTAATTAAAATATAAAATCAACCTAATTATTGTTCATTAAACCAAATTAACTCACACATGGGGAATGGGATTAGGATTAACAAACATCTTCCATATTTCATGAATCAAATCAAACATGAAAATGAAATGACATTAAAGAACTTTGATTTATTTTAAATAATCTTATTTAGTTTGATTGTCCTTAGGACTTAGTTGGATTGAATGAAATCACATGCTTGAGTTATTTTATTCCCTCTGAATCATGTTAAATGTTATATGACATATGATTTAAGCATCCATCTCTTTTAAAAATTAATTAAATAAAATGATTTCCTTTATGTCAAATTGCATGTATTGATTTAAATTAAAAATATGTGCGGCTAGTATATATTTTCAAAAGTTTATAAATGAATGAATATACATATATGTTATAAATTTAGTTATATATACACAGGATATTCAAGTGAATATAAATCTAGTGTATGAAATCAAGTCTCTTCCTTACATTCATTTGTTGATTTGTGTAAGTAAGAATGTTAGCAGTATATTAGTCTGGACATCCTAGGGACGCACGGCTTTAAGTAGCCCTAAGGAGGTTCCTACCTCATTCTCTTGGTGTAGAACAATGATGATGTGCCTGCTTGATTTCATTCTTATGCATTTAGACATTAGAATTTAGGTAAAGATTTAATTCATTTACACAAAATAAATCGATCAAATCAAAATACAATTTTTTGCATAGTTTTCTACTCTTGTAGTTGTTTGTACATTCATATGTATCTAGGAATAGTTGTATATTAGTCTTGACATTCTAGGGATGCACGGCTTTAAATAGCCCTAAGGAGGTTCCTACCTCGTTCCCTTGGTGCAAATAATGGAGACGTACTCGCTTAAAACTTTTATACATGTGGATGTGTACTTAGCTAATGAATAAAAACCCTCTTTTTCTATTAAAAAGGCATGTATTCACACTTTATTTATTTTTTTGAGTTGAGTAATCATGTGATTTAAGGTTCTTTCCTTATGCTTTTGCATAAGAATTTATATAAAGCTTTAAATTAATATGACAAAATCATTCAACCAAATGAAATATTAATTCCAAATATATTCACTCACATTCATCATTTAAGTGTGCTAAGATACAAATTGCATGTATAGCTATGCTTAGGCTCTAATCATATGCATGATATACATGATGGAAAAAATGAATAAACATGTGTTCTGTGATAGTATTTCATTCCAACTAACTTTAAGACGTCTTTCTTATTGAATGAGTTAATTTAATAATCAATCCTAAAGGGAATTGATTAATTAATTTTTAGATGTGACTTAAGGTAGGATAAAAGAGAGTCATAACACTTAGTTATTTTGTAGGTCAAATGAGACATAATAAAATATTAAGTAAAATTTGCAAATCAATTAAACCATTTAAAGTGAAACCACATGTGGTGTATATTTTTGGTGTTTAGGTGCTTTATGTATATATGTGAGGGGACACCACGCAGATTTATAGATATACTTATTAGGGTGATCAGCTATGATATTAAAAAATAGTGTACAATCTTGAGAGATAGAAGTCACTACCCTATAATGGACCTAATCACCAAATAAGGACTCAGAAGGCATGATGGGTTTTCGAATATACCAGAGATTTTTTCCCTACTTTACATGAAAAAGTAAAGCCCAGTTTATTTAAACTAGGTTAGTGAAGTTCCCTATGGAGGCAAGCCTCCATCTTAAGGGAAGTGAATCTCTTAAGAATACTCTCGATTAAAGTAGGTGATTCTTCTCCAAAGAATTCAAAGATAGGATTATCAAAGGATTAATTGTATTTTTGAAAATCAAGTAGGAGAGATCAAAAGGGGAGAGTTCTTATCGAAACCAAAGGTGATGAGTAGGGAGTGCTCATGATACTAGAAGCCTAGTGAGCACTCCAATCTATCATATGATTGAGCTTTATGTATTTGAAATTAAAGAGATTTTTTATTTGATGAAATTTTATTAAAAATCTAGGACTTACAACTCCACTACACAAGATTATGAAAATGCCTAAGAGGTGAGGATTTATTCTTGTAGCCCACAAAGGGAAGCAACAACCTCAGATCCTAAATCTATGGAGCTTTGGTGAGGGCCAAAGGATGACTAAATCTAAGACGAAAATGGGTATATGGTTTACCTCTACAAGATAGAATAAACCACATGACTGCTGGACTTATTATCTCCTGGCGTGGCAGCCAGCTAACTCCTCCTTTGCTTTAAATCCATGTAGACAAGTCATATGCTTTACAAGATGGTTAGGTCATTATTTATTTAGAAGAGAAACTAAGTCCTTAAACTCACTCCCTAAGAGACTAGAACAAGAAGGGCATGAATAATGACTTAATTTAATGCAAAATTTTAACAAGTTTTATTTAATTTTGGACTTTCTTTTTTATTTTGACATAGGCTGTAGGATTTTATATGCCAAAATGCATGAGAAATTGATTATGGGTCAAATCAAAAGAGAAAGAGATGTCTTTCCATCAAAGGCTCTTATAGGTCAAGCCTTTATTCTCTAGCAGAATGGAAGCCCTCTCTTAGCAAAGGTGGAAGAATATTAAAATCATTATATTATACATTCAATCATCTGGCTAAGAGATTGCTAAATATTTTATTATCTTGATTTTTAAAGTAAGTTAAATCATGAATTTCTTTTAGTGAATGGTTTATTATGTATTTTATTTAATCCTAAGTTTAGGTTCATTCTAAATATCCCTATTCAATAAGAAAGACATCTTAAGATTAATTAGGATGGATTACTATCACATAACACACACCCAATCATTTCTTTCCATCATGTATATCATGAAAATGAATAATCTTAAGCATATTTATACATGTAATGTAAATCTTAGCACACTTTGATGATGAATGCAAAGAAGTGTATTTGGAGATTTAAATATTTCATTTTTTTATTGAGTTATGAAATGTATATTGTAAAAAAGAGGGATTTTTCATCCAGCTATATACACGTTTACATATATAAAAGTTTTAAGTGAGTACGAAGCCATTATTTTCTACACCAGGGGCATAAGGTACAAGACCTACTTAGGGCTACTTAAAGCCTCGCATCCCTGGGATGTCTAGACTAATATACCATTTTTCTTAGATACATGTAAATGTATGAAGAACTATAATGATAAAAAAATCCATGCAAAAGTTATGTTTTATCTATTTGATTTATGATTCTTTATTCATTAGCCACATCACACATGCATATGTATAAGAGTTTTAAGTGAGTACGATGCCATTATTTTCTATGATGAGGGTACAAGACCTACTTAGGCTACTAAAGCCTGGATGTCCAGACTAATATACCATTTTTCTCAAATACATATGAATGTACAAAAGAACCAAATGGATAGGGAATCATGCAAGAAATTATGTTTGATTTGGTTGTATGATTTTCGTGTGTAATATGAAATTCTTCCTAAGTCTTAACATGGAGATGCATAGAAATAGATTTAGGCAAGTGTTAAGTTCTTTTCAAATGAGCTATACACTTACAAATCCTATGTGAATCCATATTAAGGTAGGGAAATAGAACTTCATATTATACATCTTATGCTATTATCACATGCAAGATTATAAATATTTGTAATTAGAATTACTTCATTTATAATAATTGATTTATAGGTTTCAAAAATAGTTTTTGGTTTAATAGTGATAATAGCCATTCATATTCTTAATTTAAGTCAACACATGCAATTTGACATAAAAAATATTTATTTAATTAATTTTTTAAAAAAATGAATTTATGATTTCATATGGCAAATAATATTTAGGATGATTGGAAAGAAATAAAGGAATGTAAACACATGATTTCATTCATCCCAATTAATTCTTAAGGACAATCAAATTAAATAAAGCTATTTAAAATAATCCAAAATTCTTTAAAGACATTTTATCTTTGAATTTGATTTGATTTAGGCAATATGAGAGAGGATTGCTATTCCTAACCCATTTCCCCATGTATGAATTGATTTGGTTTAATGATGAATATTTAAGTTGATTTTATATTTTAATTAGGTTAAGGTATGAATTAAATGAATTAATTATCCCTTACCTATATCACCTTAAGTTAATTAACTAATCAATATTAAGCTAATATGATATGCAATCACATGAAAAGTAAATTTGCAATGCTCCTAAGAAATGAAAGGGGCCTAATGCAATTGGCTCATGATTAGTAGTTAATTAGGCTTAACAGACTCACTTAATTACTCTTATGATTTTTTCACACATATAAGCTAACCATAATTTCATTATCTCTCGCTTTGGGTTATTGAACACCCAAAGAGCTACACAAGAGTTAATTAGGTTGTTTGGATGTTAAGTGGAATTTAGATTATGTTAATTAAGCTTATTGATCCATTTGATTAAGCATGTTTAATTAATGAAATGAAATTAATCTTAAATAAAAGAGATCAAGAAAGGGGATCTTAATCTCAATCCCTAAGTTCCATATTTGATCACTTAAGCTCTGATTTTTATTTTGGAATTAATTACTTCATTAATTATCAATTAATTTGATTTTAAAAGTAAAGAAAACATAGGAAATGAGTTAGAAAAGCATCCCAATCACATCCCCTAAGCTACCTTATTGTTCAACAGAGGTAATTAGGCTTAAATAATTAATTAAACCATTGTTCATTCACTATATATCACTAATTAAATTAAGAGAGTGATTAAGGCTTGATCAATTGATTTTCCTAATTAAGCAACCAATAAAATTCTAAAAAAAATAGGCGAGGCAGAGGTCATCCCCCAAACATTGACAAAAAGTTTGAGATTAATTGGGTGATTAATTAAGGAGTAATTAAGATAATTAAAATTTTAATAAAATCTTAATTAAGCAAACAATGACAATTCAAAATTAATTAATAATAATTTTTCCAGATTCTACTCTTAAATACCTTTAAAATGAACCCTTATGTGTATTTTTTGGAATTTTCTAGGATTAGTTATGACTTTCCAAAGTTTCAGCTGATTTAACCAAATTTTATAAGGTATATTGATTTATTTAATTAAAATAGACCATTTGAACTTATAAATTCAATATCATTCAATCCAACTATCATTTTGTCTTAAAATTTTTATGGTAAGTAGATTTTAAGCCTAATTTTAGTCCTTCAAAATTTCACCTTAATCCGATTTATATTTTTAGAGTGATTAATAAAATTTGATTTCTACTAAAACTCAAATTGAGCTCAAACTATTCAGTTAAATTTGATGAGTTTTAGTTTGTTAGATTCCTCTCAGAAAGACGAATCCAACGAGCCCTTGTTTGCAATTTTTGATAAGTATTTTATTTTTTATTAATTTTTGAAATTTTAGGCATTTTAAATAATTTTTTAACCCAATATGCTGCACTAATGCGGCAACACGGCCATCCGACGATTGCGCCACATTGGCGCATTGGCACCTGGCCCATGAGCGAAGTGGATCGATCTTAGGATATGACCATCCGATCATAGATTGGACGGTCCAGATCTATCCCCGGATCTAGAGGAGCCAAAACTATGCAGATCTAAGAGCTGATAGCAGCTGTCCATTTCTCTGAACTGGAGATTCGACGGCTACTACTTTTCTTGGTTGAAATTGATAAAATAAACATTTTTTGGGCTCAAGAACCACCATTTTGGGTAGTTTTGAGCTCGATTTTCCTACAACCTTTGCCGAAAAATACTCCAAATCATATTGGGATGGTGTAAAATGAAAAATGTGAGGATAATCTAAGGAAACTTCCTAAAATTATGCATATATTTAAGCAATGAAAGATCCTTTGGTCGGCTATAGTTTGATGAAATTACCTCACCGGGGATGGTTTCCGATGACGGTGATGATCCGAGCACACTCTTGAGTGGAGGAAGAAGCCTTCGAATGAGCCTAGACTTGTGCCTTCACTTCGGAATGATGTATTCTTCAATTACCACCGTTCACTGGAAAAGCTTTAGTTTGTGTTCTTTTTAGCTCAAAATCACTCAAAGAAGGTGGGGAAGGGATACTCTTTGCTTAGGGGAGCTCTTGGGAGCTGAATCAACTCAGGATCTTTTTGAATGAGCCTCCTTTTTTTGCTTTCAAGGGGATGGCCAAAAATTTGAATAAATGTAATGGGGAGGTGGTTATGATGGATGATGGCTTGATTGAGGACTCTGGATTTAGCTCCAAAGTCCTCTTTTGTTGACATAGGATCAGCTCTATTGAATACAAGTGTTGGGGAGGAGTTGAATGCATGTGATGGGGAGAATTAAATGAGGTTGGGTGGAATCCTATGGGAGAGGATTCATGAGGGATTTAATTAGGTTGTGTTACTTTTGGGCTGATCCCAAATGGGTTTGGGTCAGGTTTGATCAGCCCCTAATAGGTCATGGCTTGGTTTCAAGAGATTTGGCTCAATTTGGGTCGTATGAGTCACATTGGGTCAAGGTAGCTTGGGTTATGGGTTGATTCATGTTCAATTGATTAATTGAAGATGAATGTAGCCTTTTGTTTAAATCAAGTTGGATTTAATTTGAATTTTGGATAATTTGACCCTTTAGGTTAATTTGGGCTAGGTTGAATCAAGTTGACCAATTTATCAAATTAGGCTCAATTATGGCTTTGGTCAAGTTTAATAATCAATTTGGAATGAACTTAAGCCATTGGTTGCAATCAATTTGGGTTAGATTGGGATTTGACCCATTTTGGATTTTTAGGCCAATTTGGGTCAACTTGGATTAAATGGTCAATTGGATTTGGTTAAGCTCAATTGAGAGTTTGGTCATGTTCAATCTTTAACAGTGTTGGATCAATGGTTTCAATCAATTTGATATATGATGAGTTTTGACTAGTTTAGGTTTCATTTGGACTAAAGGTTGATTTGGTCAAAGGACCAAATTGACTTGATTTGACCCAATTGATTGTGATTGATCATCCTAGGGTGATCAACAATTATGGTGGAAGGTTTTGGTGAGCTTGGTTCAATCCAATTTAGGTTGGATTAGAAGTTGTCTCAAATGGGTCATTTTGGTCAAGGTCAAGTGGACCTAAGTTGGTCAATTGGTTTGGTTTTGGCTTGATTTAGGTTTAGTGGGACTTATATGTGAGCCTAGGATTGAAATATAAATCTAACTACAATCAATTTGGAGTCTAATAGGTTTTGTCTTAATTGAAAGTTTCAAGTTAAAAAGGCTAAGTTAGGCTTGACTTGGGCTGACTTGAATTTGGTTTAATGATTATAGATTTTATTTATATTTGGATAGATGATTGAAGGAATGATTAATTCAAGAGAAAATCTATTAGTTTTGACTTGATCTGGATAGAATTTGGTTAAGTCTAAAGAATTGGCTTAGAGGGCTTAGATTGGGTTTGGATTTTATTTTGGATATAGTTTTGGTCATTTTAATTTAGATTTCATTTATATTTATGAATATAAATGAAGGAATAATTGATTTATAAAAAATTGATTGAGTTTGTATTAGTTTAAAGGTTAATTTGGTTAAGCACATGGAGGTGGGTCATTTGGCTTAAAAGGGGTTTTGGTTTAGTTTGAATTAGTTTGATTTAATTTTGGATATGGATTTCATTTATATTTGTGAATATAAATGAAGGAATAATTAATTTATAAGAAACCAATTAAACTTTATTTGATTTAAAGGGGATTTTGGCTAAGCTTATGAAGGTGGTTCATATGGCTTAGGAATGGTCTTAGGATTTGAATTTGATTTTGGGTTTCAATCATTTGGAGTCAAATTTGGAATTAGATTTGGAATTTAAATTTAGTTTGAAATTTTGTTTGAGATTTGAATTTGGGTTTGAATTGAGAAGGTGCATATGGATTGGGTTTAAGCTATAGGGTAAGTGATTTCCTTAAGTCCTAAGGCATGGCCTAATCCTATAATTAACCCTTCTAAGTCTTTAGGCTTAGGTTAAGTGTTCACCTAATCATTAGAAGTGTCTTATGACTAAGGAGCTCTTAGTGTCTAGAAGAGTCCTAAGTTTAAGAATGGGAGATTAAGAGCTGACTCCAAAAGTGAGGTCAACACCACGCTTTATGATTAAATGTCTTTCATACTTAGGAAATCTTAACTATAAAGCCTAGCTAAGACATACCACACAAGCCTAACACACACATTAGATTAAGTCACTACTTCTAGTTTTATGTTAGGGTGGTGTATGGTTTGATGTATATTTTGTTTGTGATGTAATGTTATAGACTGGATGTTATAGTGTATGGGCGTAGACTGGAATGTTAGGCCCTGATTAGCCTAATCATATTTTATGAGATTATGCTTAAGGGGCACTTAAAATAAATATAAATGTTTTGCTATGCAGGTTGCTTAACCCCTAACCATAATCTACATCAGGACAAGTGGACTTGATTACCTATGTGCAGGGTGTTTAAGTCCAAATTATTCATATAACTGCTTGGGTTGTTTAGTGTGTTTAGCTAACACTAATTTTGCAGATGTAGTTAGATTTAATTTTCTTATTTTTAATGTAATTTTGTATTAGGAATTAAGATTAGTGTTATGGATAAACATTGGTTATAAGACCAAGTCTTATGTACCATATGATCCTACAAAGCTTGCCCAACTAAATGGAAGAAGGAAATGCAAGAAAGAAGGAGCTTTGAAGATTTGAAGATCCCCCATAGCTTCCATTCATTTGTTGTAATTAAATTATAATTATTCTTTCATTATACTGAGATGTATAAGGGTAGATCTTAGCTACCCATTTCTTTTTCGAGTTATACAGCGGTACCCGACCACAATGGCCTCATATTCTTTTACGATAGATATATAAATTGTTTGATAATTTATTTAGCTTGTGCATTAGAAAAAAATAAGTCACTTCATAGTTTATTTACAACTGGTGATTGTTGTATGGATTAGAAGTGATTAGGCTCTTAGGATAAAAATAAATTTTCTACCCTAACTAACAACTCATAACTAAACTTTTAAAATAACTCAAAATCTCATATAAAACCTAGGCATTAAATCAAGATAATAAAATATTTAGCAACCCTTAGCTGGATGTTATATGTTTAACATAACACATATCATCTTTTTTCACTCTTGTTAAGAGAGGGCTTCCATCTTTGCCGGATAGAATGGGCTTAATCTTTGAGAGCCTATGATGGAAAAATATCTCTTTCTCTTTTGATTTTGCCCATAATCAACTTCATCATGCATTTTGGCATATAAAGATCCTATAGCCTGTGTCAAAATAAAGAGTCAAAAATTAAATAAAACTTAATAATATTTGTATTAGATTAAGTCATTATTCATACCACTCATGCTCTAGTATCTTAGGGAGTGGATTTAAGGACTTTAGCTTCTTTTCTAAATAATAAGAACCTAGCCATCTTGCAAAATCATAAGACTTCCCTACATTATTTTAGAATGTAGGAGGAGTTAGCTGGCTACCACTTCAGAAGGTTATAAGTCCAATAGTCGGATGTTTACTCTCTCTTATGGGGGTAAATAATATACTTATTTTTCACCTTAGATTTAGGTTCTGAGATTGTTATTTCCCTTTGAGGCTACAAGCATAAATCCTCACCTCTTAGCATTTTCACAATCTTGTATTGCTAAATTATAAGTCATAGATTTCTAATAAAATTTTAACTTAAACATATAATTCTCCTCAATTTCAAATATATAAAGCCCAACTATAGGATAGTCTGGGATACTTACTAGGTTTCCTAGTATCATGAGCATCCCCTACTTATCTCCTCTTTATTTCGATAATAAGTCTTCCCTTTCAATCTATCCCATTTGATCTTCCAAATATAGCCAATTTATTGATAGTCCTATCATTGAAGTCTTTGGAGACAATAATTGTCTACTTTAATCAAGAGTAAACCTAAGAAATTCACCTTCCTTAGGATATAATTAACTATGGGGGCTTGGCCCCATAGGGAACTTTAGAACCCAATTTAAATAAACCCTACTTTATTCATCCATATAAAGTAGGGAAAATTTTTTGGCATATTCGAAGACCCATCATGTCATAGGAGTCCTTATTAGGTGATTAGGTCCATCGTAGGGTAATGATTTCTATCTTTCGAGATAGTGTACTATTCCTTGATGTGCGTACCCGATCATCTCAATAAATACATCCTCGACTGTGGTGTTGTCCTCACACACACACACACACACACACACACACATACACACATGAAAAAGTAAACACCAGTTGATCTCCCTTGCGAAACCTCACATCTTCCTTACCAGTAAGTTCAATACTTTTTTTTAGCATTAAATAGCTGCTTAACATCTGTTGCATAGGCTTTCCTCCATCTTGGATGGCCATTTTTTTCAGTTCTTTACTCATTGACATACTTGTGAATTGTGATGGGAGTTGGAAACTTACAGATGAACTATTGTGCTGCTGATGGTGTTTCTATTTTGCTCTTTTATCCTTTATTGAGATTTTGGTAACCAATGGTTGATTCTCCTGTGCATCAGGAAGGTCCTATTTTGGGCTATTTGCTTTTATTTTCGATGATTTTATTATTTTTGAGTCCAGATTGGATGCTTTTCACTTTTCTTACTATTACTCTTTTGATCTTTTCATACTTAAAATTGTAATAGGGCTGCGTTTTGATTTTAATTGACCCTTCAATCCCTTAGGGGATTACCTTATGTAATTTTTATCTTTTTTATATTGGAACTAAATTGGGCTCTGCCCTTAATTTCTTCCAAAAAAAACCAATTGCTTTGAGAGTTTGATTTAAGTTCTTTTTTAGAATGAGAATGTTTAAGTTTTCATTGTTTCATTCACTCTATGCTTGTATCAAGAAAAGATTTGTATATTTGATCTCTAAGACAATTATGTCTAAGCTCTTGATAGCTTATATAGATCTGTATATCTAATTTATAAAGTAGTTATCTTCAAGGCAATGTTTAAGTATTCATTGATTCATTCACTCAATTTTTAGCACTGAATATAGATTATCTTAAAGTAGTAATGATCTAAGTAATTTTTTCATTATCTGTTGAAGGGTTTAATATTTACTATGAGAATCTTTTATTAATTTTTTTATTATTGTTTTCCAAAGTTGAAATCATGATTATTTGTGAGTTGTGATTACATATATTATTTTTTTATTATCATTTTAATTTCACAGATTATGGAAAGTACAAGCAGTGAGCAAGCAAATATAAACTATGAAATATTTGATGAGCATACAAAGTATTTAATAGTAGGAGAACATAACTTGGTAGATGTGATTAAAGATGATAATGTTGATGCAAGTTTTGATGGGAATAATGCTGGGATGATCCGAGATGTGATGGGAGAGGGGATGGTGAAGGGAATAATAATATTGAAGGGGTAAATCATGTCAATGTTAATAAAAATCCAATTGAGGAAAAAAAAAGAAAACATCCAAGGTATGGGAAGAATTTAAGGAAATCATTCTCCTAGATGGTCAGAGAAAGGGTGAGTGTCATCATTGTAAAAAAACTTGCATTAGATAGCATTGGTGCAACAACCCAATTCAAAAGGCATTTAGAGCACTGTGTTGTTAGGATCACCACATTGAAGAAGCAAGGCATACTACTTTTTCAATCAATTGATATTGAGAGTGCAAGTAGTGCATAATCATATCTTGCTGGGGGTAGCTTAACAACTTTTAAGTATTACCATACTAAAGTTAGAGAGATGATTGGTCATTATATATTTATCAATGAAAAACTTTTTTCAATTATTGAAGAATTTGATTTCAATTTAGTATTGATGTCAATGTCTTCTTATTTTAAAAAATATTCAAGGGCAACTACTATCAATGATGTTATGTTGGTCTATAAAAGGGAGAAAATTAAATTGAGAAACATGTTAAAAAATATAAAAAGATAAGTTTTACTATAGATATTTTGAAGTCAAAGAATCAATGAATATCATATATGACTATACCATTATGTTGATAGTAATTGAAAATTACAAAAAACATGTATTGAGTTTTCTACATTTGCCTCCACACATGGCTTAGAGATTGTTGAGACATTATAAAAGCTCTTGTTGATTGGGGTGTTGAGGACAAAGTCTTCACAATATCAGGATAATGCATCAAATAATGATAGGACCATCAAATTATTAAAAGATAGCTGAGTCAAAAGAAGTTATTTTTAGTGGCAAGTTATTTCATGTTCATTTTTGTGCTCACATATTAAACTTACTAGTTAAAGATGGAATTAAGTGTGTTAAATGTGTAGTTGAAAAAATTCGTGACACTATTAATTTTGTCAATTCTTCTCAAGCAAAGTTAATGAGATTTTTATATGTAGTAAAACAATTACAATTGCCCACAAAAAGTTAGTGATGGATTGTCCGACAAGGTAGAACTCTACTTATCATATGTTGACGATTGCAATACAATTAAGGGAGGCTTTTTTCTCTTATAGCAAAAGAGAGGTTTCATATGTGAATTGTCCTACTGAAGAAGAGTGGAATAAGATAGAGAAGGTTTGTGATGTTCTTGGTTTCTTTAATGAAGCAACAAATATTATTTCAGGGACTGAGTATCCAACATCTAAACTATTTCTTTCTCAAATTTGCACTATAAAGAAAGTTATAGATGATGGTGCAATCTCATGTGATAATTTTATAAAGGAGATGTCTACAAAAATGAAAGAGAAATTTGACAAATATTATGGTGAGTGCAACCTTCTCATGGCATTTGGTGCAATAATGGATCCTAGAATAAAATTTTTTGTCATTGAGTATGCGTATCCTAAGATTTATAGTACCGATGAAAGTTTGAGAAATATTTTAGTCATCCATACTTTATTGTATGAACTTTATGAAGAGTGCGCTTTATGTTTTGAACCTGAAATTGAAGGTACATGTGAAAAATCACCTACACACAGTCAAAATAAAGATGCTAGATCAAATCAAAGCAATAATATGAAACAATACAGTGGTTGGCTTGATTTTGCTGCATATGTAAATGAGAAAACAAGTGAGCGACCAATCAAATCAGAACTAGGTAATTTCTTAGAGGATGGGTTAGAGACTTCTCTTGATGGTCATTATTTTGATGTTATAGCATGGTGGAAAAGTAATCACTTAAAATATAAGATATTGTTAAGAATGACTATTGACATATTATCCATACCAATCAGTACAGTAGCTTCTGAATCAACATTTAGTGCTGATGAGATAGTGGTTGACACATACCGCTCAAAGCTTGATTTGGAAGCCATGCAAGCCCTTATTTATGGATCAAATTGGCTTCGTTGTCATTATGGATTGAAGGGAAGGATTAAGGTAGACAATATCTTCATTAACAACTATGCTTTATTATTGATAATAATATCATGATTCATGCGATGTTCTATGATTTGATAGGAAGAAGAAGGTGATGATAAAGTGGAGATCACCTTACCTCTATCATAATAAAATTTATCAAGGTAATGACACATTTAAAATATTTTTTAAAATTTTTTTAATAAAACTTGATATTTTTAATTAACATTTCAATTATTTTTTTAAAGGATATTAGTGGGTCATGAATGAAGATGGGAGTTCTTTATGTGGGAGTTCTTTTTGATATATATGCTTGTCAAGATGAATCTGCTTTTTTGCTATTTAATTATATACTTGATGAAACTTTTATTTAATATTACTAACACTATATTCAAAGATGTCCCATTTATCTTCATGATTTTTGGTTGGGAAGTAATTATGGTGGCTTCTATAGAAATTTCAAGAGGTTTCCAATCCTTCTTTTCATTCTATTTTATTTGTAAAACTTTCTGCCTACTTAAAATGTATACATTGGAGGGAAGGTATGGGTTATATAAAAAATTTTATTTTTTTGGTTCATATTTTGAGCATTGGAGGGAAGATATCAATCTACAATAAGCTCATTTTCAATATATGATCACTGATTATTTTTTTTTATTGTTTGAGAGAATTTTTGTATGTTTTTATGGCAATGATGATTTCCATTCAATATGCAGATGATTCTACCCAAACTAGGAATTAGTTATGTTGGATTTAATAGTAAGTTTTCCATATACATGCTATATTGATGATTTCATTTCAAGCTTTCTATATACTTTTAAGATGAAATTGTGCCTTGTTAGTGGAATATTCAAATTGTGTCTTGATGGTTCTTTACTACTTACCTAAGTCTTGCTAATCGTAGGGATATACTTTGCTGAAAGTTATGCTTTGCTGGAAATTTTACTTTGTTAATAGTAGGATAAATCTTGCAAATAAAATATTATAGCTTCGGTTATTTTTTTGAGATAAATTTTTGGGCTGTAAGGGCATATACTTTGTTGTAATGATATGAATCTTAATGTCCTTGATAAAATCAGAAGCAAAAGGGAAAGAAAAAGGCCAAATTGGCTAAAGGACTTCACTGACATTCCCAAACTACAATAACAATCATCCTACAAGTAGTCCAGAAGAGAATAACAACAAGACCAATGTTGCTTACAATAATAGAGAATAAAGACTACAGATATTACAAACAAAAATATCAGCTTTACAACATATGAAATCAAGATAACATTCTAAGTTCAGAAAGGAATTGCAGAATAATAATAATAAGGCCTGAATAGCTTCATCCAATCCAACAGAAGCCAATTACAAAGACAAGCTAAAACCAATAATCCATAACAGAAATAACGGCCAGAAAGAATAGTAGACTGGTAAGCAAGAAATCAAGAAATATAATTGAATACACGACAGAGGCATGAACTATAACAGAATATAATAGAAATCAGTTACAAGATGTAGAAAGCCTTGATCCAAGACAGAAAGAAGAGTATAAATAGAGATCAGAGGAGAATAAGAGAGTAATCAAATTCTTATCAAGAAATCTCCTTCTGCCTGAGTTCTTCCCTTCTTCTTCCTCACCCAAGCCTTTCCATGGTGGATCTTCACTAGAACTACCCCTTTTCCGGTAGAATCTCCGGTGAACTCCCGGTCTTCCTTCCCAAACGCCTCAGTTTCCTCTCTGGAGCATCTCGATAGCTCGAACAGTCGACTGAAATGAAAAGGTAAAGTGAATTAGATTTCTCCGGCTAAACCCCTCTCAATGCGATCCTCAACCGCCGATGCCATTTGGATGCCACTGGACTCATCCAACGATCTCCGAAAAGACATCAGAGGAGAACACAGAATCCACTAACAAATCGACGAGGTAGGTTTAAACACAAAAGGTTCCACAAACACGATCCAAAGGTGGAGAAAGATCTCAGCTCAAGTCCCACCAACGAACACTCAATCCGAGGGTTAGCATCCGTAAGCAAAGACGCCATCCAACGGTCCTTCTATCACCCGATAGGGACCACTGTAGCAACTCAACTCAGCCGGGTTCATACCCCTCAGAAGGAGTGACTCACTGAGCCAGAGTTAACTCAATTTTAGATCCCAATTGCATTGATCCAAGCCCAATTCCAGAATTTAGATCGTATTATTGGTGCTCTCGTTGACTACATCACTCACCACAAATGGCGAAGGCAGACACACAAAGAAAGACAGATGAGTGCAGAAGATTGAACAAAACAGATGAACTAATGTCTTCAATAACTATGATATTAAATGAAGTCTCAAGAAGACTATCTATCAAGAAAAAAATTAGAAAGCATCAAGAAGAACAACAACACTCGTATGTACCTCCTAATCAATCAACAACCACACAACACAACAAGAGACTGCGTGAAAGTTGCCAAGATTCAATGGAGAAAATCCTAGGTTGGGTCGCTTAAAGCAAACCAATTCTTTCAATACTATAGAAAGATCAAGTTCTTAATTGCATCTGTATACATGGATGGACCAACGCATTAAGCTGGTATCAGTGGATGCATCTTAATAAACAGCTACACTCATGGACACAATTTAAAGAACAAGTTATGCAAAGATTTGGCTCTTCCCTCTACAAAGATTTAAGAGGAGAATTAGCTAAGCTTCAATAGCAAACCACTGTGTAACACTTTTATAATGAGTTTGAAGATCTAACCAAATTTCGATATTCCACATGAATTTCTACAAAGTCGCTTTGAATCGTGGCTTAAATCGATATTAAAAGGGAAGTAAGATCCCTACCTTCTTCCTCAGAATGCATTTCAATTAGCCAAGCTAATGGAAGAAGATTGTCTGATGAAACAAATGCATAGAAATAGCATAAATCAAGACACTTCAAGTAAACAAAGAATATCGAGTGCTCCAACTACCTTATTGCAGCCTCCCACAAATGCTACTCAACACAGTCAACATAAACAACAAATATCAATTCAGAATTTAACAAAGAACTCAAATAAGAAAAAAAGAAGAGGCTTATGCTTCAATTATGATGAGAAGTACCATAGAGGGCATATCTGTAATTCTAAGTTATTTGCATTAATGGCAGTCAATGATGACCAGCAACATGATAATCAACCCGACAACCAATGGGTACAAGAAGAAATATTAGCAACAAGCTTCATGTATCAACCATTTAACCCAAGAAAGCCTCTATCTATCAAGTATACATAATTATTAGCCACCTATATCCTATATAGCTTAGTGTTTTCGATAACACATCCTTACATAGCTTACTCTAGCAATTACCAATAAGCTATTCCCTAATATAGAGTATAACCGAACCGAGTTCATTACATACCCTATCCAATAGATGAGTCTCAAGTGAATTCCTGAGAACTACAATATCCACCTAATGGTAATCCATAGGATCATGAGCAGGCGTAAATAAGTCTACAACAAGGGACAGAATTTATGTTCTTATTAATAGAAACCACCAATCATTTGACAAAAGAATACTACTTCCAACAGACAATCAAATTGCTACTTTCATAGTCAGTGGGAGGGAAAGTATCAACAGGAGCTTCTGAGAAATGAATTGAAGAAATAGGGAAGGTAGATGTTCATTTTTGACCTTGAGGACAAGGTCAGTTTGAGGAGGGGAGTAATGATATGAATCTTAATGTCCCTGATAAAATCAGAAGCAAAAGGGAAAGAAAAAGGCCAAATTGGCTAAAGGACTTCACTGACATTCCCAAACTACAATAACAATCATCCTACAAGTAGTCCAGAAGAGAATAACAACAAGACCAATGTTGCTTACAATAATAGAGAATAAAGACTACAGATATTACAAACAAAAATATCAGCTTTACAACATATGAAATCAAGATAACATGCTCGGAAAGGAATTGCATAATAATAATAACAAGGCCCGAATAGCTTCATCCAATCCAACAGAAGCCAATTACAAAGACAAGCTAAAACCAATAATCCATAAATGTAAATAACGCCGAGAAAGTAGACGGTAAGCAAGAAATCAAGAAATATATAATACACCAGGCATGAACTATAAATGTAATATAACAATTACAAGATGTAGAAAGCCTTGATCCAAGACAGAAAGAAGAGTATAAATAGAGATCAGAGGAGAATAAGAGGGTAATCAAAATTCTTATCAAGAAATCTCCTTCTGCCTGAGTTCTTCCTTTCTTCTTCCTCACCCAAGCCTTTCCACGGTGGATCTTCACTGGAACTACCCCTTTTCGGTAGAATCTCCGGCGAACTCCCGGTCTTCCTCCCCAAACCCCTCAGTTTCCTCTCTGGAGCGTCTCGACGGCTCGAACAGTCGACTGAAACGAAAAGGTAAAGTGAATTAGATTTCTCCGGCTAAACCCCTCTCGATGCGATCCTCAACCGCTCGATTAGCGCCATTTGGATTCCACTCAGACTCATCCAATGATCTCCGCAAAGACGGATCAAGCACGGAGGAACACTGTAATCCACTAACAAATCAGACGGAGGTAGGTTTAAACACAAAAGGCTTCGTCGAAACACAGATCCAAAGGTGGAGAAAGAAACAACAGATCTAACGGTTCAAGTCCCAGCTCAACAAACACTCGATCCGAGGGTTAGCATCCGACGGCTGTAAGCAAAAGACGCCATCCAACGGTCCTTCTATCACCCGATAGGACCACTGTAGCAACTCAACTCAGCCGGGTTCATACCCCTCAGAAGGAGTGACTCACTGAGCCAGAGTTAACTCAATTTCAGAGCCCAATTGCATTGATCCAGGCCCAATTCCAGAATTTAGATCGTATTAGCCTTGTTAGTGCTGGAATATTCTGAAATTGTGTCTTGATGGTTACGGGCTTTACGGCTTACCTAAGTCTTGCTAATCGTAGGGATATACTTTGCTGAAAGTTATGCTTTGCTGGAAATTTTACTTTGTTAATAGTAGGATAAATCTTGCAAATAAAATATTATAGCTTCGGTTATTTTTTGAGATAAATTTTTGGGCTGTAAGGACATATACTTTGCTGGAAGTTATGAATAGTCTGATTTTTTGTGTTAGTTGCTGGAAAAATGATTTTTATTCACGTGGCCTGTCTCTGTGATGGCATTTTTGCGTGGACAATACCTTAGCCATTTATTCTAGTTTTGAAGTTTTTTTCTTTTTCCTTCATGTATTTTGATTTTCACGTATAGACATTCTACTTTGGGTTGGGGTGCTTAGGATGGGAGCACTATAATATTTTTATACAGGTAAATATTTATATGGTGTTTTGGCATTTCAAGGAAAATGTGATCATCGGCTACAAGACTATATTATGCATTTTCATGGTATGTTTAGTTTAGTAATCTCTAAATTGAATCGATTATATAATCACTTGAATTTCTCATTTTTAGTAGTAATAATATTTTACATCTTAAATTTAAAAGATAATTTAACAATTTTTGTATTCTAAATTAGTATTTTCATTGAATCCGCTTTTTCAAAATTTTTGGAGATTGACTTTGGTATTATTAATATAATTTTTTTTCACAGACAAGTGAGCTGTGAACAAAGCACATACCAAATATTTAATTTTGGGAGGTTGACTTTGTACCTTATGCTTAAAAGTCCATTGAAGCCTTTGAAAATAATGAAATGATGCAATGAAAGATTCTGCATTTCTGCTGATAGAAACAATGAATATTTGTAAATCTGCGATTATTTAATTTGTATATATAAAGTTGTCTATTGACTCTATTTGTCTATTGTTAATTATAAATTATAAATTATAAATTGTAATTAGGATTACTAAATTCTGCATTTTGTTATATGTAAATTTTGTTCTTATTTTATGTTTGAATGCTTTTAAAAGTTAAATGTGAATTATAAATGTAAGAAGTACATATTAGTAACAAGTTGAATTCAAATATTGATCACTAAAAGTTTAAATATTCCAGTTTTTTATTTGGACAAAAAGTTTCATCCTTAAAATTTGTAATTCGGTACTAAATTGAGCCAAGTTCTAGCTTTACAAACAAGCTCAGCTCAAATTATTAATAAATTGAGCCAAAGTTCGAGCTTTTATAATGAATTCGAGCTTACAAATTGAGCTCAAGCTCGAGCTAACATTTTTTTTTCATGAGCCGAGCTCGAGCTTACCAAATAAGCTTGATAAGTCAAGAACTGGAGCTCGACTCGACTCATTTACACCCCCTAAAAGCCTTTGTATTATTACAATCAGCTGGTGTTAAATGAAAACTTTATTTTAGCAAAATGCTAGTTTCTTTGTGTGATATAGACCTCAAATGGCCAGCAAACAAAAATCTACTAGCAGAAATGCTTATGTTTAGAGTATAACAAATATTGTTATTACGTTCCTCAGTGTCACTGCCAGTCTCATATCTGCGTCTCAATCTCCATGGAAACTCGAAATGTAAGTAGAGCTTCTTTCCTTCTTTTTTTTAATCATCATTTTAAGTCTTTAATTTCAAAACTATAACCCAGAAAAAAAAAGAGTTTTTTTATTAAAAAAAATATAATACTTGCATGGACTATACATGGAAGTAGTTGATACAATGACATAGCAGTTGAGAATCTGCCAAAAGACTCCAACAATACCTTCAAATTTTATAGTTTCTTGATTGTTGGAGACAGACTAATCTCAACTCCCCAACACATCTGGAGATTTCAGTTCTGTATGCTCATTTCTTTTAGAATTATATAAAAATAAATTAGCAATATGAAAGTAAAAAAAAAATTTAATATAATTAAGTAAATAAAAATAAAAATAATAAGATTTAAATAGCTTATGAGGGAAGCATGTCAATGACATTATCCTTAGAATAGATGAAGACTTGAGTGTATTAATTTATAGTTTTCTCTTCTACTCATGAGATAAAATACGTCGAACTAATCACTTGTCTTTTCTTGCACTAAAATTGAAATGAACATAATGACAAGAAGTGAAGTGAATGGTGGAAGAAAGATAGAGTATTCTGAAATTTCTCATATCATGCAAGCTCATATTCTCATGTATTTATAAATAAAAGATGAGAACAAAATATTAAATCATCCTTTATAATTTATAACTATTAATGACTATTATTTTAAGTTATGAATTGATTATATTTTTTTTATACTTCATTAATTTATGATATATATATATATTATAATATTAATGTTTTATTGTAATTTAAATCATCCTTTATAATTTACAACATTAAGAATAACATTATCATTATAATTTTATAACATTCTCACCTTATAACATTATAATGTTATATTATTATTATTATATGTTAATTTACCGTAACAACTTTCTACTTCCCAAATGCAATTTATAAAGAAATAAAATTAAACTTATATTTCTTTGATTCTGAAATTTTATCTTGGCTCCTGTATGAGTAAATATTCAGTGGTAATTAATCATAGTTAAGAGTATGAGAAAAAAATGAGAGAGAATAAGAGGAAAGCTTTCAACAAAAAAGGAGAAGAAAAAAAGTGTCCGAATATGAATAATTGGGCGTCCATCCACGCTCTGATCTTTTTATTCCATCTCGCCGTCCCAATTTATATTTGATTTACGCGTGTCCCGTGACTGATCATAGCACTACTTAAAACAATTAATGCATATGTATTTGCTTTGTCTTAAATTTTCCTAACCCGGCTTCTAATTTTTTTTTTATAGTTTCCTTTTTATTAATTTAGGTTCAAGCAGCCGTTGATTCAATTACTTATGGCTGGCTACGTTATCTAAAGCTAATGTTGATTAGGATTTGAGAGAATTTGGTTTAATTTGAAACTAAAAATTTTGATTTTGAGTTAACTTAGAATCTGTTTGGAATAGCTATAGTTTTTTGAAAAATTAGTTATTGTTGCGTGCAAGAGAATTTTATTCTGGTATGCGATCTTCGTCAGAACTCAAAAAATTATCCAACACATTATGATACGAACAGGGGTTATACGTAAAACCCAAGCATGGAAAACCACTTACCCCACCAGAACTTTCACCATGTGTTCAAAAGACCTTGCTTTCGTTAGAAGAAGGTGTTTACAGGCGTAAACAATATTACGAGTGTAGAAAATAATATTTGGCCAACTCCAACCCAAGGGAGAAGTTTCCCAAAAGCCGGCAGAATCGATCTTCCAAGAACCTCGATCTTCGTGAGAAAGGAGCGAATCCGTCTTTCTAGTCCTCCTGGGGCATCTCCTAAGGCGAAGCTGATCTTCGCAAGCACTACCTGGTGGAATCAGGTGATCGTCGGCTCAAGCGACCAGCGGTTCTCGACGTCTTCAAATCGATTCCTGGCCCCTTTAAGGTGAGAATGAAGCTTTCATTATGATTTTGGGAGTGGCGTGCCTTGTAAATTGCGGAAAACTCCAACCACTCCCATCGGACGTCTGCCATGCATCCCCGATCGACGTGTATTTTGATGATCCGGTGCCTTAATGATGTCGAATTGGGTGATCTTGATTCGTTGGATTCGCCTTTGACGAGCCGCCGACCACTATAAATATGTCGCTTTGGTGACCATTTTTTTTATTATTATATTCTATTATTCGTCTTATTATTATTATATTTTAAATCGATGATTAGATCGAGCATTTAAATGCAGATTTCTTGATCGATTAATTTTAGAGGATGTATGTTATAAAATTTCTAGAAAATAATTTTTTAAAAAAATAATTGTGTGTATTATAAATATTTTTTTAAAAAAATTTAAAATTAACTTTTTGACAGCTACCATATTCTAACAGTTTTGATTCTCAAAAATAATTTTTTTAGCACAAAATTTTCTAAAAAATAGTTAAAAGTTGATAGCTAAACGAAACTGTTTTGATTTCTAGTTACTTTCTGAAAAATTAAAATAACTAAAAAACTATCACAAATATATATTTAGATATTTCCTCAAGTTGAACTGTTTGGCTTTAAGAGATTTTTTATTCAAAGTTGCTGCAAAATTAATTTTTATTTACATAAAATAGAAGTTATATCTTTTATTTTATGTATGTTATCAAATTTTTTGTGTTTTCTACAGTTCATCATCCACTTGGCATCCAAAAGGAAGCCATGTAAAGTTAAGCAAATGCAAAGTAGTTAGAACTTATAGAAAGGAAAGGTCATAAGTCACAATAAAATTCCGAACATATTTCTAATTCTTTTAAGGAAATATATTTGGAATTCTTATAAACATTGTTTAATACTTAGCCATTCCACTATTTTATCGAGGCAGAGAAAGCAACAAACAAACAACTAACCTCAAACAATTGTCAATTAGAAAGACAAAATAAAATAAGTGATGAATATTATAACCAATTAAGTCAGTCCAACAACAAGATTTGCGGACAAACTTAAACATATGCAAGTTAGATCTAAAGGCCAACTAATAGGTAATTTATATATATATAATTCACATAATAAATCATTCCAATTAAAAGAGATAGTAACTTAGGATATATTTGAGATAATTTTCTAATTATTTTGATTTTTAAAAAACAAGTCAAAATAATCATAGCTTTTTTAAATATTAACTTTTTGATTGATTTTTAAATAATTTTATTGTAAAAAATTATTTTTGAGAATCAAATTTATTAGTGTGATAAATATCAGAAAATTACTATTTAAAATTTAAAAAAATAAAAATATTTATAATACATAACAATTTTAAAAAAATTATTTTTACTACGATAACTTTATAATCAACTTTACAAGAAATATAACTACCCAATACAAGATAAAACAATATCATGAGATATATGTAAATTAATTTGGAGCATGAGTATCAATAATATTTATACTTAGCCCATAAATAATAAGTATTTCTTTCTCACTCAGAATTATTTGAAGATAGGATCTGTTTAGGGCAGCTGTAGTTTTTTGAAAAACTGATTGTAAAGTTATTGTAGAGATAAAAAAGATGTTGTATGTATTATATATATTTTTTTAAATTTAAAAAATAATTTTTTGACAGTCATCACATTCTAATAACTTTGGTTTTTAAAATAATTTTTTTGCTACAAAAATTTCTGAAAAATAGTAAAAAAATTAGAGTTAAACAAAACTATTTTACTTTTGATTATTTTTTGAAAAAAAAATCAGCTAGAAAGCTGTCACAAACTTACTCTAAAAATATTTTTCACGTACAAGATGAGAGCTTGTAATTTTTTTTCCCGGACACGCTTGCACAGTACAATACTTTGCACGATAAAATTTTAATTCAATGATAATAAATATTAGTGTAAAAAAATAAGGGAGACATGAAGATGATAAGAAATAGAAGTTACAGCCCGCCACTAAAGTAATAAAATCAACTCAGACACCACAAAAAAAATGATGCGATAATGATATCTATACATATATAGATGGCTTTTGTTTTGTTTTTTGTTTATTTTTTTTTTTTTGCTTTCTTACTACTATTGATAATTTCTCTTATATGACAAGCAAGCTAAAAGCTTAATTATTTTAATCTCAAACTATTCCAAACTATAATAATTAATTTGTACAATTACATGCCACACGTACCCATGTTCTACATACGCATAAAAGCTGAACCTAACATAGAGTTATATTACACATGCAGATCAAGCTGTCTATGCATGCAGCACTTTGTTGCCTTACGGGAAAAAAAACGACACTAAGCACAAACATAGAAGACTTCCACTTCAAAACTGAGTGGCAGACTCACAACTTACGTACCGCTTATAAGCACAAGACTGACATCGAGCCAGTCCCTTCCCTCAGACAACAACTATACCCCAACGCTTCGTCGCATACTTGATGAGTTCCTCGACTTCGTCATTGCCATCGATGTGCTCATTGTGGTTAAGGTCAGCGTGCACCAGCGCTCTCCAAGCCTTCCATCGCGTGCAGCTCATGCCAAGCACACGCAGCGCGTCGCGCAATTCCCGCCTGCTGATCTTGCCATCCCCGTCTTGGTCGATGCTTTTGAGCCACTCCCTGAACTGCTGCACAGTAATCTGGTTATCTTGACTGTCAACTGGAGCAGCGCGAAACAGAACCATACTGTAGTGCTTGGTTTGTGATATTGGGTGATGAGGAGGAATACTGACACAATTGGAGTATTTATAGACAGCAAGAATTGGAGGGCAGAGCATCTAAATGCAATTCTGTAAGCTCCAATTGGTTGGGAGTTTAACTGTTATCATGATCTGTTTTTGAGATATACTGATGCGGCTAAGTTATCTTCGTGGCTATAGTGGGCCTTGAATGGATTTGTTCCCTTTCTTTTTTGTAGGGAATTTGTTGTTTTTTAGGATGGTACAATTCCTTCTTATCCATAGTGATGATTTTGGAGGTAGAGTCTCATTAAAGCTTTAGTTCGTTGCTGCATTGTGTGGTTGCAGTTACCTGGCCTGTCAAATGCAGGAAAGTGGTGGTATTTAACTCAGACATACTGAGTAGAAATGCTAATGGGTAAATAGTGGCCATTTAATACTAGACTTTGATGTTGTTGTCAATTTTGTATGGGAACAACAATTCCGAGATCCAAAGGAAAACAAAAAAATTGAAGTTCTAAGGTTAAGTGTAAGACTTAAATAATTTAATATATCTTACTCATCATTTGACCTCTATTCTATGAATTCAAAGTAGAAATGCAGCACTATAGAAAAATATATATTTAAATAATACAAATAAAATTAGCAAAAGTTAATCAAATGTTTAATATAAAATGAATAAATTTAGCTTGCATTGAGCAAAGAATACATAGAGAATATATATTGTTGCATGGATCGAATTCGTGTAAAGTCTCTCACAAATTTCAATGAGTGTTATAGTCTCTCTCTCTGTCTCTTCATATATATATATATATATATATATATATATATATATATATATATATATAAAGAGATGAATCGAGCCTTGATTTCGTGGTTCATATCTTTCATATCTCTACTACTAATTTTTTTGAAAAAAATGTGCAATTAATTTATGTATCTAGTCACAATTTATATTTTGGGGATTTAAGTTTGCATCATCATTTTTTTAAAAAAAAAATTTATATCAAATATAAAAAAACAAACAATCAAATTTATTTATTTGACAATGCCATTCAGAGTTTTAAATAAAAAAATAAAAAAATTAAAAAAAATCAGGTTATCATAGGAAACATTTTATGTTCAAAATGTCTTTGTGATCATAACAGACAGTGCATTCATCGAATGTCGTTAAATAAATCTTGTAAAAGTTTTGTTCTAAAATGTTCTAAAGTAGTTCTCCAATGCATTATTACAAATATTCTACGGGCCGGGGAGAATAAATTAAGAATCTAGCTGTGTGTTTGGATTCGTTATGAAGCTGGTTGGTAATTTTATCCCGGAAGTCTAGTATATATCCAAGGAAAATGGGTTTGTTCCATTTCTTTTATGGGGGCATTTACATATATATATCACATAATTATTATATATTTAAATATCTAATATCTAAACAATAATTTTTATATAAATAATACTTAAATATTTGATATCACATCAACAATACCATTGTCAAGCACATTTTAAAAATCAAATATATATTTTCACATATAGTAAAGTGCTATTCATGTAAATATAAAATTTTAGATGATAGATATGTAAACATATAAGAATTATGCTGAAAATTTTAGCGAGTCTCTTTTGTAACATCGCCTTATTTTATCCTAATATTAAATGTTTATAAGATCAATCATAAATATAAGATGATATATATATATATATATAGAGGCACAAATTTATTGATTTATGTGAATTTGTAGAAATTTATCACCTTTATCCAGTGAATTTATCACAATTTAGGGGAATTTGAGCTGATTAAATGCACCAAATTTAAAAATTCATATATTTGATTGACTAAAGGCATTTTCAAATATTTTTTAAGAGAAGTTTTAAAATCATTCTTACTTTATTTTTTATGTATTTCAAAACTATTTAAGTAGTCCAATTTTTAAATACGCTACAACATTGCGGTTTTCCCTGGAGCTTCGCAACCTCTTCACATGCACCAGCAATATCCTTCTCTAGAGGGAGCACGTTAAGGAGAAAATATTACGTCCGGAGTCCGCACGTAGCTTTACGTCGGACTCAATCCAGACGGCAGCGTGTCCTTTTTTCCGTTTAGCGATTAGCGAGCAGATATAGGTGTAAAGACATTTCTCGCCCGCCGGCAGCGTCGATGGCGTATTAGCGATGGCCGCATTTCCCAGATCGCCCGTAAGCGTCGTTGGAATGGGCGGGAGAATTTAAAAGAAATATATAGACAGATTTAGGGTTTATGGTTAGTTTTTCCAAACAAAGCTCGGAGAAATAGAAAATCTCATTTTCTTTTTATAAAAGAACCATGAAGATGGAGAAACGTTGAAATAACAACCATTTTAGGCGAGGATGTATTAAATAGAAATTCATCGGTAATGCTTCTCATTACATTTTCTCTGGTTTGTTAGTGATGTATTAAATACAAAAAGATCATTTTGACTTTTTTTTTAGTTTTTTTCAATTCCTTATGATTATGTTTAGGGCATTCTAAAGGAATCATATGATGGCTTTGGGTGGTTTGTATTTTCATATGTTTCATGTACCTCTTTGGAGCTGAGACCATTTTTGATTTTTTTTAGGTTTATTTTGCCAACTTCTTTTGATTATGTTTAGGGTATTCCAAAGGAAGCATTTGATGCAAGTTTGCATGATTTTGGGTGGGTATTTTATATCTGTACTCTGTGTACCTCTTTGGAGGGTACAGATCATTTTTGATCTTTTTTTTGCATTTTTTTTTCAATTCCTTATGATTATGTTTAGGGCATTCCAAAGGAATCATTTGATGGCGATTTGGGTGGTTTACGGGTGGTATTTTGCATCAGTACTGTACCTCTTTGGAGATGAGACAATTTTTGATTTTTTCAGTTTTTTTGCCAATTTCTTATGATTATGTTTAGGGAATTCCAAAGGAAGCATTTGGAGGCAGTTTGGGTGGGTATTTTGCATCTGTACTCTGTGTCCCTCTTTGGAGGGTATAGACCATTTTTGACAATTTTTTTTCAGTTTATTTTGCCACTTCTTATGATTATGTTTAGGGCATTGCAAAGGAAGCATTTGATGGCAGTTTGGGTGGTTTCAGGGGTTTAGACGTACTCTGTGTACCTCTTTGGAGGGTATAGACTATTTTTGACCTTTTTTTTCCAGTTTATTTTGTCAATGTATTATGATTATGTATAGGGCATTGCAATGGAAGCATTTGGAGGAAGTTTGGATAAATTTTGGGTGATATTTTGCATCTGTACTCTATGTACCTCTTTGGAGGGTACATATCATTTTTGACCTTTTTTTTGCAGTTTTTTTGTCAATTCCTTATGATTATGTTTAGGGCATTCCAAAGGAATCATTTGATGGCAGTTTGGGTGATTTATGGGTGGTATTTTGCATCTGTACTCTGTGTACCTCTTTGGAGGGTACAAACCATTTTTAACAATTTTTTTGTCAATTTCTTATGATTATGTTTAAGGAATTCCAAAGGAAGAATTTGGAGGCAGTTTGGGTGATTTTGGGTGGGTATTTTGCATCTGTACTCTGTGTACCTCTTTGGAGGTCTGAATTTTAATGATTTTAGTTTATTTTGCCAACTTCTTATGATTATATTTAGGGCATTGCAAAGGAAGCATTTGATGGTTTGGGTGGTTTTGGGGTTTAGTATGTACTCTGTGTACCTCTTTGGAGGTACAAACCATTTTGACAATTTTTTTGTTTATTTTGCCAACTTCTTATGATTATGTTTAGGGCATTGCAAGGAAGCATTTGATGGCGGTTTAGATAAATTCGGGTGGTATTTTGCATCGTACTCTGTACTTTGGAGAACAGATCATTTTGATTTTCCAGTTTATTTTGCCAACTTCTTATGATTATATTTATGGCATTCCAAAGGAAGCATTTGATGGCAGTTTGGGTGGTTTTGGGTGGGTTTAGTGTATTATTTATTGTACCTCTTTGGAACTGGACCATTTTGATAATTTTTTTATTTTAGAACTTCTTATGATTATGTTTAGGGCATTTACAAAGGAAGCATTTGGAGATTGGGTAGTTTTGGGTGGGTATTTTGCATCACTACTCTACCTCTTTGGAGGGTAGACAGTTTTTTTGGTTTATTTTTCTTATGATTATGTTTAGGGCATTAAAGGAAGCATTTGATGGTAATTTGGGTGGTTTAGGTTTAGTGCATCACGTACTCTGTACCTCTTTGGAATTCTGGACCATTTTGATTTTTCCATTTTTTTTTTTTTGCCAATTTCTTATGATTATGTTTAGGGAATTCCAAAGGAAGCATTTGGAGCGGTTGGGTGGATATTTTGCATTACTCACCTCTTTGGAGTCTGGACCATTTTTTTTTTGTAATTTTTTTGTCCTTATGATTATGTTTAGGGCATTATAATGGAAGCATTTGGAGATTGTTTGGGTGGTTTCTGGGGGGTTTAGTGCATCTGTACTATGTGTACCTCTTTGGAAGATATTTTGAAGTTTTTTAGTTTTGCCAATTTCTTATGATTATGTATGTTTAGGGAATTCAAAGGAAGCATTTGGAAGCTTTGGGTAGTTTTGGGTATGTATTTTGCATCACTCTGTGTACCTCTTTGGAGGTCTGATCATTTTGACCTTTTGTTTTTTTGTCCTTATGATTATGTTTAGGGCATTATAATAAGCATTTGGAGATTGTTTGGATGGATTTTGGGTGGTATTTTGCATCCAGACTTTGTACCTCTTTGGAGATACATATTTTTGATTTCTTTCAGTTTATTTTGCCAACTCCTTATGATTATGTTTAGGGCATTGCAAAGGCAGCATTTGGAGATTATTTGGATGGATTTTGGGTGGGTTTTTTGCATCACTCTGTGTACCTCTTTGGAGTCTGAGACCATTTTGATAGATTTTTTAGTTTTTTGTCAACTCCTTATGATTATATTTAGGGCATTATAATGGAAGCATTTGGAGATTGTTTGGATAGATTTTGGGTAGTATTTTATATCTGTACTCTGTGTACCTCTTTGGAGGGTACAGACCATTTTTGACAGATTTTTTTTAGTTTATTTTGCCAACTCCTTATGATTATGTTTAGGGCATTGCAAAGGCAGCATTTGGAGATTATGTGGATGGATTTTGGGTGGGTTTTGCAGTACTACTGTACCTCTTTGGAGGTGAGATCTTTTAAAATTTTTTTTCTAGTTTTTTTTTTGCCAATTTCTTATGATTATATTTAGAGTATTATAATGGAAGCATTTGGAGGAAGTTTGGGTGGTTTCTGTATGGTATTTTGCATCTGTACTCTGTGTACCTCTTTGGAGGGTACAGATCATTTTTGACCTTTTTTTGCAATTTATTTTGCCAACTTCTTATGATTATGTATAGGGCATTGCAATGGAAGCATTTGGAGAAAGTTTTGGTGATTTCTGGGTGATATTCTGCCAACTTATTTAAATCATTAAACTAATATTTAAAATTTAAAATAGATATGCACATGAATAATAGAAACTCATTGTTTTAGCATTATTGTAATAAGGACAAATAATAAGGCATTATCACTTTTATAGGGAGTACTTTCTCAATATTTTGAGTTACCATAAAATGAAGTTTTGTTAAATTGAATAGATTCATAAAAGCATCAGAAATTTATATAATTGTTCAATCAATGATTTCAATTTTGATTTAACTCAAGAAAAAAGCCCTCCATAATGTATTAATCATTATCATCACAATCAATATCAACCCTAATGTGACACCACATAAATTCATTAAATATGTTCAAAGTGAGAAAAAACTTGACATGTTAAGCACAAGCAACAATCTACTAATAAATAGAACTACTAATCAACATTTAGCTCACAATCGAAATATTAAAAATATATATATGTGCAACAAACCATAATACTTAATTAAATCATCACAGATATAACTACACCACATATCAATTGAATATATTTACGGTCATTAATCATAAAACAAACAATGAGCCATTTCGAGCAAAAAACCTAAGCATTCATTCAAAGGGTACTTGAGTGACTCTGAATATTTGATCTTCTGAATCAGTGTTCGCTTTTATTTTGAAAGGTAATTTTTTATAGATCCATCTTATAGGGACTGAACCTGAGAATTATCAATCATCACTCTCAAATATAAATAGATCCATATCATATGTGGAAATATACAATGCAGAATCACTCTTTATGTCAAGGAAATGTTCAATATTCAAGGAAAATATACAATGCAGAATCACTCTTTATGGCAGAAATCACTCTTTATTGCATTCTTTATCAATTCCAGCGGCTACATTAAACAAGGAGGAAAGCACACAAGAAGCTAGGCGGGTGAAGGAAGAAGGTAAGAAAACACTAAATCATAGAACAAAGGAATCAAACAAACTAGCTATTAAACTTGTTCACCTCCATTCCAGTCATCTTCTTCTTCTCTGTGTGACTTGCAGAGAGAAGGCTGAGCAGAGAGAGAGGATGAGTTCCCTCCCATTGATCTCTTCACACTACTTAAAGAAAAGCTCTTGGATTTAGCTTTGGGAGCTTCACTGATCAGATTGCAGGAACAAAATCCTATATCAAACAAAATAATATTGTTCTCACTTTGGATTTTTAAGTCCCAAATAAAATGTAGCGTAAGTAAACTCAGCCCTAAATATATTCATTTTCTTTGGCCAATCTGTTGGTTTACCCAATCCAGGAGGTTTCGATTCTTTGCCTCCATGTATTTGTAGACAAACATTTCGCAGTCGACACTATTTTCTTGTACTGGTACCCCACTCACTATGTCGATTGGCCATTTCCTGATCACTTTCAAAAATGACATCTTCAACAAGTAATTTGATCTAAATAGCCAGAACAAAATCTCATTAAGTTGGACCAGGAAAAAAATATTTAAGAAGAACCAAATTTGAAAACAGTTCTTACAATATCAGGAAGAATGCTCTTATGGGTGGGTTTGGGCAATGAGTCATAAAAATACCAGGCCTCTGACTTAATATGCCCAACCAGGAGTGTCCAGTGCTGATTATCTAGCGGCGTAAGATTAACTTCCCTCGACACGTCCAGATGATATCTTTGGATGAACATTTTGCTTTCCAACTTTAGGCCATACCTGACATAACTCTGTAGGAACAGAAGAGAATGATTACACATTACATATTTCTTCTAAATAAACAAGAATCATATCAGAACATTCACGTGGGGTAACATACCCAATGCAAGCATGAAATGTACAAATATGGGACATACTACGAGCGAGTACTTCTCGGGATAAGAAGCGAAGGCATCAATGTGTGCATCTCGAGATATTGATCATCGACAACTCATCGATCGCCCTTGTGCAATAATGATATTCTCGGATGAATCTTTCACCCACCAAGTAATAAATTTTAAAGCGATCTCAATGAGCGAATAGGTTATTTTTGTATGAAGGACGAGGCTTGACTTACTTGTCCTCGAACCGGGAGCACGATGTGTCAATAAGATCGAGCATCGGCTTAGGCAAAATAGCTCTGGATGAGAACTCAATATGAAGTGCCTCGATGCGCAGAAATTCGATGGAAAGCTAGTGATGAAGAGCTACATTCACTATGAAAAAAATCATCGATCTACTGAGATGATGCATACCTCCGACTGATGCTCCTCCACCATGACGATAGCAGTCTGTGGGTCATCGACCTCTATTGGCTCATCTTTGCGAACCTATAAAAAAATTTAGTGATGACGAGCTAGATTAACTATGAATAAAGGATCGATCTATTGAGATGATTCATACCTCCGGCTCCACCACAATAATAGCGACTTGTCATCGACCTTTATTGCCTCATTTGTGCGAACCTATAAAAAAAATTTAGTGAAAAACTATTTCTATTATCTCGGTTGAAAGAAAGTAACTTAATACCTCTGTTCTCTCGAGTGGAGGCCATACATCATTTATTCTTGCTCGAGACTTCTTAAGTGTGTGTGAAAGGGAAGTAATAGTTTTCCTCTTTCTTATCTCGAGCTTTAACACCACGCGCAATCTGCTAATTATGGGTTTGAACATCGTCATGTGTAGTGGTGGCCTCCAGAACTTCTCCTACGGTCAATTCCACGTGGGCTTCCCCTTTTGAAGTATCCAACTCCGCAATGGAAGCTCCTGTGGTAGCCTCCACAAGAGCTTCCTCTATTGTACTACCCTCAGGGGCTGTACACGTGGTAGCCTCCCCGTGGGTACCCTCCACAGGGGAAGCTCAGTGGTAGCCTCCTGAAGAGTTTCCCCTGTGGTGACCCCAGGAACCTCCCTGCATTTGGGGTGGTAGGACTGCACAGCTAGAACATCCTCGATAGAACAACCCACAAATCAAGCCCATCCAACCTCGGTTATTATTGTATGGAAAGGCGATCTCTCTCGGGTCCTTCAAACCTAACATCCTCTCCACATAAAGTCTGTGGGGGTAGTAGCGAAGGCGGTGGCTCTGGGAGGAGAATATAGGAGAGATATAAGGAGAGTCTGGGGGATTGGACTTAAAACAGGACTACTATGCTCCATGTATAGATTGTTGGGCGGACAGAAGGAGCCAATTCTCTTCCAATAAGTCCTCGAATGAAAATGTACAAGGTAAAGGATAAAAAATTTTGAAGACATACAACATAAATAAATACATTCTTATATGAACTAAGTGATATTATTATATGTCACTGGCGTCCTCCCAAATGAAGCATTTTTGGAAACTCTATTTTAGCCCATCCAGACACTGGGTTGATGTGGGCTTATGATGCTTATGTGCTACCTATATCTACAATGAATATATTAAGTAAACTTCAAGACATTATATTTCACAGTAATGGAGATATAAAACATACCATCAGAAAAGTGACAAAGCCACTCATGTAACCAGCTACCCTCTGGGTCTGAATCTTCAATGCAATAACATCAAATTGGGATACTAGAAAGTCCCAAATGGCATCACGATTGTACTTTCGGCAAATCTATCTATATCATCGTAAGCAATCAATTCTGATGCCACCCTGTAATTGTGATATACAAAAAATAGAAGAAAAATGTATATTTGCACAAGCTGTCTGTAAACCATCCCGAATTCTCAAAGATTCTTGTAGTCAGATGGTGAGCAATGACGGGATTTCATACAACCTTCTCCCCTCAATTTGGCATCCCTATCATCAATGCAACTTCATTAGGGGTGAAAGGAATGTCCTGCCCACCCAGCAAGAAAGCTTGCTTTTCCATGTCCCAAGGCAGATCGATGTAATGTGGAGTCTTGCTTAATGCCATGTAGTCTAATGAATTGATGGAGATGAAGCCTCTTTAGAATGTCAGTGGCTTCATCGGTAAAACGTGCTGTAATCTTATCGAACATATTTTTCGGTGGTAGGCTGCACCTCAGTTATCCTTTTCCCGGACATGATAAACTTCAAAAGACAAGTAATTAGGTCAAAAAATGCGTACCCTCAAAGAGGTACACAAAGTCTGATGCACTAAACCCCAATCACCCAAGCGCCATCAAATGCTTCTTTTATAATGCTAAACATAATCATAAGTTGGCAAAATAAAGCTGAAAAAACTATCAAAATGGTGCGTACCCTCAAAGAGGTACAGTACAGTCTAAAATACCCACCCAAAACCACCACTGTCTCCAAATGCTTCCTTTGGAATTCTAAATATAATCATAAGAAATTGGCAAAAAAAGCGGAAAAAGCATCAAAATTATCTACCCTCAAAGAGGTAATCTGAATATAAAATATCACCGAAACTACCCAAAGCATCAAATGATTCCTTTGGAATGCCCTAAACATAATCATAAGAAATTGACAAAAAAAACTATAAAAAAGGTCAAAATGATCATACCCTCAAAGAGGTACCAGTCTGAATCTTAAACACCGAAATCCATCAAATGCTTCCTTCTTTGCCCTAAACATAATCATAAAGTTGGCAAAATAAACAAAAAAATTGTCAAAATGATTTGTACCCTCAAAGGTACAGTCTGAATGCACTAAACCCACCCAAAACCACCCAAACTACCATCAAATGCTTCCTTTGGAATGCCATAAACATAATCATAAGAAGTTGGCAAAATAAACTGGGAAAAAACTGTCAAAAATGATCTGTACCCTCCAAAGGGGTACACAGAGTACAGATGCAAAATACCACCGAATTTATCAAACTTTCTCCAAATGCTTCCATTTGATGCCTATACATAATCATAAGAAGTTGGCAAAATAAACTACAAAAGATCAAAATGATATGTACCCTCAAAGAGGTACTCTGGATCTAATCTACAATACCCAACACATCAAATGCTTCTTTTGATGCCTAAACATAATCATAAGGAGTTGGCAAAAGAAGCGGAAGAAAAGGTCAAAATGATCTGTACCCTCAAAGAGGTACAGTGAATGCAAAATATCACCTAATTTATCCAAACTTCCAAATGCTTCCATTGATGCCCATACATAATCATAAGAAGTTGGCAAAATAAACTGCAAAAATGGTCAAAATGATACCCTCAAAGAGGTACAGTGAATGCACTAAACCCACCCAAAACCATCCAAACTGCCATCAAATATTTTCATTTGAATATAATGAACATAATCTCAAGAAATAGCCTAAGGAAACTGGTAAAAAGAGCCCTAAAAGTTATGTACCCTCTAGAGAGGTACAGAGAGTGAATACAACAAAACATATAAAAAGCAATCTTTCTTGACGTTAGAAGAAACAGTAAACCCTAAATTCATTCAAGTTAGGAATGCATGTGTAAATACCTCATGTAGTCACCTACAGTACCTCAATTTATGATTTCTATATCACTAAGCGACGTCCGTCATCGTCGGCAAAATAGAAAAAATCCTTCGTCGAAGAAAGCCTAAAGCTGTTTTGTACTTATAATGAGGAATGTCGAGCGTGTAATATTTTCGTTCTTCTTCTCCGCTTTTTTGAATGCTTTAGTCGAGCGAAAATGTATTTAGGTCAGTTAATACGCCATCGACGTTCTTACGGTGTAGGAAAATGTCATTATAGCGTAGTCCGTTATCTTGCTCCATTAATCGCTAAAGCGGAAAAAAAAATGGGACGCGTCGTCAGTGGATTGAGTCGCCATTAAAACGTGCGGACTCGTATATTTTCTCCATGTTAAGATCCCTCCTTTCTTGAGTCACCGATAAACCCATGGATGCCTTCATTATCATGCTCTCATCACAATTGATCCTTCCCTAAGTTGCCAAGAAGCTCCCATCAAGCGTGCTCCTATCACTCCCTCTCTCTCGCTGCCTCAGTCATATCAATGCTTATCCTTGATGAGCTCCCATCTTGATCCCTTGCATGGTCTAGTTGATGCCATAGAATAGCAAGCTCGGTCACTATTCTTCTTCACATACCCCAACCATCACGTGCCTCATGGTTTTAGAAGCGGGATAGGATAGATTGTGACGATTCTCTGTCGATTCTTCACGCGAATCAATTTTAAAATAACTCAAATTTAACTTAATTTTTTTAATCAGAGGAATAAAAATAAAATAATTAAAATAATATATCATAGAATTTTATTTTAGGATTATATTCAAAATATTTAAGAATAAAAAATTCTAATTTAAAATATTATATTTTAATTTGATAAAATATCATTATTATATTATTATTATGTCAATTTAATTAAATTAATATAATTTTAATATTTATTTTATCATTCGGTTCAAACACGTTAAAATCATTAAACCTTTAACCATTATTTCTTACGCTCGATCACAATAAATTTAAAATATTGCTTATATATATATATATATATATATATATATATATATATATATATATTACTTTTTTTAATTAATTTTAATAGTTTTCTAAAGGTCATAATAAAATCAATTGAACAGTAAAGACACTTAATCCGTGTGTTTATGCTTTTCAACTAAATCAAGAGCACATGAATTGAACTCCAAGGGCTATAATAAAATTAATCCAATAATAGAGGCCTTCAATCTATGTGCTTATACCTTCCTACTAAGGCAAGTGGTATGCATAAAAATTTGGATCATTAATTTAACAATCTCTATATTGACATAAATTTCTAGGCTAAGAATATAAGTCTTTGATATAGCAATCTATCTTCTTATTCACAAAGCTATGTAGAATCAATAACAAATACCTACCTAATCTAAGCAATGATTAGAATTAACAATAGAAAATGAACATCACTTAAATGATCCCATTAGATCGAATTGAGCAAGCAAGAAATCATTCCATATCAAGAACATCCCCATCAAATGAATCCATCATACTTGCAGAAGTAGTACTTTTAATTTCAATCTTTATTTTGTCTACTAGAAGAACTTCTATAAAATTGAATTAAATCTTTTTATGGTCAAGTCGCATGTGCTATAACTGAGTAACTCCACCTTCTGTGCAAGATGTGGCATCTTCAATGATTGTGTAACCCTACAAGATATATCAAATAATAGACTCCCTCTGCCCCCATCATCTTAATAAGGTTGCCTCTACTAATCTGTGGGCTCTGAAAATTCACCACCGACCTCTCGACAAACTGATTGAAGAGAGTGTGATTTGAAATATCGGTGTAATTTTTAGAAGGCAGATGAAATAGTAGATAAGACACTACCCAGAGATTTCGCCCTTATTTCTTGAGGACTTTAGATCAGTTGGGTTTTCATAGCATGCCCTATAGTTAATTACCCCTCCCAATAATTGAGAGAGAACTTTCGATTAAGGCTAGTCATTAGGTCTCTTAATGCGTAGCGTATAGTAGTAATATATGGAGTTTCAGAATTTAGATTATGAAATTCATCATTTCAGCTTAAACCAAATGATTGGGGGGAATGATGACGTTCCCAATCTAGATCCCATGGTTCTATCATCCAAGGCTATCGTGGTCCCTAGTCTACTTAGTCAGAGGAGGTAGTCGACCCAACCTGATTGAAGGATCCTTATCAACAACACATGGTTTACATCGTCCAAGAAATCCTTGTAGACCTGGGGTGGTGTTTATCAAAAGAGACATGCTTAAGTCTACCTTAGCTGATAGAGAGCTATTTGCCCTATCAAGTATGCCCTATGATTCACAACTCAAAGGGCAGAGCCATTGAGGAGCATATGGGCTACAATCATGACCATAATATAATGGAGCCTTACTAGCCAAGCCACTGTCAGGACTCACGGTGGTAGCATCATCGTGGAGCCTCTTGGCCAAACCATGGTCAGGACATGGGCCACATCTTTACTAGCATGGGATTGATTAAGAGTGAACATAGTAGAACACTTGATTTGACATTGGCTCCTTTGTGAGCTAGAGTTTTCTTAATTTATCACCTTCAACAAACTATTATGGAAGGTAGATTGATTGAGTTTTGCTTTGAACTTTTAATGATATAGTTTCATTTAAATAGTTTTTAGATTGACACTCAATTTAAGTTAATTTCAATTGGAATCACATTTTGATAGAAGTATCCCCTCCGGCTGAAATTACCATTCAACAAAGCCATCATCCGGGTAGTTAATTGATTGACTCGAATATATTTGAGAACTTTAGATCCTGTCAACTCTATTTAGCTCTTAACAAAGGATTAAATCTATTGTCACATGATAGACTTAACTTCTCAGATATTTCATTAAGTTGAAATTCTCATAATTGATTTTTAGATTTTATTAACCCAGACCTAGTCCTAAGACTAAACCGGGTAGCAACCCGCATAGCATCCTCAGACACTTGAATCTAAACATTCAGCATAGTATCGAGGCCCATGCAGGTTATTTAAGAATGCTTTAGTTAACTCCTTCTATTCTCTTGTACAATGTGTTACGAATCTGGTGGCATTTTGATTTAGATTATAATTTAGAATGTTGCTAGCAATTAGCTTACTAGATTTTCTAATTCTTAAATATCATTTGGCTTATAGTCTTTCCAATAGATTGCTCATCTTTAGTGAAAATCTCTTTTGAAATTCATTTGATTTTCACCTTAACTTGAAGATAGCACTCAATAAATTTCATATGCGCTAATTTTATGTTCAATGGAAGCCTTCTTTAGAAATCCATTTTAAATTAGACATTCTAATATATGGATTACATAAGAAGACTTGTTCTTTATGAATCTCACTTTAGGATTTGAATTGAGCTCTATCTCATTTGAAAATTAACCTTCTAGCTTCATGTAATCTCCTCATAAGTATAACATGAATTCAAAGTTATATTTGCATTTGGCTTATTCTATTTCAATCATTTTCACACATGATATAACATAAGCCACAAGATTCAATTAGTTCTTCTTAACTAACTAATCATTAACTCTTATAGTTTGCCATAGAATATAAATGAATTATCAAGCTTCATCGTCATTTTCCAAGCTTGATTGTGTTCAATTTAAATCACTTTTAATTCACTTGGAATAATTTATAATAACTTTAGTGTCTATTACTTTAGTCATATTTATGTTTATTGGCTAGCGTTGTAGTCACATCCATATTTGTATAAGAGCTATTAAACCTAATGATTCATCCTTAACTCTACATCAAGCTCCATGTTTATTTGAGAATTAGACTTTAATTTTATTGTAAATCTGTTATGAGCTTGGTATTAACCTCCTTAAATTTCACTTGCATTTGATTTGATAACAAACGTGGAACAAGGTTGTTGTGATATGTTTTACATATGTCGCACCCATCATTGTATTTAATTGTTAGTTTAATTATGAGTGGGTCCCACAAAGATGGCTTTTCTTTCCTATAAACAAGGCTAAGAGGGGGTCTTGCCTTTCATATAATTTGCTTGAAAAACACTTCATAGCCCTTAAAGGTTTTGAAGAAAGGAAGGGAATTTGCTTGCATTTAAAGTAAGTATTTTACTTTATTACTACATTTCCTTTTTTTTAGTTTCCCTATAAGTATTCTCCATTTATTTCTCTTTGATTTAATGTTTATCTTCATATTTATTATGTATTTTCTTATTTAATTTAATTTTAGAAGATTTCTGTTTGATTTTGTTTAAGTTCCAAATTTCAGTCAAAATTTCGACAGCATTTCGGCTAGGGGAGCGACATCTAATAATTTTTTTTTGTTTGCTCGGTATGCCCTATTGAGCGTAGCGAGTGGTGTCTTGCCACATCACAGCCGTCTTCATACTTACTATGCCCTATGGGGCATTAGCGGGGTCTTGGAACCTGCAAAGAAAGACACAAGCATAGATATGTACCATTCTCCACATTTACATTCATATACATTCACAAATTGTGCGTCGCACATATTCAAACTTATTTTCCTATGCACTTGCAATGATCGCAATGAGAATTCGGTTAGAGGGGTTTGGCTAGGGAAGATAATTTTGAGTAGGGAAGAAAATTGAAAAAGAGGGAGGTGAAGAGAAAAGAGAAAGAGGGAAATTTTGGTTTTATGGAAATGAGGGAAAATGGAGAAAAGTAATTTCAGATTGGAGAAGGAAGAAGAAGAAAGGGAAGAAAGAAAAATAAAGAAGATGGAGAAGGAAGAAGAAGAAGAAGGAAGGAGAAACTTACCGATTGTGGTTTGGAGAGAGGAGGAAGTGGGGTATGGTTTTTCGATTTGGAGGGAAGAAGTGAGAAACTTGCAGTTTCGGTTTGGAGGGAAGCTTCTCCCCACTTGTTAGATTGGGTGGTTACCATTAAACTGAAATGTGGGGACTACAATCCTCTAGATGATGCTCAGTGACTCTTGATACTTTGATATTTTATAGCCTACAGTAGATTGGGAAAAGCGAGGTCTAGACGAGCCGTTAGTTATAAGAGCTCATCAGACTTGCTTCAAGATTCATTTATTGGCAAGATTCCTAGTTTTCCACCTAGATACATCACATGGGCTAGATACATCTTGCAGGCTTACAGAGACACTTTATAGACAATTGGCATTTATGAGATAGCATATGTGTCTTTATTTAATTTTGAAGGTATGTCTTCTTCTTAGGCTCGTGGAGTAGTGGCGTTCTGGGATGCTAGTAGTAACACTTGTTGGATTGGCCTAGAGGAGATAACAGTTACCCTTTAGGATTTACAAGCTGTGTCAGGTTTCCTGATACTTGGTTACTGCTACGAGGAGTGCATTCCACCTGATGAGGAGTTATTTCACATGCAGCCTTCAGATGATTGTGATCGATGAGGTAAGATAGCTATGCATTCTTTTTATATTGATATTTTGAACCACTATCACCAAACTTTCAGGGCGTCAGGATGTTCTAGACGATCACATGCTGCACTACCTGTGAGTACATGGATTCAAAGCTTCTTACAGGATTATGCTCTATCTAAGGAGACTGTAGCACTACATCACCCTTTTCGATTGAGTGTGCCTGATGGTAGTTACTTATCTGAGGAGGCTATGGAGCCTTTTTGATTAGCAGGAGTGACTTCTCCAGCCCTACAGGATTGAGTGAGGATTTGTTCTTAGATAGATTTATAGTGACATGGCTCTATATTTTTGTGCTTCCCATTATAGAGAGATTAGTTTGTCCAGGTACTTTATTTAAAGTAGCCCCGTGTAGTGTTAGCTAGGATTTACAAGATATTGGGGGTGATTTTTTAGGCTAGTTCTTTAGAGTTACGAGATGTAACTCTGCCATGGCAGTATGCTTGAATTCACCTCCACTTACATGGCGCATTTGCTTGTTTTGAGTATCCTGCATTCTTTTCAGGGTGAGGATATCCTACAGTCTTGTAGTTATACCAAACATCGTCTACTTTGGAGATGGAGTGGATTCACATATTCTTCTTTGCTCCTCATTTGGTCAGAGATCAATTTTTATTAGTTCACTAGCTGGATATATTTGGTTTACCATCTGACTTGATAGAGGTTGATCTTATTGACAGTCTTGATGAGAATGATAGATATTCATTGCTTCATGGCCATCGGACATTAAGAGTATCTGAATACTTTTTTCTTATACATCCAAGATGGTTATGTTATCGATTTAGACAGTTAGTTGTTATAGAGGGATACTAGCCCAACCGAGTTGCACGGCAGTTTGGTTTCTTCTAATCGACTGCTCGTGATGGTAAGCCAATCATCCCTGGTGTAGTAGAGATTAGGAAGATCAGGATGATTCCTCTTGAGCACGTTGAGCGAATGTTTGGCTACATTCTTGAGGCTTAGTCGGTGCTCACTTTCGGATAGCTCCTCTGCAGAGTCACACAAGGGTTAGTTATACCTACCTCACTTGGGTACGGCTATCCTTTGGTCCTTTCTTAGAGTATGGTGCTAGGATATATGAATAGGGTGAGGTTTTAGGAGTTCCTTGAGGTCAAAGGCCTCAATGTCACCAAGGACCAATGGCCTTGAGGTATAATTACTATGTTTTTCTTCTTTTCAATACTTCTACCATCTTCTTTGTTGCATCATTAAAATATATTTGATGCATTTGATATTTTAACTAGATTTGTGATAGATACATTAGTTGATAAGCAGGTCAGAGCTAAGGACACCCCTCCTTATAGCAGAGTTAGAGCTAGGAATTTGCTAAAATGAATTTCTTGCCATTCGCAATGGTAGAGTAACTCTGAGCCGTGCGCTTGTTGATTGTTCCATGAGCCCACCTCTACAACATTTTATGACTTTTGATGAGGTGCCACAAGTGTCAGGTAGCACTGGAGATATTGAGGACTTTGGAGTTGGGTTGTCGTGCATGCTAGCCTTTGATACTACCACTTCATATTTTGCTACTCCTTCTATGGAGCCATTTTTCTCTATTGAGCCTGACTCTGCCCATTGTCTTGGGGAGACTTTTGAGGTGAGAGATCTTGTACTAGTGGGCTGGCGACAACATATAACTCTAGCTTATCAGATAGTGAAGGTTAGCGAGGACTATGCCACTTATGACACACCAGTTCAATCAAAATTCATCATGTTCAGGTACTTTCTTCCTCTCTTTGTTCTTTAGTTGCACTTCTTTACATTTACTACTCTGCTTTATGCTGATTATTTTCATTTATTCCTTGCAGTGCTTGATGTAGGTTATGAGTCTGAGATTTACCATCGATATCCCTATATGCTAGATCCACATGACAGGGGCATGCAGGATTGTGGCTTGGTATTTTTGAGGGATGTAGTTTCTCGGCTTACTTTAGATTCACCCAAGTCACTAGACAGCTTCACATCATATACAAACACCATTCTGGATCTTCTAGCTCGTACTAGTTTGGAGGAGCAAGTTCTCAGGTACCTGGAGACTCAATATAGAGATATAGAGTTTTTGATCCACCAGATGAGATCGCTCAGTATTATCCGATTTGGCACTTTCTTGTGAGCTTGAGAGTGGTCGCTTTGTAGGGAGGGAAGGCACACATGATGAGTTTGAGGAGAGTCTTTATGTCTGATTGTTAGAGTTCAATAGATGCTTCTTCTGAGTTAGACAGACTAACTGCCAGGATCAGATAGCTACAAGCTAAGCAAGATAGGAGAGCTCAGGCTATAGAACAGGAGCAGCACTGTTACTAGATGCGTCATCGGGCTATGGTAGATGCTGAGGCTACCTTGACTAGAGCTACTGATGCTTTATAGTTGGCTAAGAGTGAGCATCAATCTTTATCAGTTTATTCAGCACAGCTTCATGAGCTACAGTATAGGCTCCCATGATGTACTTTTTCTTCTTTTGTTCTCTTTCCATCAGTTATGTATTATCTTATTATATTAGCAAAATCAGCATTCCTCTATTACTCTTGTGCTTTTTTATCTTTGGAGGATCTGATGAGAAAATCAGCTTCGATTTGTGCTTTGGGCTTGGTTTATGCACTTTGTGCTTTGGGTTTACTTTGTGTGTTGGCTATAAAAGTTGGATCATTTTCGCTTCAATTGTAATAGCTTATGGAGCTTTGATATGATTTGTCATTAGTATGATGCCTTATTTAGGACATGTTAAATGAAGAGCTTGACCAATTTGTCAGAATCTACTTGTTGAATAGATAAGAGTTCTTACACCATCTACCCTCTACTTCAATGAATTTTGCTAAAAATCTCTTCCTTTTATGTTCTTGCAGACTTGAGTTTCCTCCAATCCTAGCTTCATGCTTGATTGGGTTTCTTGAAGGAATTGGTTTATTTGTTTAGATGAAGGACTCCACTAGGGAATTAGTTTTATCCGTGCTTGGTCAAATTTGAAATTCCTTCTGTCCTAGCTTTAAGCTTGACGGACTTGATGAAGGACTGATCTGATTGGTCCATATTGACTTGTCAAGAAGTATATGTATGCCATGAATTCTGTGCTTGCTGCCTTGACAGACTCATTAAAGGGTACATACAGATGACCCAACCTCCTAGCTTATATAGGGTCAATATTGAGTTATCATTCTAGCAATGTGTGCTTTAGCAAACTGAATAACCAAGAAATTCCTTTAATTCGATCATTGGCTTTGTATGAACTATGGAATTGCTTCCTCGATCCTGTGCTTTCTGCTTTGACAGACTTGATGAGGAGATTGGCTTAGATCTGTGCTTTGAGCTTGATCAGATCATTGGAGAACAAGTTAAGATATTACCCTGCGTGCAATACATAGATTGATTTGAGGCATCCCTGAACTAATAGTTTTCTCAGATTGTCTTGATCTATCAATCAAGTAGAAAGATCTCTTGGATCTTGGTTGCTTGTAATTATTAAGCTGGATCTGGTTTGATATTGAATAGCTATCATCATTCGACTGACGAGCAATGTCTCTTTCACTGCGGCCTTTTCTTATGGCTTGTTGAGTGAGGAGAGCGTCATCAACTCAGCCATTTATAGGCTTATTGAGTCTAACATTTAGAACCTACTCGAGTATTCAACTTAAGCTATGACGAGTTGGTGATTTGGTTATCGGCTTGAAGAACGGGGGCTTTTTCACTACAGTCTTTTCTTGCAGCTTATTGAGTGAGGAGAGTGTCAGTAACTCAACTATTTACGGGCTTGTTGAGTCTGACCTTTAGAACTCATCCATGTCCTAGACTTCAGGATGTAGAGGTTGATGTTTCTCCAACTTAATTGATTGAAGCTTTAGAAATCAGGAGTTCTTCTGACTTGATCTCAAGAATTTGGCAAATCTAGGAGATAAATTTTTGATATCTAGGGTTGTCTTTTCATCTATAGAAATAGATTCTTTTTGTTCCTATAAGAACCTGCAACTTAACAATAATAATTATGGATATATTCAGGGATTTTGGCGTAAAGCTTGATGCCAACCTAAATCAGAATATATTCAGGATCTTAACTTATGGCATGATATCAACTCAAATATACTTAACATAAACTAAAAAATGCCCCCTATTTTGGAGGGATAATTCTAAAGCACATTTAGAAGAACTTTCAAGATAAAATTATACAAATACATCAATATTTGAATTGATATGCTCTTAAGAGGCTTTTAACATGTAACATTACTTTCATCTATGTATATAAATCTAAAAATGCCCTCTATGTAACAAGAGAATTTTCATGGAAAAGCTTTTTTTTTCATCTTGAATGAGTATATTTATTTAGGGGTCTTAGCATGAAGCACGATGTCGACTTAAATGGATATACTAGAAAAATGCCCTTATCTTATAGAGGGATTTCTTTTGTACCACGAGAATGTAGTCGTCATGTATAATACTTTTTCAAGTATCGACCATTAATTAGCTGCATTCGTCTTTCACCCTTTAGGTCAATGAGTCTGTATGCCCCTCCTTAGTACACTTTCTCAATAACAAAAAGGCCCTCCCAATTAGGCTCAAATTTGCCACCAAAATTTTGATTAGGGATAATTGGTCTTCTCAGCACCAGGACCAATTCTCCTTTTTGGAATGTTCGAGACTGCACCATATGGCCAAAAGTGTTAGACATCTTTGCTCGATAAACCTCTAGATTTTGATGAGCTTGCAATCTAATTTTATCAAGCGCGTCGAGTTCCTCCATTCTCAGACGAGCATTTTGATCTTCAGTTAGATTGTATTGGATGACTACTCAAAGTGACGACAACTTAACTTCAAGTGGAAGAACTACTTTAGTCCCAAATACTAATGAATAAGGAGTAACTTTAGTCGACATCTTGTAGGTGGTTCGATACGCCTATAATGCCTCTATCAGTTTGGTATGCCATTCTCTCTTATTTTTAGTAAGAATCTTCTTGAGCAGCTTGACTAATATCTTGTTGAAGGCCTCCGCCAAATCATTTGCTCTTGGATTGTATATTAAAGAGTACTGACAATCAATTTTGTGTCAATCAATAAATCTATAAATCTTTGTACTTTTAAAAAACTGTGTCATTATCAAAAATTATTCAGTGCGACACTCCAAATTTATAGACCATATTATGCGTGAAGAAGTTGAACACTCGGTCAGCAGTAATTTTTTTAAATGGGGCAGCTTCAACCCACTTAGAGAAATAATCAGTTGTTGTTAGGATGAAGTGGTGTCCAGCTGACGATGATGGATTAATTGGTCCAATTACATTCTAACATTGAATGGCCATGATGCTATTATTGGGTGTAGTGTATTTTGAGGTTGATGGATTTTATTCTATTCACTTGACATTGGCACCACCTTAGCATGATTGTCTGATCTCATTATAGATGGCCAATAATAGCCCATCCTTTTGATCTTTACTGTCATCTTGGGACTTGACTGATGTGCACCACAAAGTCCTTCATAAACTTCAACCATCACTTTGCTAGCTTCATTTTTATTTAGGCATCATAGCCATATTTGTTCAAAGGATCATCGATATAAAGTATTGTTGACAAAAGTATAGCGTAACATTCTCTTCTCGATTTGAGCTACTAGTGATTTATTGTTTGGTAATTTTCCTTCTTTAAAGTAGTTGATGAAGGGTTGCCTCTAATCATGTGGCACTTCTACAATAAAGGCTTCCCATTGCTTTTCTAAAGCAATGCCAAACTTAGCTCTTCTCGATACAACTTCTTGTTAATTTTGGAGAGTATGAGGAGCAACTTAGCATCTTGGTCAAATTTGATAACCCTCACTTTTGCTCATAACTTAGAGTAAATATCATGATATAATCACCATTCATACTTCCACCATTAATTTAGCTAAGCAACGACTTTACTATTCTCGGATCGAGATACTCGAGTTAGTGTGACATTTGTTATATTGCTTCGAGAACTCGCGAATACTAAAGATTGATTAATGATTCTTAAAATGCCAAATTTTAAATACCTGATACTTCTTCAAAATTACATGCTTCCCTCCCTTATGATGTTGCCCTTGAAAATTTAGCTCCATCAAAATTTGTTCTTGAATGAGCATAATTTTCTCATCAAGCAAATCGTCATTAAGAGAAGAGTTCGTAGGGATGGGATGTGCAGCAAGAAAATATGCTAAGACTTGTCCCTTCACTGCTTTCTGCAAAATGTATGTGATATTAAATTGTAAAAGCAATGCTACCCATCTTGCCATGTGACCTGTCAACGCTGGTCTTATCATCAAGTACTTGATCGATATTTGAGATGAGGGTAATCTTATGAGATAACATATAATGATAGAGCTTTTGAACTGCAAATATCAATGCCAACATGCTTCTCTATCAGAGAGAATCTCATTTATGCTCCTATTAATCTTCAATTGATATAATAAAGAGCATTATCTTTTCTTTCTTCATTATGTTGTGCCAATAATGCTCCAAGGGACTCTTCTAATGCAACTATGTATAGAATGAGGGGCTTCCCAAGAGTAGGCACTGCAAGGATTGGTGGATTTAACAGGCAGCTTTTAATGCTATTGAAGGCTTCTTGGCACTCCTTGTCCCACTTGAATGCATCCTTCTTCATCGACCTTGCAAATGGTCAACAGCATCCTTATAGGTTTGATATAAATCGATGGATGAATGCAAGCTGTCCTTGTAAAGAATGAAGCTGGCACAAACTCTTCGACAGAGGCATCTACACAATTGCCTTGATTTTAATAGAATCAATTTCAATACCTCTGTGATGTACAATGTACCCGAGAAATTTTCTAGACATTACCCTGAATGCACATTTTAGAGGATTCATCTTGAGATCATATTTTTTTATTCTTTCCAATACAATTCTCAAGTCTTTGTGGTGAAAATATTTATGCCTTCATTTATCCTTTTGAAGAGGATAAATGAAAATATAAATATACACCTCTAGTTGGGATGCCATGTAGATCCGCATATATTCTTATTAAGGTGATTGGGTACGACATTAAGGAGAGGTGCATTATCTCAAAGGATAGAAGTCACCACCCTACAATGGACCTAATCACCTGAATAAGGACTCCTAAGGACTATGGGTCTTCGTATATACCAGAGATTCTTCCCCTACTTTACATGGAAAAGTAAAGCAGGGTTTATTTTAAATCAGGTTCATTAAGTTCCCTATGGAGGTAAGCCCCCATAGTTAATTACATCTTAAGGAATGAGGTTCCTTAAGAATACTCTCGATTAAGGTAAATGATCGTTGTCTTCAAAGATTTTAAGGGTAGGACTATTAATCAATTGGATTATTTTTGGAAGATCAAATGGGATTGATCATAGAGGAGGGAGTTCTTTTCAGAGCTAAAGGAAGATAAGTAGGAGACACTTACGATGCTAGGAAACCTAGCAAGCATCTCAAACTATCTTATGGTTGAGCTTTACATATTTGAAATTAAAGTGAATTATTTATTTGAGTTGAATTTTCATTAGAGATTTAGGGCTTATAATTCCACAACACAGGATTATGGAAATGCCTAGGAGGTGAGGATTTATGTTTGTAGCTCTCAAAGGGGAGAAGCAATCTCAGAGCCTAAATCTAGAGAGCTTTGGCGAGGGCCAAAATGTGACCTAAATTTAAGGTGAAAATGGGTATATGGTTGACCTCCACAAGAGAGGATAAGCCACCTGTTTGGACTTACAACCACCTGGGAGTGGCCACCAACTAACTCCTCATACGATTTTAAATATATGTAGGTGAGTCATATTTTTTATGCAAGATAGCTAGGTTGTTATTTATTTAGAAAGAGCCTAAGTCCTTAAAATAACTCCTTAAGAAACTAGATCATGTAAGGGCATGAAAAATGACTTAAATATAATGCAAATTTTTCATATGTTTTATTCTCATTTTGGACAACCAATTTTACACAGGCTTTAGGATTCATATGCCTAATGCATGAGAAATTAGATTATGGGCCAAAATCAGCAAGATAAGGAGATGAGTTTTCACCATGGCTCTCAAAGGTCAAGCCAAGTTCACTGGCAGTGGAAGCCCTCCAATCAAGAATGAGATAATATGTTTTTTATGCATGATATTAGAAAAGTAAGACAACATCCAGCTAAGGGGTTGCTAAGTATTTTATCTTGATTTATAACTAAGCTTTAAATGAGGTTATGAGTTATTAATTTTTAGTTTTGAGTTGATTAATTTGGTAGAAGATTTATTTTTTCTTAGGAGCCTAATCATCATCCGGGCCATACATCAAAGCAAGGAAGAAACTAAGAAACATGCCATCCTAATGCACATGCTAAACAAATATCAAACATTTTATAAAACTATCACAAAAAGAATAAGTGGCCATTTGTGGTCAGGCTCCATCGCACAAACTCGTAAAGAAATTGGGTAGCTGAGCTCTACCCTTATACAACCCAGATTACAAATGAATTAATTAAGCAAGGAAATTCATGTTATGGGGGTCTTCATTCTTCTTTTCTTCTTTCTTCTTTCTTCTTTTGGTTCCATCTTTCGGATAGTTGGAATATGGATGCTCCAAAGGCTTCACATGGTATATAAGATATAATATTATAACCAATATTCATCCTAATCCCCCACAACAATCATTTCAAAATCCTAATTATAAAATTACATGAAAAGAGAAAAGTATATATAATTAAAACTTACAAAATAGAGATTAGCTAAACAAACCACACATTTCCAAGCATGTATATAAACAAATTGGACTTAGCACGCTATACATGGGTAACCAAGTCCACCTATTTTGGATTATGCTTAGGGTATAAACCACACACAAAATAGTTATATTTTTATTATAGCACCCCTTAAGCATAATCCCCCGTAGAAGATAATAATTAGACTAAATCATCTTACCATTCATTATACGCACATACACCCTAACATCCAGACTAAAATTATATCACAAAACAAAAGCAAACTTCAAACCATGCACCGCCTAACATAGGACTAGAAGTGGTGACTTAGGCTAATGTGTGTGTTTAAAAAGGTTTGTGTGGTGTGCTTAGCTAGGCTTTAAAGTTTAGATTTTCTAAGCATGAAAATTTTCAACTTAGAGGATGGTTTCAATTTAAGTTATTTAGTTGATTTGAGTTAATTTTATTTGATGGTTTGAATTGGTTTGAATGAACCTACTAAATTACTAAGTTGTAAAGGGAGGGAAAAGAGAAGAGAACTTCCCTTTCCTCCCTACCTTAAGTAATTTCTAAAGTAGATTCATTAATGATTTTTATTTAGTGAATCTTTTCTTATGTGTTCTAATTAATCCTAAGTTTAGATTTTCCTTAAACAAACTTATTCAAAAGGAAAGACATTTTAAGATTAAGTAAAGTGAATTACTATCATAACACACACAATATTATATTTCTTTCCAACATGTGTAACATGCATATGAACGAATCCTAAGCACATCTATACATGCAAATGCAAGTATTTAGCACACCTTAATGATGATTGCTAAGAGAGGTTGCTTAAGAAAATTTAGAATGTTTCATGTATGCATGATTTTTCTAGTAGAAGAGAATGATTCATTTATCCATTTTTTTATATGCACATTTACAAGTATAAGAGACATAAGTGAGTACAATGCCATTGTTAACACAAGGGGTGTAAGGTACAAGACCTACTTGGACTCTTGAAAGCCTCAACCCGGGTTGACTAATATACCACTTTTCTTAAATACATGTGCATATACAAAAAGAAATGCATGGAAAGATAATCATGCAAAAAGGTTGCTTAAGAAAATTTGAAATATTTCACGTATGCATGATTTTGTTAAGTAAAAGAGGGTGATTCTTTTATCCATTTTTTCATATGCACATTTACAAGTATAAAAGACATAAGTGAGTATGACGCCATTATTAGCACCAGTGTAAGGTACAAGACCTACTTAGGGCTACTTAAACCTCACAACCCAGGTTGTCCATTAATATACCACTTTTCTTAAATAAATGTATATGTACAAAAAGAAATGCATGAAAAGAGAATGCTAAAAAAAAGTTTATGTTTGTTTGTTAAGTAGAAGAGAGTGACTCTTTTATCCATTTTTCATATGCACATTTACAAGTATAAAACATAAATGAGTGAGTTCATTGTTAGCATCGGGGTGTAAAGTACAAGACCTACTTAGGGCTTAAAGCCTCAACCCAGGGTTGTCATACTAATATACCACTTTTCTTAAATACATGTGCATGTACAAAAAGAAATGCATGGAAAGAGAATCATGCAAAAAGTTTATGTTCATTTGTTTAATTTTGGTTGTTTATTTTATATTTATGATGTGGAATTCTTTCTTGAGTCATGACATTGGAGTGTATAAGAATAGATTTCAAACAAGTGTCATAGCCTTTTCAAATGGACTATACACTTTGCAAATCCTATGCAATCCTAGGTTAAGAAAGAGAGGGAAAATCACATAACACATTTTATACTATTCACATGCAAGCTCATAAGTACTTATAGATAGCATACTTTTCATTTGTAAAGTTTGTTTATAAGTTTTGAAAATAGTTTTGGATTTAGTAGTGATAATAGCCATTCATATCTTACTTTAACTAAAACATGCAATTTGACATAAAGAAAACTTTTCATTTTAATTTTATTTTCAAAAGGCATGAATGCATGATTTTCATATGAAATACACATTTAACATGCTAGGAAAGAATCAAAGTGATGTAAGTATGTAACTTCACTCACCCTAATTAATTCCTAAAGATAATCTTATGAAGTAAGATCATTTAAAGAGAATCAAAAGTTGTTTAAAGAGACTTTCATTTTATTTTGAGTATGATTTGAATTGGAAAAATGTGAAAAGAATTGTTGGTCCTAACCCATTCCCACATGTGTGTATTATTTTAGTTTAATTTTTATGTGATTAGATCAATTGTATGCTTTGGTTAGGTTAAGGTGTAGATTAAGTTCATTAATTACCCCTTACCTATACCACTTTAATATATTTAATCAAATAATTATGAGCCAATGTATGACATAAAACAACAAGAAATTTAAATCATAAATGCACCTAGGAAAGAAAGGGCCTAATGAAACTGGCTCACAATTAGTGATTAATTAAGCTAAATGGTTTAATTTAAGTACGTTCATAACCATTCTCACACATGTGGGTTAGGTATGATTTTCTTAAGCTACTTAGGTTATTGAACACCTAAGCATCTACCCAAGAAGGAAGTGATTGAATTCTGGAATGTTTTGAAAATTTTATCAAGTTAATTAAGTAGGTCATTAGTGGATTAGCCCTTAATTAAGTTTAGATTAAAGAAGGAAAGAAGTTTAAGGAATGACTTGGGGGAAATACCCCCCAAACCCATTTCATAAACTTCTTCTTCACTTAAACAAAGTTAAATTAACTTAATCAAGGAATTAAAGTAATGTTCACATGCTTAATTAAGCTTAATTACATTAAGAGAGTGATTAGGGGTCATTAATTAATTTTTCTGATTAACTCATTAATAAATTCCAAGAAAATTAGGGGAGGTAGAAGTCATTCCACTAAATATGTGTGAGAAGTTTGGAATTAATTAATGAAGTGATTAGGGAGTAATTAGGGTTATTAAGTTTTAAATAAACCCTAATTAAAATAAATCTATTGTCAAATTCAATTAAAACAAATTTATTATATTCTACACTGAATTATCTTTAAGATGAACCTGAGTTTGTGTTTTTTGAATTTTTCTACAATTAGTTATGAATTTAGAAAGTTTCAATTGATTTAAGTGATTTTTATGAATTCTATTAATTTATTTTATTAAAATAAATCATTTGACACTCAAAATTCAATATCTTTTAATCCAAAGGTCCTCTTGATTTGAAATTTTTATGGTAAGTGTATTTTAACTTCAATTTTAATCTCTAAAAATTTCAACTTAATTTGACATGTATTTTTGGTTTAATCAGTGAAATTTGATTTTTATTAAAACTCAAATTAAGCTCAAAATATTTAGTAAAATTTGAGGATTTTGGGTTTGTTGGATTCTTCTCGGAAAGATGAATCCAACGAGCCCTTGTTTGTATATTTTCATTAAGCATTTTATTTCTATGAATTTTTAAAGTTTTAGGTGATTTAAATAATTTTTAAATCAGAAAAATTGATTTTCCTACTCAACACAGTTAGCACTGTGCGCGGCGCTGACATGGTAATGGGGCACCATGTGGCACCACATGATTGGACATGCGGTGTCACATGGCATGCGCCACGCGCCATGATTGGCGCCGGTGCGTGTCGGGGATGGCGGAATCGGCGAGTTAATCGCAATGCGCGGTTTGACCCAGATTGTCCAATCATCGATCGAACGATCCAAATTAGATCGCGTGATCCAGAGGCCAGGATCACATGATCGGTGCGCTATCTGAGCCATCAATCTCGCAGCGGATCGATGGTCGAATCGCGTCGATGGATCCCGATCAAGGCACGATCCGCAACCATCCGATCACTTGAACCACTAGATCGGATGACTGCTACTATCCAGCAGCCGTGAACAGTAAAAAGTAGGGGTATTTTGTGAAAAATGAGAAATTCTAAGTGAAAACTTGTCCTAATGGACTTGTTTTAGCATCGATTCGCACTTGAAAATTTCTATTTTCTAATTGGGATGATTTAAAAGTAAAAATGCAGGATTATCTAGGTAAATTCCTAAAATGGATCCTAAGGCCGTACAATTTTTGAAAGTTACCTCAACGGGGATGATTTCTGATGGCGGTGATGACTTGAGCACACTGTTGAGTGAGGGAAGAGGCTTTGGAATGAGCTTGGATCTTCATCTTCGCATCAAAATAAAGTTTCCATCAATGATCACCATTTTCTCATCAAAATCCAGTTAGTTTTGAGTATTTCTCACCAAAATGAAGTGGGGTGATTGCCAATGGGTTTGGGAGCTCTAGGAAGAGGAGAATGAGAGGAATATGTGAATGCTTCAACCTCTAGTGCCTTAAAAATAAAAGTGAATGAAAATCACACTTTTCTTTGAATTTTGCTCCAAACTCATGTCATTTGGCATGGGGTGGTTGGAAATGGAAGAGAATCATCCTAGGTGGCTTACTTTGGTTGGCCAAGGCATGGAAAGTGGATACTATGAAAGACAAATGGGTGTCCTAGCTAAGGGGAGGTGAGAGTCCTTCATGCCAAGTGTTCCAATGGGAGAGGTAAGGTGATTTTACCTCCCCATGAGTCATGGCTACCCCAACCACTCCTTGGGTCAAAAAATCAATGTCTTTGGTGCTTATGTGGACCAATGGATGAGTGCCAAGTGGCCAAGGAAGAGAAATGACCACTTGGGCAAGTGTCTTTTCTCATGGGATGCCCTTAACCTAAGGGCAAAGTGGTCATTTGGCTTTGAATTTGATTTGAGCATATTTAAAATGAGTCAAAAGTAAGTTGGACTAAATTTCATGTCATTTGAAGTTCATGTGGTTTAATTTGGGTCAATTTGACCCATTTAGGTCAAATTGTGTCAAAAATGGGTTAGGTTGATCGATTGGTCAAATTGGGTCAAACCAAGAGTTGGGTCAAGTTCAAATGACCATTTGGATTGTATTGGTTAATTAGTTTCAATAAATTTGGTTTAATTTAGATTTTGGCCAATTTGATCTTTTAGGTCAATTTGGGCTAAGTTGACCAATTTGATCCAATTGACCAAATTGGCTTGAATCATAGCTTGGATTGGGTTTGGTTGATCATTTGGAATATATTGTAGGCTTTGGTTTTAATTAATTTTGGTTTGGTTTGATTTCAAGTTGATTTGACCTTTTAGGTCAAGTTGGGTTCATGGTCAATTGGGCTAGGTTTGGTCTAGTTGGCCAATTGGTCAAATTGGGTTTAATTGAGGCTTTGGTCAAGTTCAATAATAAATTTGGAGTGAACTTGAGCCATTGGTTGCAGTCAAGTTGATTTAGGTTGCAATTTGGCTAGTTTGGGTTCATATGGGTTAAAGGGTTGACTTGGTCAATGGGCTTGGTTGACTTGGTTTGACCCAATTCATGACTATTGATTAACCTATGATGATCAACAAATATGACATGAAGTTTGGATTGGCTTAATTTACTTTGATTTGGATTGAATTGGATTTTGGTTCATGTATGTCAAATTGGCCACTTTGGGTCAAGTGAGCCAATTGATTTAGTTGGTTTGATCAAGGCTTGATTCAAGTTTGGTTGAACTCACATATGGACTTGTGATTGAAATATAAATCCATTTGAAAGTGATTTGGAGTCCAATGAGTTTTGATTCATTCGAGAATTTCAAGTCAAAAGAGTGAATATGGGTTTGACTTGGTTAGCTTGATTTTGATTTGATGATTGAAATTTGTGTTTATATTTGGATTCATGATTGAAGAATTGATTGAATCGTGAAGAAAAATCAAGGTTTTGGCTTGATTTGAGTTTGATTTGGTTAAGTTCAAGAATTTGACTTGAAAGGCTTAGATTGGATTTTGGTTGAATTTGAGTTTGAGTTTTGAATTTTGTTTTGGATATTTGAATTTATATTTCATTTATATTTGTGAATATAAATGAGAATATAAATGGGTTATGAGAAAATTTCTTGAATTTGAATTGATTTAGATTTGATTTGAGCTAAGTCCATAAGATAGAATCAAAGAGCCTAGGAAAAATTTTTGGAATTTGAATTTGAGTTTTGGATTCAGTTTTATTGATTTGAATTTATAGTTCATTTATATATGTGAATATAAATGAGAATATAAGCGGGTTATGAAAAAATTTCTTGAATTTGAATTGATTTGGATTTGCTTTGAGCTAAGTCCATAAGATAGAGTTAAAGGGCTAGGGAAAAATTTTCAGATTTGGAATTGATCATGGATTTCAATCATTTAGAATTGATTCATGATTTGGATTTTAGAATTGATTTGAATTTGAAAAGTAATTAAATTGAAATTGATTTAAGATTTTATTTGGAATTGATTTGAAAGAAAGAAGTAAGGATTTGGTTAAAGCTATAGGGTGGGCATGCCATCCTAATACCCCTAAGGTATAACCTTTTCTTATGGCTAACTCTTCTAAGTCTCTAGGGTTAGGTCAAGTGTTCACCTAATCACTAGAAGTATCTTAAGACTAAAGAACTCTTAGCATATAGAGAGTCCTATGTCTAAGATGGAGAAGTTGAGAGCTCACTCCAAAAGTGAGGTCAACAAAGGGCATATGGGTGTGGTGGCCGACAAGGCATCGTTTATATTGGTGTTGACCGAGACAATCAACAACGTTCGAATGATTGCAAACACTAATAGAAATGATCTACTCCTAACCCAAGGTGTAGAAAGAATCAAGAGCTTAGTGCAATACAACTCTACTTATATCTAAGACATAAGAGAGTGAAGGAGGAATCCACTAGGGATTGAGTATGTGAACCTTCCACTAGGGAAAATGGTTTAAGTCATCTACTGAGGGATGAGAGATTGATTTGATTTGAGTCTTACTGGGGAGAGATTGTGATTTGATTTGTTTAGTGCTCCACTGGGGATGAAAATGTGAACTCTCAACTAGGGAGCAAGTCCAAGTCATCCATTGGAGGAAAAAGGGGTTATGAAATCCGAGGGACTAGTATTCAAAATCCACTGGGGGAATCAGAAAGATTTGCATCTCATTGAGGAGAAGAAAAAAATTTGATTTAATTTGATTGTTTTGACTGTTTTGATTTATTTTGTTTGTTTAGTTTTGTTTGAGATTTATTTAATTGAGCTCCATAGGGGAAGAGGGTTGAATTTGTTTTGTTTTGACCCCACTAGGGGATGATGGTTGATTTATTTCAGATTTTTAAATTTTGAGATTTTGAGATAGATCTGGTTTCATGGGTACTAATAGGCCATGGTGGCTTGATCTAGCTCGAATGTACCATTCCAAAGGGGTAGTGAAAAGTAGGGCTATCCAACCAAGGGAATGTCTTTCAGTGTACAACAGCTGTACTAGGAAGAAAGCATCGTAAACTTATATCCTCCAAAGTAGGGATCCGTTACCGGGGTGATCAGTTGGCGAGGCAAAGGATTGAACCCAACCTAGGGCTGACCATTGAGTGAATGCCACTGGGGGACTTAAACCAGCTCAAAGATAGTCAAAATTAATTTTATTTTCAATTTTATTTTAGATGAATCCAATTGGTTTGTGATGGACTGCACTAAGTAGGGACTGCGATGGCCTTGATCTACTACAAGTTTACCAATCAAAAGGGGTAGTCCACCAACCACATAGTAGGACTGTCCAACCAAAGGAGTGCCTTTGGTTTGCAGTAGCTAATCTAGGGAAGAAAGTTCAGGACTCACATCTTCCACTACAAAAGATCATTAGAGTGACACATTAGTGAGGTAACATGTTGACTCGACCTAGGGCTGATTGCTTAGTGAATGCCGCTGGGGGACTTAAATCAACTCAAAGATAGTCAAAGTCAATTTCATTTTAATCATTTTTATGGATCCATTTGGTTTGCCATGGATTTCACTGAGTAAGGGCCATGACGGCCTTGATCTAATTCAGGTTTACCAATCTAAAAGGAGTAGCTTCTCGGAGGAAGAACTGTCCAACCAAAGGGGTGCCTTTCAGTTTGTGGCTAATTTATGGAAGAAAGCTCGGGGACTCATGTCTTCCATTACAAAAGACCATTAGAGCGACATATTAGTGAGGTAACATGTCAACTTGACCAAGGGCTACCCATCGATTTATGACAGTCATGCTAGAAAGAAAGCGTTATAGACTTACATCTTTCAAAGCGGGATGACTGCTGGGGTAACTTGTTTGTGGCCAATAGATTGAACCCAACCTAAGGGTGACTACAAAGAGAGTGTTGACTCGGGGACTTCTCTCTACTGTAGTCAGGCAATTCCTATAGGGAGTTCTACTGACACTGCCCTAAAGATAGGATGCTTGCTTGGAAAAAGGGGCCCTTTGGGGGCTTAAAATCCTAACCAACAAGAGAATTAATTTGTTTATTTTGTTTATTTGTTTATTATGGACCCTGTTAGTTTGTGAGGGATCATACTGAGAAGGAGCTTATATTAGCCTAGACCTATCTCAAATTTACTGAACCGAAGGAGAATTTGCGCATCCGCTGAACAAATTCTCTAACCACAGGGATGGTTACTAGGAAAGGGGGACTGTCCAATCCAAAAGTAACTCGGGTAGTGTCTAAATGGGGTCGCAAAGGATGTGATTCAAATAGAGTTCCTGCAAGGGATGGGACTAAAGGATTGATCCAAATAGAGTGCCTAGAGAAGATGACACGACTAGTCATATGTCAAATAGGTATTCGGTGTCCAACTCAAGGAGAAAGCTCGATGACTCACATCTGCCAAGAGTGGTGTGTCCACCAGGTGAGTTGTTGTCAGCTTAGTGAACATCAACCAACCTAAGGTGCGTGTTTGACAATTGCTTTGGGAAGAAAGCTTGGGACTCACATCTTCCTATTGGAACTAATCCGGATAGTCACTCCGACTGAATGTTCTCCTAGTGTGACTACTAAGTGAATGCCACTGGGGGACTTATATCAACTCAAAGTAGTTAAGAGGAAAGGATCCTCTTGGGGACTTATCCTAAACCTCAAATATACTCAACCTTGTCAATGCATGATAGCTAGTTCAAGAAGAAAGCGTGTAGGCTTACATCCTCTTAAACAAAGTCAATCATGAGGTAGCTTACTGTCTATGCAGCGAGGTCTACCAAACTAACAAGGTGCTCATTGGTTTGCAATGATCAAGTTAAGAAAAAAAGTGTGGGGACTCACATCTACCAAATAAGCGATCACTGGGGTGACATACTAGCAAGGTAGCATGGCAGATCAACTTAGAGCAGCTAATGAGTGAGTGCCACAGGGGGCTTGCTCCCACATCAAAATAACTTCAGACAAAAGATATGTGTTTGTTGTTGTGCATTGTTGACCTCATTTTTAGAATGAGCTCTCAACCCCTCCATCTTAGACATAGGACTCCTCTTAGACTTTAAGGGATCCTTAGTCTTAAGACACATCTAGTGATTAGGTGGATACTCAACCTAGCCCTAGAGACTTAGAAGAGTTAGCCATAGGAATAGGTCATGCTTATGAGTGTTAGGAAAATTTGCCTACCCATTAACTTGAACCATTCTACCTTTCTTTCCTTCAAGTCAGACTCCAAATAAATCTTATTTGATTTTCTCCAAGCTCAAATCAACTCCATATGATTGAAATCTATGATTGAAACCCATGATTGAAATTTATGATTAAAACCCATGAATGAAATTCCTAGGTCTTGCTTAAGTCCTTAATCTTCCTTTAAGGACTTAGCCTAAATCATGATTTAAACTAATTCAAACTCATGAGATTGTCTCATAATTTATTTATATTCACATACATAAATAAAATATAAATTCAAACCAATCAAACTAAACTCAAAATTCAAAATCAAATCATGAAATTTCCTTAAGTCCTTAAGATTCTTTTTAATTGACTTAGCCAAAATCATGATTGGACCAATTCAAACTCATGATATTTTCTCTTAATCAATTTTTATTCTCATTTATATTCCCATATATAAATGAAATATAAATATAAATCAATCAAATCAAATCCAAAAAATTAAATTCCAAAATTCAAATTTTCCTAAGTCCTTTAAAATTCCTTTTAATGGACTTAGCCTAAATCATGATTAAATTAATTCAAATTCATGATCTCATAATTCATTTATATTCACATATATAAATGAAATATAAATATAAATCAATCAAACCAAACTCAAAATTCAAGCTCCAAACTCCAAAAATATCCTAAGTCCTTTAAATTCCTTTTAGTGGACTTAGCCTAAATCATGATCAAATTACTTCAAATTCTTGAAATTTTCTCATGATCAATTTATATTCTCATATATATTCACATATATAAATGAAATATAAATTCAAACAATCAAAACCAATCCCAAAAATCAAACTCAAATCCACTCAAAATCCAACTTAAGCCTTTCAAGTCAAAATCTTGAACTTAGCCAAATTAACTTCAAATCAAGCCAAACTCTTGATTTTCCTTCATGATTCAATCAACCCTACAATCATGAATTCATATATTAATAAAAACCTCGATCACTAAATCAAAATCTAATTCAAAAATCAAAGCCAAAATCCTTTCATCTTCTTCCTTTGAATATGAAATTGTGAAATGAATCAAAACCCATTTGACTTCAAACCACTTGCAAATGGATTTATATTTCAATCATAAGTCCATAAACAAGTTCAATCAAACTCAAATCAAGCTTTGACTAAGCCATTTGACCCACTTGGGCTCACTTGATCCAAAGTGACCTAAAGTACCCTTATGAGCCAAATTCTAATCCTAACCAAATTAGATTGAATCAAACTCACCTATGCCTCTCATCATGATCAAAAATCATCATGGGATGATCAATCAATCAAATTGGGTCAAACCAAGTCAAATCAAAGGATTGACCAAATCAACACTTAGCCAAAATGAAACCCAACATTGCCAAAATCTACCATAGACCAAATTGATTGAAACCATTGATCTAAGTTCATTCATGAACTATGTTTGAACTTGACCAAGTCAACATTTGAGCCTAACCTAGCCCAATTGGCCACTTGACCCAAGTTGACCCAACTTGACCTAAAAGTCAAAATGTATCAAAACTTGATCTAAGCTAAATTGATTGAAACTAATGGGTCAAGTTCATTCCAAATCACTTGTTGAACTTGACCAAAGCCTCAATTGGCCAAGTAGACCCTAACAATTTTCCTTGAACCCAACTTGACCTAAAGGGTCATGTTGAGCCAAATTCAAACTTAACCAAAATTGATTGGAAAAAAAGATACCAATCCACTCCATATGACTAACCAAATCTAAACCCACCCTTGACCTAGCCCAAGTAGGTCAAATGGGTCAAATTAGTCAACGTGACCCATTTGACCTAAATAAAGTCATATGAGCCAAATTCAAAATTGAACCAAATTGAATCAAACCAAAGCCACCAAAACATTTCAAATGGTCATATAAACTTGGCTCAACCCTTGGTTTGACCCAATTTGACTAATTGGTCAACTTGACCCAAGTTGGCCCATTTTGACCGAAATGGGTCAACATGAGCCAAACCTTATCAAATGATTTCCAAAACTCATGAAACTTGGCCAAACCTAGTTTCTCCACATACCCAACATGTCCAAATTGAAAAATCAATAAAATGACCATTCTACCCTTAGGCCATAGAACAAAGTTTGGTCTAATCCTTAGGTAACTTGGTCATACCCTCTTCATATCAACTTGATACCTTCCTAATAGCTCAAGTGGACCTAATGAAGTGTGGTGCACCCAACCCAATGGGTTTGGGTCACCCAAATGGACCCAAGGCCAAACCCGACCCCCTAGTTCAAATTGGCTCATTCAAAATCCTCCTTCCATCCAATTTGAAGCACATGGGAGGTTATCAATCCACTCAAGACCTCAAACCAACCATGTGCAAAGAACTAACAGCCTAAACAACTCCCATGTGGTCAATTGGATCAAAATGGCAAGTTAAGTGTTGGCCATCTGATTTCCATACGGGGAGATATACTCCCCCTAATTCAATTTGAATTGATCATCCTCACATTGAATTGAGCACTAGAGAGAGTTAGGAAACATCAGAGAGCATTCCTAGGCTTTCTAAGAGGGATTTGGATCTTAGCTTTCTTGGTTTTCTTCATTGGAAAATAGGAGAGCTCACCTCAATCTTCAACTTCCTCTTCACTCAAATTCACTCCAATTCCTCTTGCACACTCCCTCAAGGGATCAGGTCGAATGCACCCAAGCTCTCATTTGAGTTCCCAAAGTAAGAAGAGGTGGAATTGGATCAAAGCCGCAAAGGATATCAAGTGGTGTTGGTCCATAGGAAGATCTACACAACCCCAAGGCTTGAAACTTTCAACAGGGCTTCATCTCCACTAGACGAAGCTACCTCATCAAGCTCCGGCGGTGATAACCTCCGGTGAGGTATGGATTTTTTCGATCACTTAGCGTAGGGGGTGTTGGTCTTTTGTGAAAGAAATTTTCATATCATGAGAAATCAACTGGATAGGCTTTTCATTAGCTTTAGATGGTGTGGGTACAATCTCATTCCAATCCAAGCTCAATCGAGCTCGAATCTTCTCTAAGATCATGGACGGCCTCTGTTGAGCCTCAGGGAAGAACTAGTGATCCTAGCCATCAATCCATGCATTTTAGATGGACAACCAAGATTATTCCCACATTTAGAAAATGAATTATCCCTTTTAAAAGTGGGATGATCCCTAGCCGTTCGATTCTTGATCAAAAGGGATCAAACTGCATCCCGCCGTCGCACCGCCACCCTAACGTGACGTTTAAGTAAACCCCTCACCACATGATGCGTGTAAAGTGTGCTGACCGTCGCTGCCACATGTCACGCTATGAGCTAAGGGGATTAGTTAGTGATTTAATTAGTTTTAATTAATCTCTTAACCTTCAAAAATTCATATCTCCCTCAATAAAATTCAAAAAAATTGAGGTGAAATTCTATGGAAAGATAATTCAACCTAGAATATTTTAAAAATGATTTCAATGGATTTTAAATTATACTTTTCTGATTTTGGGTTTTATTAAAATCTCATTTTGCTAATTACTTCTTAATTAATTCTCTGATTAATCCCAAACTTCTTAGGTATAATATAGGGGGTGACCTCCCTAATTTTCTTGGGATTTATCTAAGGCTTAATTGGGGGAATTACAAATGTGTTTCCTAATTACTCCCTTAACTTAATTAAGGTTAATTAAGGTTTGGATTAATGTTTTAATCCATTATTAAGGTTGATTAAGGTTAGATCCAATGAATAGGAGGCATGGGGAATAATTTTGGGATATTTCTCCTAACCTATTCCCTAAACCCCCTTTTCTTTCCTTAATCCTCTCTTAATTAAGGGTTAATTCATTTATTACCCTCTTAATTAATTTCTAAAAATTCTAAAAACTTCTAGAACTTAATTAATCAACTTTGGTAGATACTTAGGTGTTCAATAGCCTAAGTTCAATTAAGAAAATCAAAACTCAATTCATATGTGTGAAGGGGTGTTTTCAAATTACTTAAGTTAAACCCCTTAGTTTAATTAATCATTAATTATGAGCCAAATTGCATTAAGCCATTTTCTTACTAGGTGTATTGCAAGTTTAAATTTCTTGTGAGATTTTATGTCATCTCATTGGCTCATAATTACATGGTTAACTATGCTAAGGTGGTGTAGGTAAGGGTTAATTAATTTGCTTAATTCACACTTTAAGCTAATTAAAATGTAAGAATGAATCTAATCATCTAAAAATTAAACAAAAATATCAAACACATGTGGGAATGGGTTAGGAACAACAAACTCAACTCACATTTTAAAATTAAATCAAATTCAAAATCAAACAAAAATCACACTAAATGAACTTTGATTTATTTTAAACTATCTTATTTCATAAGATTGTCTGTAGGATTTAATTGTAGTGAATGTGTTTACATACTTTTATTTCTTTAATTCTTTCCCCAACATGTTAAATGTGTATGTCATATGGTTTCATGTATCCATATTTTTCAAAATCAAATTCAAACGAAATTGTTTACTTTATGTCAAAATTGCATGTGTTGGCTAAAGTAATAACATGAGTGACTATTATCACTACTAAACTCAAATTATTTTCAAAAATATATGAATCAATTATCAAAATTGAAAGTGTGCTACATAAGATTTTTTAATTATAAGCTTGCATGTGAGTAAGATGTGATGTGTAGTATATGTTTCCTTCTCTTTTCTTTTAGTATAGTTTTGAATAGGATTTGGTAAGATGTATGGTTCATTTGAAAAGAACCTAACACTTGCCTAATCTTTATCCTATTCATTCTATGTTATCACTTAAGAAGGATACCTATGTCACATAAATTGCCTAAAAAAATAAATCAACTAATAAATTTTTGCATTCTTTCTTTTCATTTTCTTTTATACATGTTTGTATTTAAGGAAAGTGGTATATTAGTCTAGACAAGAGGGTTGCGAGGCTTTAAGTAAGGTAGGTCTTGTACCTTACACCGAAGTTAACAATATGTGCTCACTTATGCCTTTCTTACTTTCATGTATGCATGTAAAAATTGGATAAGAAATCCCTTTTCTACTTAATGAAAATCATGCATCATAAACTTTCAAATTTTCTTAAATGAATTACTTAGCATGCATCATAAAGTGTGTTAAATATTCTCATTTGTGTGTATAGATATGTTTAGAACTCATTCATATGCATGTTATACATGTTGAGAAAGAAATGAGTGATGTATGTTTTGTGAATTTGGTTCATTTTATTTAATCTTAAAATGCTTTCTTTTGAATGGGTTTGTTTAGAGTTCATCTAAACTTAGGATTAATTAAAATACTTAATCAAAAAATCTCACTAACAAAACTAAAATGTGAATCTACTTTAGAAATTACTTAGGTTGGGAAGGAAAAAGAAGTTTCTTCTCTTTCCTCTCTTCATAACTTAGTAATTAATTGTAGGATTCACTTGAACCTAATCAAAACATGAAATAAAATCAACCCAATAATTAAATACTTAAATGAAACCTCCTCTAATGAATATGCCACTTAGAAAATTCTAACATAAATCTATAGCTAAGCATACCACACAAACCTTCAAAGCACACACATTAGCCTAAGTCACCACTTCCAGATTTAGGTTAGAGTGGTGTATTGTTTGATGTTTGCTTTTGTTTTGTGATATATGTTATAGACTGGATGTTAGGGTGTATACTCGTAGAATGAATGGAAGGATGATTTAACCTAACCATTATTTTCTATAGGGGGTTGTGCTTAAGGGGCGCTATCATAAATAAAAATATAAATGCTTTAGCTTTCAGGTGCTTATACCCCTAAGCATAATCCAATAGCTAGGTGGACTTAGTCACCCATATGTGGGGTGATAAGTCCAATATACATGCTTGGGATTTGTGTGGTTTGTTTTAGGTAACCTCTATTTCATAGGTGTTAGTTAGATTTCTATTCTTTTCCTTTTTATGAAAATTTATGCAATTAGAATTTTGGAATGATTGTTATGGGGATTAGGATAAACATTGGTCATAAGATCCTATCTTATGCATCATGAAACCTTGCATCCACCTTCCAACCATCAAGAAGAACCAAAGAAGAAAAAGAAAAAAGAAAGAAGAAAAGAAGAAATGAAGCTTGAAGACCCCATAACAATGAATTCCTTGCTTAATTGTAATTTAATTCATTTGTAATCTAGGTTGTATAAGGGTGAAACTCATTTGAATTTATTTTTGTTTTGTGGTGCCCATTGACCTCTTATTCTTTTGCGTTAGCTTTATAAATTGATTGATATTTTGTTAGCTTGCATTAAGTGGCATGCTTTTTCTAGTTTATTCCTTGCTTTATGTATGGCAGATGTGATTAGGCTCTTTAGAAAAATAAATCTTCTACCAAAATTAACAATTCAAAATTAAATAGAAACTCATAACTCACCTAAAAGGTTTAAAATCAAGATAAAAGAATTAGTAACCCTTTATGGATGAGTTATTTTCTTTATAATATCATACAAATGCATCTTATGTCACTCTTGATTGAGGGCTTCCACCTTTGATAGAACTTGGCTTGACCTTTGAGAGCCATGATGGAAACACACCTCCTCCCTTCGCTGATTTTGGCCAATAACTTTTTCTCATGCATTAGGCATAAATCTATTAGCGAGTCAAAATGATTGTCCAAATGAAAATAAAAAATTTAAATTTATTAGATTTAAGTCATTTGAAGCATCCTTACATGATCTAGTCTCTTTAGGGAGTGAGTTTAAGGTCTCTTTCTAAATAAATAACTACTATCTTGCATAAAGCATATGACTTACTACATGAATTTAAAATCATAGGAGGAGTTAGTTGGCACCCTGGTTGTAAGTCCATTGGTGTTGTCCTCTCTCTTGTGGCAAATAAATACCATTTTGCCTTAGATTTAGGTTGTGCTTGCCAAAGCTCCCTGATTTGGTTAGGTGGCTCCCTTTATGGGCCATAAGCATAAATCCTCACCTCTTAGAATTTCCATAATCTTGTGTTATGGAATTATAAATAAATTTCTAATGAAAAATTAACTCAAATAAATTAATCAATTTCAAAAATGTAAAGCCCAATCATAGTTTGAGTGCTTCTAGGTTTCTATCAGAACCTACTTATTTCCATTTGGCCGATAATAACTCCTCTCTTTGATCAATCCCATTTGATCTTTTAAAATGAATCGATTGATAGTCTTTCTTATTGAAATCTTTGAAGACAACGATCATTTACCTTAATCGAGTATTTCAGGATCATCCCTTAGGATGTAATTAATATGGGGGGTTGCCCTAGGAACTTAACGAACCATTTAAAATAAACCTACTTTACTTTTCCATGTAAAGTAGGGAAGAATCTCTATATATTTAGACCAACATCCTTAGGAGTCCTTATTGAGGTGATTAGGTCCATTAAAGGGTAGTGACTTCTCTTTGAGATAGTACACTATTCTTGATGATGTACCGATCACTGAATAAGCACATTGTGGATCATGTGGCATCCCAAAAGATGAATTTTTTATATTCTTGCTTTTCACCCATAAATGGAAGGCGATCATATAGAAATTTTCTCAATTTTTTGGACTCCACTATGGTTCCTCTCTCCATCTTTGGTAAATGATCATTATCTTTGAGTATCGATAGTGGGTTTGTACTTTGGTATGAATTTGAGACTATCTTTCTTTCATTGGCACTTAGTTTATTTCATTCTTAAGTTGAGTTAGCCAACATCTTTAGGTTTTAGGATCTCATTCCATGTTGGTCTTAAAACCCCATTGGGTTCTCCAATGGGTAAAAGATCTAAATAAAAAAGAAAACATTTTAAAGACTTCCTCCTCATCATTTTTGTGATAAGGAAAGGTTCATTCTAAAATAATAAAGATAAAATAAAATTTTCATGAAGACTTTGCTTTTCAAAAAGCACCCTTTCAAAGATGCACATAATAAAATAATTTCTCACAAAATTTTATTACCCTCATTTAACAATTCTCATAATTGTTACATGTAGGAATTTTCAAAAATAAAACTAACAATCTTTTCCAAAAGCACAAATGAACATCTTCCTTCAATTCATTTTGATGAAGATTTCATTTTCAAAATAAAATGAACAATCATCTTTCCAAAAATCACAATCATAAAGTTTTCAAAAGCACATGAACCTTTCATTCAATATACTCACACTTATTGAATGGAAGTTTCATTTTCAAATAAAATTAAATTTTCAAAAGCACATATGAACATCTCCATTTAATATACCTAAATTTATTGAATGAAGATTTCATTCTAAATAAATAATATCATTTGGAAATCCACTTAAACATATCCCACATATGATTAAGTTGGAATTCCTTCTTTCGAAAAGCAATAATTACACACAAAATAAAAGTTTCACATTTGCAAAAATAAAATTGATTTCCATTCCTACATACCCAAATTTGTTGAATGAAAATTTTCTTTTCAAAACTTAACAATCATATTTTCAAAAAATTTCAAATATTTTTGGAGCTTCATTTAGCATACTCAAATTTGCTAAGTGAAGTCTCCAAATCAAAATCAAAATTTTCAAACACATTTGGAACTTCATTTAGCATACTCAAATTTGCTAAGTGAAGTCTCCAAATCAAAATCAAAATTTTCAAACACATTTGGAACTTCATCTAGCCTAATTTGTTAAGTGAAGTTTCCAAATCAAAATCAAAATTTTCAAACATTTGGAACTTCATTTAGCATACTCAAATTTGCTAAGTGAAGTCTCCAAATCAAAATCAAAATCTTCAAACACTTTGGAACTTCATTTAGCATACTCAAATTTGTGAAGTCTTTAAACATCATTTAATACTAAAATTTGCTAAAAAATTTTTCAAAGTGGAACTTCATAGCATACCAAATTTGCTAAATAAAGTCTCCACTTCAAATCAAAATAAATAAATGAAACACTTGAGAATTTTCCTTAGCATATTTCTTAGCATACTTAAATTTGTTAAGAACCCTATTTTCAAAAATCAAACAAAACACATTTGGATTCTTCACTTAGCATACCTAAATTTGCAAAGTGGGAATTCCAATTTTCCAAATCAAAACAAACAAATGAAACACTTAGGATTTTCTTAGCATACTTAAATTTGCTAAGAATCCTATTTTCAAAAAATCAAATAAAACACACTTGGGTTCTTCACTTAGCATACCTAAATTGCTAAGTGGGAATTCCAATTTTCAAAATCAAAACAACAACTCATAAACAAAAGAAACAATCATTTTTCAAATACTTAACTTAGCATACCCAATTTGCTAAGTAAGTAAAATTCCAAAATCACCAAACAAAAATAAAATCAATTTGACCCTTACTTTAACATACCTAAATTTGTTAAAGGAAAGGGTTCTCAAAAGAAAATCTATATTCAAACAAATGTGAACCTATGGAAGCATTTTTCTTAAAACATTTGAATCCATCTTTCAATATACCCAAATCTATTGAAGTTGGATTCATATTCAAAATTCCTCTTTCAATCAAAAATTCTCAAATCTATTTGAACCCCACTTAACATTTCCAAGTTGTTGGATGTGGGTTTAAATTTTCAATTCAAATTCAAAATCTATAAAGGCAATCGATACAAACTTATTTCTTGTGCATTCTTACCGGTGATAGTATAGTGTTGTTTTAATCTTTTACAAGTTGTTCTAAAATGGCCGATTTCGCAGAAGCTCATTTTTACCTTCTCCCATGGTATGGATTTGGCTTTGGACCAAACCAACTTCCCCCGACTAGACCATACACATCTGATCCACTTTGGTAGGGGATTCGAGGGAGCGAGAATTACTTGTGAGGGCACTCCCCTCACAACAGTCAATAGGACCATGGTGATCGAGTGGAAGCTGGTCATTTGGATTGATTTACCCTCTGACTCTGATGTCTCCTTGCTGAAGAGTAAAGTAATGGCAGTCCCATAGCTTCATTGTGGTACACCGTACCGGTAGTCTAGCCACGATTTTAGTTACGCCATGGTTTCTCAGCCCCGGTGAGCTGGTACCCTTTCATCTGTACCCTCTAAGGGTAAGGCTCCCCTGGTCTCAGGGCTTGCCTCCCCTACATTTGAATATGGGTCTAGTTCTCACTCCTCCCATCCTACCAGAATACAGCGTAGGAACAAAAATTGCATGATCAAGCGGTACCACACCAGGATCACTAGGGAGATGGAGGCAGCAGCTCATTCAGCTGTTGAGGAGTTTCCTGTTGTTACTTCACCACTGGTTATAAAAAACTAGTTTCATCCTCTCTCTCTCTGGGTCATACAGAGAGGATGTTAAGAGGATTCGCTCATCACATCCTGGTCGCACAAGTTACTAGGAGTAGGAGGTGTGCGCCGACCTCGATCCATCTTGCCCGGTGGTGAGCTTATGGACACTCAGAGTCCAGAGCTCAGTTTGATCTTAGATCCATCATCCCCCATAGTGTGGGGAAACATATCCATTAGGAGAGGGCCAAAGAGGCCCATACAGCTCACATTACTAATAGGGAGAGGCAGAGGTTCAGTCGTCAGTCGGCAGCTTTCGCACTTATTGATTTTCTAGTTCGATGCGCTACCCGCACCGACCACACTGATAGCAACCTACTTACTGGGACCAATCATCATAGGAGAACATCTCCTGTGCATAGAGAGTTAGTGGTGTCTCCACCCCATGCTCCCCCTCGCCATCACCAATCCGTCGAGCATCTTGGTTCCATCAAAGGCTGAAGGCCATATCAGGAGAAGCGCACCGTTGGTGATCCGGTTGAGGATCCTACTCATCCACCCACCTATTGTCAAGGCCAAGCTCTCTTTCGACCTTCTACCCGGTGATGGTGCGAAAGAGTGCGACCCCGAAGCATCATGGTCATCCTTTCACCAACTCTGCCAGTACAACAGGATATGGAGATGGTGATAGTTATTTTAGAGATTGTAGATCATAGTCCAGTTGTACTAGTGATAATGGAACATCCTAAGATTATTACTCCTCCCATAGCTAGTAGTAGTCAAGAGTGTCATTCATCCAGTGAGTATAGTCCACATAGGATTAACTCTCCAGTGGCAGGTGAGGTCCGGTGCTTCTTAGTGCATGACAGTAATCACACGAGTCAGTCGAGATCATTTGTTCATGTTTAGACAGATTGTTCTCTCGAGGTGATAGTAGCTCATTATCTTGTAGAGAAGAAGGAGATTTTAGGATATGATTGGTCAGATGAGGAGAAAGTTAGCTTCGATCCCAACGAAGATGACTTGGGAGACTTCTGGAGTGCATGGTTGATATCGAGGATCTCTCTCCTCGAGGGCGAGCATGGAAGGTGATGATGCTGAGCAAGAAGACACATCCCACTCACATCAACACCTCCTAGCACAATTTAAACAAAAGGATGAGAAGATAGATAGGATGTTGAGGCAGCTAGAGGACTTGTTAGCTGCAATTTCAGTACTTCAGAAATAAGCCCCAGCAATTCATCCTACTATAGCTTACATCAGTCAGCCTGAGTTAGTGCATGTCTTGGACCCAGCCAAGACCTTACCTCCTGTTGAGCAAGGCAGCACTAGCATGTATGGGAAGGCAATGGAAAGTACCTCCATACAAAAAAAAGACATAAAATCCATGGTTGAGTAGCAAGAGAAGGAAGCGTTAGCTCAAGCCTGGGGAGGATCATCAGTTTCAAAGGGTAGACCCTACCTAGAGAAATTTGATGTTATCCAATATACCAAGGGTTTCGTGCCTCCTTCTTTCAAAAGCTTTGATGGCAGTGGAAACCCAAGGTAGAACATAGTACATTTCAGGGCCAATTATTGCAGTGGCGATGGCAGCTTTGCTACGCCTCTTCGTTAGTAGCCTAGTGGGTATTGCTTTGTGATTATATTCTCCATGCACTTTGAGTATGAATGCAATTACAGTGTCAGCGACATGCCATTGAGATTCTTTTGAAGAATATCCATGGCCTTCTGCTTCATGCTTAAGGGCTTCACTATCAAGACATTTGAGAAGCTAATCAACAAGGCAGTACAAGGAGAGGCCAAAATAGTTGCCTTTTCAAGATCTTCCTAAAATAAAGCCATAAAGGTCTATGAAGAAGAAGTGGGAGCGGTGATGGGAAGAAGCGGCTAGAGATCAGTCAGAGACCATGACCATAGCGACCTCCACCTCCTTTGCCACCAGGCCTACAGCCTCCACCCTCCGGCCCTGCTTGCCATACCACCATCACATGCATACCCGCCGCCGGGTAGCTATGGCCCACCTACTCTTTTAGATAAGTTAAACAAACCTTATTCTTTTAAGGGAGGTAATCAAGAAGATCTTTAAGAATCTCTTAAAGAACGATTTTTTACAGAACTAGGGGGAGGAAGTAGGCAAAAGTCATGATCAAACTTTTGCCCTTATCAGCTAGTCATGTTTTGGAGGATTGCTTCACATTCAAGGATTGGCTTGAACACGGCAAGACCCGGTGTAGTTATCCCAAAGGAATAACTTGTGGAACAACCATCCAGTTCCATCAGGGTAATCCTTGGGGATACATGTGATCCTACCAAAACTAAAGAAGGTTGGGATATTTCTTTATCCAAAACCTCTAAGAAGATCATCTAGAAGATCAAGAAGCTTTCCTTGTGGTGCACAGTGCACAAACCTCCAACACCAAGGAAGGTTTGCAAGTTCAGTGCCAACTTAGGAATGGGGAGTTAGCGGTATGTGTCGACTTGGGATAGCCCATTAGCAGCCAAGTCCGACTCAAACTTATTGCTTTTGAGTGACTTCTTCCATTTTTAGCTCTACTTCTTCTATAGTAGAACTCTTGTATCGATGGATAAGGGCATCAAATCCCGACCACTCACTTTACTTGATTTCTACTTTGTACCTCCAAATAATTCCAAGAAATTGAAGAATAAAGCTAGTTTGAATTACATCATGTCACCGATGGGTTGTCTTCTTCTATTCTAATGATAACTCTTCAAGTCAAAATAACTATAATAATTTTCTTCCTCTTTGATTGAGTTGGACTTTCTACTAAATCATATGGGTTCACCTCTTGAGATAGACTTGGAATCATCGATTAGGGTCCCATAGGAGAAGGCAGGTGAGCTTGATGTGTGTAGAACCTTTCATTACCCCGGAGATCACCAAAGTCAACCTCCCATGGCAAGGTTCTACCTTTTAGGCAGCACCTCAAGATAGAAACAAGTCATTGGTGAAGATTGAAGCCCCTCCACAGGATGCTCCACCCTTGGATATGCTTGTGGAAGATCAACCCAATGTGGACTACAATGTCTTCTCTCATCTAAGAGAGTTGTCATCTAAGCTAAGCATATACGATGCCCTTGTCTTATCCAAAGAGATGGGAATCACTAATCAAGGCTCTCCTTGATCTGAAATATGCTTAGCTTACGACCGCTAGGTGAGGAGCACATTACAAAGAAGCTCGATCACCTTCATGAAGACCTTCTTGGGGACTTGGAGACAAGTCCCCTACATCATAGTTGACATGGACAAGTTCAAACTTGCGAGTTCTCATGGATCAGGTGCATGGGAACATTATGAGTCTAAAGACCCTTGCTTTTGAGGATACATCTCCACACTCAGAGATGGATGATGTTGAGAGGATTCAATGAACAAGGTGGCAGGCTTTAGGTTTCCATAGTGTTACCTTTGGAGATAGGTGGAAGGCTGAAGCCAAGTTTTACATCATTGATTTGAATACTTCATTCATTGCTTTGCGGTAGGCCTTGGATACATGATAAGATCATTCCATCCTCCTCCTCCATCGGTGCATCAAATTAGAAAGATGGAATTGAATACCGTGTCAATGAGATGAAAAGCCATTTTTTAGAGGTTGAGATTTATGAGGATGCAACCTTATCTTCCTCAACACACCCTTTCTGAACTTGGACAAAATTCAAATTCAAAAGAAAATAAAGAAAAGAAAAGATAAAAGAAAATGAAAAGAAAATGAAAGTCCAAGTGAACAAGAAAGGAGGAAGAAGAAGAATATATCCGCATATCACATTCCACCCAAAGTTCATTCCATCATATGGACATGTGGGTAGGATGGCTCAACCTCCACTAGGTAGAGGTAGAAATAGAGGTTCAGTGGGAGACCCCTTGGTTGGGCATCCTTAAGAGGTGTTCAGTTCATAGAGTACCTACTATTCACATAGACTTGGAATCTAGCTGGAGGATGAGTCTCATGTGATTAGTATACCACCAACCCTCGGTGGGTTCCATTGGAGGTGACTTTTGATCCAGAGATAAGAAGACCGGCCTCCAAGCAAAAGCAATAGTCTGGTTTATGTGAAACTATTATAGGCGTTGGGAACCTTAGCTCTTAACCCACTTACATCTCAGAAAGTTGAAGGTTTGGTAGTTAAGGAAGTCCCTAAATCTTCCATGACATGAAGCGAAGAGGTTCTTTTGGGATCATCATCCTCAAGTCACAAGTTGATGTAGAACTTGAGGGGATACTTTTAAGAATTAATGGAATTACCATTTGACTTTTACTGCCTTGTGTTCAAAATAATCTTATACATAAAGGTTTAGTTCCTCATACATGGTCCAAGCATATTCAGTATTTTGAAAAGCTATGGAACAATATACGGGGAAGCACAATCAAGAGGGACTATTGATCTGTGGGTCGATTGATGACGATTACTATTTGGTTGTTACCAATCATTTGGAATCTGATAGGTTCTTTTCACACACGCCCAACTCTTATGAGAATGTGTGTTTAAAAATCTTAGATGATCCAGGTGATCTCCAAATCAAAGAGACCGAATTTGAAGGAGATTCATTCAACAATAATAACAAGCTTAAAGAAATCAACCTCGGGACGAGAAGAAAATCCAGCCCATACATCGAGTTCATTCTTTGAATGAAGAAGAAACTAATGACTTAGTTAGGCTATTGAGTTTAAAGACTACTTGCATGGAGTTATGAAGAAATGCCAGATTATCTCTTGACATAGCATCCATAAGCTAGCAATAGATCTTTTACCCCATTAAGCAAGCTCCTAGAGCATGCGATTAGAAATTGAACAATAGGTCATTTAAGTCAAGAAACTTATCGATGCTTTGGTTTCATCGGGGAAGAAAAATATCTACACAGTTAGTTGGTGTCATCCATTTAAGAAGAAGAATGGACCAAATTTATATGCATCAATTTTAGGGACTTAAATAAGGCATGTCCTAAGGATGAGTTTCTTCTCTATAGAATTAATGGTGGACATTGCCTCATCTCATGCGATCTTCTCTTTCATGGATGGGTTAAACCAAATCAAGATGTCTCAAAGATGAAATGAAACACTACTTACTTTTTAAATTTATGGGTCATATGCGGCCAAAATCTTTGGTGCTACATACCAGCCATGACTGATCTTCAATGAACTCATCCATCATCAGTTGAGTGCTACGTTGATGTAGTCAAGAAAGAAAAGGAAGACCACCTCTTTGACTTGAGAGTAGTTTTGAATGCGTTAAGATAATATAACCTCAAAATGAATCCCAAGTGTGCATTTGGAGTAGCTTAGAAAATTCCTTGGGTTTGTTGTGACACGAGGGAATAGAAATAGATCTAAAAGATTCAAAATCTTATCTTGAAATGCCACCTCTAAGAGTTTAACTCTCGATCCTTTCAAGGATGGCGGTTGCATATCTAAGATGCTTTTTAACCTATCAGGGAGATGCAAGCCATTTCAGCACTTGTCAAAAGGATGCCAAGTTCAGTGGGATGACAAGTGCCATGCCTTTGAAGACATCAAGCGTATTTGGTGAACCAATTCTAGCTATCGGGCGGCCACTCATCCTCTACACTCTTTGGATGATGACTCTCTCTGTTGGCCCGCAATGATGAAGGGAAGGAATACTCTCTCTACCCTTAGCCATCATCGATTCCTAGTGAACTATCCACCTATTGAAAAAATATTACTAGCTTTGATCTTTGCTTCCCAAAACTCATTACATGCTTTCTCATAAGGTGAACTTGATCTCAAGAATAAATCCTTTGTATCTCATGCATGCAATATCTGGACATTTGGCTGTCCATGATTCTCTGATTTGATATCACATTGTACCCTAAGGTAAAAGGATAGCAGATTTCTTAGCGGCACTTCACTCGATTCTCACTTAGTGACATCTCCTTGATGAACAAATCATGAACTTAGGGAGGTACTTGGGAGATGTATTTTTTTAATGGTGCTTCTTTTCTTAAAGGGAAGCACCGATCTATTCTCAGGCGGGGTAGGAATAGTTCTTCTAACTCCCATGATGTGATGAGATTCTCATACTATCTTTCCAACCCCTACACAAAGGAGTATGAGGCTTTGATTGCTGTTTGAGTTAGCCATCACTATAGTGTCAGAGCATCAACATCTTTGGGATTCTCGGTTGGTCATCAACCAGTTTGGTCTTACAGTTCTTAAACCCATGCTTCTTCATTATTACAAGTATACCATGAAGCTATTGGCCCAAATTCTAGAAGTCACCATCTACAAGGTTCCCCATGGAGAGAACACAGTAGCAGATGCTTTGGCCAAACTTGCCAAAGAATTGGCATGTCCGGAAGATGTGTCCTTTTCAATAAGGGTCCAAAATTGACAAGTCTTACCCCTTATTGATGCTGAACTCATCGAAAGACTTTCTCTTGAAGGGGAGGTTACTGTTGCCAAAATGGACGAGGAGATGGATTGGAGGCAACCGTTTATAGATTACTTGAACACAGACAAACTACCTTAAGAAAAGTCACAAGCCCATCAATGAAGAGCTCTCTATGCTCTTGTTGATGGCACCTTGTGATCCTTTGACCAAATGTGGTTATGTTGTTTGGACAAAGCATGGCATTATGGCGGTACACCTTACATCAAGTCTCGAAGATGAAGATGAAGATCAAAGAGCCCAATACTAACCTTGATGAGATGCCATCAATGTGGTACGGTGTGGTCCTCCACCAACCACCCAATGTTCTATACCCTACATTGGCCTCATGGCCATTTGAGTGTTGGGGTACACATTTTAGGATTGATCCTCCTTCTTCCAGGGCATCGATTCATCTTAGCGCCATACTTTTCCAAGTGGTGGAAGCCATCCCACTCAGAGGTCACAGCTCGACATGTGCTTCAATTTTTGGAACCATATCATATATAGGTTTGGGGTCCTCGATGAATTATATTTGGATAATTGCATTCAAAAGCATGAAGATCAGCTTGAGAAGACATGGTATAGATTGGAGATACTCCACCATCTACTACTATATGGCAACAAAACATTCAACAAAACTCTCATCCATATCTTGAAGAGACTCTTGATGATCAAGCGTAGTGGAACATGGTTAGTTTGGGAGCTGGCCTGCACCACATAAACTCAACTCGGTCCATTTTCTTAATGTATGGGTCTAAGTCATTCTTCCTTTAAGTTCAACTCCCATCACTAAGGATAGCATTGGGTAACAAGATCACTGAGGCATACAAAGTTATGGTTAGAAGAGCTCGAAGGTTTGGAGGAATATGGGCATGCCAAAACCTCGAGTTGTACAAAAAAAATTCAAGCTCACACAACAGTCGCTAGGTCTTTCAAGTAGGAGAACTTGTAGTCTAAAGAGACCAATTGTTGCCCATCAAAGATGGGAGGCAGTTTGAACCCACTTGGGAAGGCCCCATGTCATAGAAGGCCTACAAGGAGGATCTTATCGACTTATTGATTGTAAAGGGGAACAATGCTTCCAATTAATGGGCTCTATCTAAAGAAATATTACCCATGAAACAAATCATGTTTGAAAATAATCATTAATAAAAAGAACAAAAATCTGATTCCATTCATCAAATCTTCTCTTCTTTTGAAGCATTGCTTGCTTATCTTGTGAATCCACCATGACGTGTTTAGGGTAAGTGTAAGAGTTCCCCAGTGGCATCAAATCCCTCTTTCACAACACAAACACAATCTCCCGATGCTATTAGAATAGGTGTAAGAGAACCAGTGACATCTTTTTTCTTGGGAATCCATTTTCCATCCATGGAATCACTTCATCAAATCCCCAGTGTGTTTAGGATAGGTGTGAGAACAGAGGCATCTATTCCTTTAACACATGCAAAAATAAACACAAATCTTTTGTCTCGCTATTTTGATATGAGAAAGCCCCATGGCACTCACTCATTAGTTGCTTTAGGTGGGTCTACACATACTCTAGTATGTCACCCATGGTCACTTGTTGGGATGTGAGTCCCTTTCTTCCCAACTTGACCATTGCAAACCAAAGCACCTTATTAGTATAGTATTCCTAGTAAGCTACCTCATGTTGACTTTGCTTAAGAAGATGTGAGTCTCCGTCTTCTTCTTGAACTAGCCATCATCACTAAATTAGTATATTTAAGGTTTAGGATAAGTCCCCCAGAGGCTCCTTTCCTCTTGACTACTTTTGAAATGATAGAAGTCCCTTTTGTGGCATTCACTTAGTAGTCACCCTAGGTCAGATGGCACACTTGAGCGAACTATCCAAATTTTCCTATAGGAGGATGTGAGTCCCAGCTTTCTTCTAGGATTGTTGCAACGACACCTTAGGTTGGTTGATGTTCTTCTTTGACATGACTCACCCGGTAATTACACCACTCTTGGCGATATGAGTCCTCAGCTTTCTCCTTGAGTTGGACACGAATACCTGTGATATGACTAGCCATGTCATCTTCTCCAGGTGTTGGATCAAGCCTTTGTTGGCCCCTTCCCCTGCGGGAACTCTATTTGGATCATGTCCTTGACCCCATTTAGACACTACCGGGTTACTTTTGGATTGGAGTCCCCTTTCCTAGTAACCACCCACTGGTTGGAGAATTTATTCATGCATAGATTCTCCCTTGGTTCAATAAATGAGATAGGTCTAGGCGATATGAGCTCCTTCTCGGTTTGATCTCACAAAATAGGTCCATAAACAAATAAAATAAATAAACAAAATATTCTTGTGGATTAGAATTCAAGGGCCCCTTCTCCCAAGATCCTATCTTTAGAATGTCGTGAACTCCCTATAGAATTTCACTTGAGTTGAGATAAATCCCCAGGTAGGTACTCACTCCATAGTCACCCTTAGGTCTGGTTCAATCTATTTTTTCATAAGCAGGTTAGTCATTCTGCTTTGGAAGATATAAGACTATGACACATTCTTTCTAGCATGACGTCATGGGCAACCCTAGGTTGGGTTGATTTGTTGCCCAAATAATGATCACCAGTGGTCTTTATAGTGGAAGATGTGGTCCCAGCTTTCTTCCCTTAAATTGATCATTGCAAACCAAAAGGCACTCCTTTGGTTGGATAGTTCTCCCATCGACTAGGAAGCTACTCCCTTTGGTTTAGTAAATCTGAGATAGGTCTGGTAATATCAACCCTTCTCAATGTGATCCATCACAAACAATGAAATCCATCAAAATGAAAATAAAATTTATCTTTGACTATCTTTGAGTTGATAAGTCCCATGGCATTCACTCAATAGTTAACCTTAGGTTGGGTGGACATGTTACATTACGTATAATACTTGAGTTCTTTGTAGTGAAAGATGTGAGTCCCTGCACTTTCTTCCCTAAATTGATCACTGTACACCGAAAGGCATTTTTATTGGTCGGATAGTCCTACTATGTGGTCGGTAGACTACCCCTTTGGATTGATAAATCTGACCTAGATCAAGGCCACCATGGCCCCTACTCAGTGCAGTCCATCGCAAACCAATAGGATCCAATCCAGAATCTTAAAAATCTCAAACAAATGAAACAAATTTGATCATCTTCCCCAGCTGAACTAAATTAAACAAACTCAAGCTAAACTTAAAACACAACAATCAATCAATCTAAATATAAATCTTTTGCTTCTCCTTAGTGAGATGCAAGTCTTTCTTGCCCCTTAAACTTTGCCCCTCCAAGTGGAGAGTTCACTTGTCTATCCCCAATGGAGTTAAAACAAACAAAAAAATGAAACAAACAACAATAAATTGAAATAAATTCAACCCTTTTCCTAGTGGAAATTTCTCCCCAGTGAGACTCAAGTCAAATCAAACCTCTTATCCACTTGTCGATGACTTGAACCTGCTTCTCTAGTGGAAGGTTCACACTCTATCCCTTATTGGATTCCTCTTCTCTCTCTTATGTCTTGGACATAAGTAGAGCCACATTGCACTAAGCTCTAGATTCTTTCTAAGTTGGATAGATTATTTCTATTAGTGCTTGTGATCTTTCGGTTGTTGATCGTTCAACACACAATGATGTTCCTTGTCCCACACCACACCTATTGGGAGCCCTTTGTTGACCTCATTTTAGAATGAGCTCTCAACCCCTCCATCTTAAACATGGACTTCTTAAGGGATCCTCAATCTTAAGACACACATCTAGTGATTAGTGGATACTCAACCCAATCCTAGAGACTTAGAAGAGTCCATGAATTGATCATGTCAAGTGTTAGGAAAATTTGCCTACCCTTAGCTTGAACCATTCCTCACCTTTCTTTCCTTCAAGTCAAACTTCAAATCAATCTTATTTGATTTTCTCCAAGCTCAAATCAACTCCATATGATTGAAATCCATGATTGAAATCTATGATTAAAACCCATGAATGAAATTCCTAAGTCCAAATCTTGCTTAAGTCTTTAATCTTCCCTTAAGGACTTGGCCTAAATCATGATCTAAACTAATTCAAACTCATGAGATTGTCTCATATTTCATTTATATTCTCATTTAAATTCACATATATAAATAAAATATAAATTCAAACCAATCAAACTAAACTCAAATTTCAAAATCAATTCATGAAATTTCCTTAAGTCCTTAAGATTCCTTTTAATGGACTTAGCCAAAATCATGATTGAACCTATTGAAACTTATGAGATTTTCTCATAATCAATTTATATTCTCATTTATATTCCCATATTCAATCAAATCAAATCCAAAAAATTAAATTCCAAAATTCAAATTTTCTAAGTCCTTTAAATATTTCTTTTAATGGACTTAGCCTAAATCATGATTAAATTAATTCAAATTCATGGGTTATTCTCATAACTCATTTATATTTGCATATATAAATGAAATATAAATATAAATCAATCAAACCAAACTCAAAATTCAAGCTCCAAACTCTAAAAATTTCCTAAATCCTTTAAATTCCTTTTAATGGAATTAGCCTAAACCATGATCAAATTACTTCAAATCCTTGAAATTTTCTCATGATCAATTTATATTCTCATTTATATCCATATATATAAATGAAATATAAATTCAAATAATAAAACCAATCCCAAAAATCAAACTCAAATCCACTCAAAATCCAACCTAAGCCTTTCAAGTCAAAATCTTGAACTTAGCCAAATTAACTTCAAATCAAGACAAACTATTGATTCTCCTTTACAATCATGAATTCATATATAAATACAAATCTCAATCACTAAATCAAAATCTAATTCAAAAATCAAAGCCAAAATTCTTTCATGTTCTTCCTTCGAATATGAAATTGTCAAATGAATTGAAACCCATTTGACTTCAAACCACTTGCAAATGGATTTATATTTCAATCATAAGTCTATATACAAGTTCAATCAAGCTTTGACTAAGCCATTTGACCCACTTAGCTCACTTGATCCAAAATAACCTAAAGTACCCTTATGAGCCAAATTCTAATCCTAACCAGATTGGATTGAATCAAACTCACCTATGCCTCTCATCATGATCAACAATCATCATGGCATGATCAATCAACCAAATTGAGTCAAACCCAAGGGTTGACCAAATCAACACTTAGCCAAAATGAAACCCAACATAGCCAAAATCCACCATAGGCCAAATTGATTGAAAACATTGATCTAAGTTCATTCATGACTATGTTTGAACTTGACCAAGTCAACATTTGAGCCTAACTATTAATCCACTTGACCCAACTTGACCTAAAAAGTCAAAATGTGTCAAAACTTGATCTAAACCAAATTGATTGAAACCAATGGGACAAGTTCATTCCAAATCACTTGTTGAACTTGACTAAAGCCTCAATTGGCCAACTAGACCTAACCTAGTCCAATTGGCCTTGAACCCAACTTGACCTAAAGGGTCATGTTGAGCAAATTCAAACTTATCCAAAATTGATTAGAAACAAAGATACCAATCCACTCCATATGACTAACCAAACCTAAACCTACCCTTGACCTAGCCCAAGTAGGACAAATGGGATAAATTGGTCGACTTGACCCATTTGACCTAAATAAAGTCATATGAGCCAAATTCAAAACTAAACCAAATTGAATCAAACCAAAGCCACCAAAATATTTCAAATGGTCATATGAACTTGAGCCAACCCTTGGTTTGACCCAATTTGTCCAATTGGTCAACTTGACCCAAGTTGACCCATTTTGACCTAAATAGGTCAACTTGAGCCAAACCTCATCAAATGATTTCCAAAACTCATGAAACTTGGCCAAACCTAATTTCTCCACATACCAAATATGTCCAAATTGAAAAATCAGAAAATGACCATTCTACCCCTAGGCCATAGAATAAATTTTGGTCTAATCCATAGGTAATTTGGTCATACCCTCTTCATATCAACTTGATTCCTTCCTAATAGCTGCATTGTGTGCTTGCAAGTATTTGGTGAAATGAGGGAAAGTATTGGTATCTATATATTTTATGTTGAGTAGAGAAATTATCTGTAGTCACATTTTGATTACTTAGGGGTTTTTGTCTAAAATAGTTTTGGGTCTTCTTGAGACAGTAAAAGGTGTCTAAAACAATAATGGTGAAGGTGCTGCAAGAGAATTTGATATTGAGGAAGCTTCGGTTGGGCCTATATATTTTTTTCTAAAATTTAAATCGATTTATCAATCAGAGAAAGTTAGGTTAGGAAAAAATGCAACTTTTTCAGATTCAAAAACAGCAGAATGCAATGTCTCAAACAACTTTCTAGCTATCACCATAGAAAGTTAGGTCAGGTTAAAAAAATGCAACTTTCTCTGGTCAGACAAAAAACACGCATTTAATGTAATATCTCCAACACAACCAATACCATATGTTTAAATGCACCGAGAGAGAGAGAGAGAGAGAGAGAGAGAGAGAGAGAGAGAGAGAGAGAGAGAGAGAGTAGTGGTAGGTAGAATCATATAGAATTAGATGGATGGTTATACATGTGAATATGTGATCAAATTATGTATTAAGAGAGATTTATGTTTATGCTACTCAATTTTTTAATATTTATATAGCATAAAATTCTTTTATATTTATAAATCTATCATCTAAATATTCAAATTTATATAAGTAGCACTTAATTTTTAATATTACATTAAGAATAGTATCATCATTATTTTTTTAAGTGAAGTGCAACTTTTCTTGCATGAGAAAAGTAATACATTTATAAATATCAAAATTTAGCTGTTAGGTTGATATGTAAATTCATAAGAATTGTATGTTATGTTCGTAAATATTTCTTTTTTTAATTTATAAAAATCACATAAAAATGTACATATCAAATTTATGCTTTTGTCCCTGCAATTAAATTTTATTGAATCAAGTTATGCAAAACAAACAATTTATGTTTTAAATTGATTAGCAAGCCTTACAAACAGCGAAAAAGTTGCGCACTTATTGTATAATGTTAAACATTCTCAGCAAAAGCTGGGTCTAAAGTTTTTTCTCTCATTAGCTCGCACGTTCTAAAGTAGTTCTCCTATGTATTATTGCAAATATTCTTTGGGTAACAGTACCAGATTTGTTATGTTCCCAGCTTTCGGCAAAAGCAATTGGATAAGAATTAATATAACAGATTTATTCCTTAACAGTGGATAAGTATTGGTAGTCAGGAAATAAGGTCCATAGAATCATCAATTAGATTTAAGATCGTTGAATTGATCACAACGAGGAACAAAAGAAGATAAACCCAACAGCATTAATTGAGTACAATCTGTGTCTATATAAGCCCAAATCAAGAATTGAATGATATCTAAATATTGTGTGAGTACAGTTAAATCAAGTATCTCAATGAGAGAAATTCTATGAGCTTAAGATCACGTAATTATAACATTTGGCACTTAAAAAGTTCAATGAAGGGTCTAAGGTTAAAATAAATAATATGGGATGCTCGATGGAATATTATGAGACTATGACTAAAATAATCAAAATGTAATTCCCAACAATTATAAATAAACACTCATTCTTTATATGAATGAGGACATAGATTAAAAATTAGAAAGACATTGGAGATTTGAACAAGTATAAAGTAGTGTTTGGTAGCTAATTCTAATAACATACCCCCACAAGTAATAACCGTCAGCTAACTGTCATTGTTATATCATCATCTCTTGATTATCGTCATCCAATTATCATCTTTTAATTATTATAGTGCAATTTTTATCTCCTGATTGTTGTTGCCTGCTGGAATAACCCGACTTTTGTCAACACTCTTCGCTTACTTATATCACAAGAGATAACTATTTTTTACTTTGTAATCCTATCTTCATCAATTAAGGGAAGATTTAACTTTTGTAACCTCACATATATAGTGAATTACTTCAATTAGGCCTATCTCTATAGTTTTCCTTTCTCATATTTTTCATAGAAAAATGTTGATGCCTTAACCGCTCCTATCATTTATTTATTTATACATGAGATCCTAATGCAAAGCTAGCACATAAAACTATCTATACTATCATATATTTTCTATTATGCAATAATAATAATATAATTAATTCCATTAGAAACTAGTTCATTTTTTAAAATTTATATTCTAATATACTTAAAATAAAATATAAACTAGTCAAAAATGAAAATAAATATTAATGAATCTTTGATGAAAATTTTTCATGTGATTAACAATAAATTATTTTTTTCATCTATCCATTCAACTATTATGCATCACTAAAAAAATTAATATAATTAGGCACAAATCTTGATGCTTTCAAAATGAATTCTACACTGATTTTAGTAAATTTATAAACAAATTGAATTCTCATAAAAAATTAATCTAATGACACTAAAGTGATTTGAATTGAGTTTAAATCATACCAAATCAAGCACTTGAAAATTATTAAAACCTTTTAGCATTAATCAAAGGATAAAATAATCTACAATTTTTATATATTTACAGTCAAAATAAGTGGTTTGACTAGAGCAAATCCAACAAGCTCAAAATCACCTAATTATAAAATCATTAAATTGAAGGAGTGGTTAGGCTACTCGGCTCAAAAGAGAGAAATAAAGTAGCTCTACTAACCTTGACCCCCTTGAAGCAGTTAAATATTTAAAGAATAATTTATGATTATAAAACTAATATATGCAGTTCTATCATTTTTTAGATTTTAACCAGAATCATTAAAGTATTACTCTAAAAAAATATAAATAGATCATAACTTTTCACAAAGAGAATTTGGACATAAAAGAAGGCAGTTTGGAGGTCTAAAGAATTAAAGATCTCTATCCAATATTAGATAATAACGATCACTACTAATAACTTGATGCTTGGCTGCCATTAAGCTTGAGTTTTGTAATTTATATCGCCATCTTCTCCAATTGAATTGAAGAGAAAATCTTTATAATCCTTGCCAAGATAATGGATAAATTTATTTGGTTGAGGCCCCATGATTTTTTTTTTCTTTTCTAAGTTTTATATGTAAAAAACCTAATGTCTTCAATGTCTTAATCGTCTATCTATGGAAAATAAAATTAGGATGTAAAATTATTTCTCAACATTAATAAATTATCTAGTATATACTAATTTGTACAATATTTTTATAATCAAATATCAATGAAAATAAAAATTAAATGCATTTAAAAATTTGAAAATTAAAATTAAATACTCCTAAAACACAATAAAAATTAGTGAAAAATCAAAATATATTGAATCTCCCATTTTCCATTAGTTAGTTTGCCGTGTAGCTATTTTTATATTAGTTTTTATCATTAAAAATTAATCAGATTTTTAATTTTCAATCAACGTATTTATCTCATTATCTTCGTCATCCTTACTCCTACAAATATGCAAAATTTGAAATTCTTAAGATATAAAAAAATTTTGTTTAAGGTCATAGACTAAGCTAGCAAATAAATAAGTAATCATTAAATGGCCGCTTTATAAAAAAATTATTAACTATTTGTTAACTAATAAAAAAATATAATTATGAAAAAATTAATAGCTTAAGCAAATATTAAAACATATAAATGAGCCTTAGGCCTAGTGCTACATACCTGAGTTCCTAATTTTCAGTACTTCCATAATACGCTACATTTCATTGTCTATATCGACAGTGATGGGCTAAACATTTATTCTCTTAGGCTTCGTACATTGAACTTAGATATTTTTTTTTTTTTTTTTTTTTTGAATGGTACCCAAACACCCCACTCATCTTGTGGATATATCATGACTAATCCCACCTACCACATTCATCACCCACACGCGTCCCCACTGATTTCCCCACCTAAGATAAAGGCCGACTGAGAGATTCAACTCGAGTTCCTACGCCCAACAACTGAGCTAAGAGACGGTGGGTAGATATTCTTTTTAATAGTATTCCTCCATTGCCCATATTACGGTTTCATTTCGCTGATGTTTTACAACAAAAGCAAAATCCAACAGTGGGTATCATTCAGTTGAAAAATGTTTCTAAGGTTTTAAAAGTATGGAAGTTTCATTTTATAAATTTCCTTTTGATCTAATAATGATTTTCTTATATCAAGAAAAAATTATATATATATATATATATATATATATATATATATATATATATATATATATATATATATATATATATATATATATATATATATATAATAGGTTTTAATTAATTTTTTAAATTATGTTTATCTCAAAAAAAAAGGCGTTAGAAAAGAAAATTATGAGGCTCTCCTTTCGCTTATAAAGTTGATATGACTTAAAATACTACTACAAAGAGATTTAATCTTAATGCTAAAAATCAAGTTGAAGTTCTTGAGATCAAACACTTAAAATATCTTTGAAAACTTTGAGATGTCAATTAAATTCCTAAATAACTCTCAAACATGGAGTGTTTATAGCCAAATCGAGCGTCTTGACGAGCCGGATCTAACAAGCCTAATATCTCATAATTCTGACATCATTTGGGCATTCAAATACACAAAATACATCATATGATTAAGGGAATCACCATGAGCCGTCCGATGAAGAGGAGTGGTTTGGATTTTGCATGTATTTATAGAGATGTCATTCCTCCAATCTATAAATAGTTCCTCATTCCTCATATGAGAGGAGACCCGAAGCAAGAGAGAGGAGAGAGCTCTAAAGCTTGAAGATCCTCCAAGCATCCACCACTGACGGCCGTCAACCATCGCCGCCGCCAGCCACATCCTCGCCGTCGCCAATCTCTCACTTTCCATCATGCGACCTTCATCGCCAGTCGATGTCCCTCGCTGTTCACCATCATATGCTACCACTAGCAATGTTACCACCTGAACGTGACTACATAGTTATTGTTCCTTATCATATACAATTCTATAATCCCGTTATCGGGAAAGATTTCGTACTCTGAAACAGATACATAGTGGATGATTTTACCGGCTAGCCTGGTTTTTTCCCTCTTTTCGAGGTTTTTCATGTTAAAATTGAGTTTTTTGTTCACTTTTAAATACCTATGTGCTGGATTTTATCAAGGCTATGAAACTTTCACTCTACCGCAACCGGTAGCTACAGTTTGGCCATGGAGAATGGAACCCCTCAATCACAATTTCAGGAACACCGGCCATGGCTAAAGCGCAGATTAACAACGAGCCTCCGCCCAACTCCCGCCACTAAACCAATCCTTGAACCAAGAATGCCAACCTTCGCCGCTTCCCAGATGACTCGTGAAGGCACGACATGAATCTTTTAGAAGATCGTGGTAAATGGAAGAGTCTCAAAATGATATGATCCGACTTTTGAGGAACACAATAGCCATCACGCAACACATCTCCCCAAGATCGACGCTAGCAGCGGAGGTCAAAATGCTAATCTCCACGATGATGAAGTTCCTCCGCTTCCGCACTGCGATGCTAATCTCCTCGACACCGCTTTACTCATCCATCATGCGCTCAACTCGCTAATCCACCAATTATTGCGGGTGGCGTGGCACATTCTCGTCCTGTTGACTCCACTCATCATGCTATACGTGCAGAATTACGACGCTTAATGCAAGATGAATTTTACCTTGAAGATAGAAATCATCCTCCCCCTCACCGTGGCTATGAGGAGTCATCACCTTTAGCTAAAGCTATTCTTCAAGATCATATGCCTATAGGTTTCAAGCTTCTGAGCATTGATTCCTATGATGGGGCAACTGACCCATATGAACATATCGACCATTACAGGACTATCATGCATATCCAACGAGCTCCTGACACACTACTTTGTCAAGTCTTTCCAGTTAACCTCAAGGGGCAAGCTCACACTTGGCTCTACTCCCTCCCAAGGGAATCTATCCATACCTTTGATGAACTCGCCAAGATTTTTGTAGAACAGTTTATTGCAAATCGGAGAATCATTAAAGATTCCTCCCATCTCTCCGACATTTGTCAAAATGAGGGTGAATCACTTAAAGAATACTTCCAGAGATTCTCCTCAGAAGCTCACCAAATACCTGGGGTAGACCCTGAATTACTAAGAGGAGTTTTCCTTGGGGGGCTCCGTCCTGGGCCTTTCTACTCGTCACTAATGCGAGATACGGTCCACTCATATGTCGACTTGGTTCACCGTGTGGAAGCACATATTTTTGTTGATGAGGCTATTAATGCCCATCAAAATAATTTGAACAATCCACAGGAAAACGCAAGAGTGCTCTAGAAACACGATCAACAATCTCATCGAAGAAGCAACAAGGTCATGATCTCCTCCATGGCTCCCGCATCAACGACGAAACCACGATTGGAATACACACAACACATCTCGTTAACGCCTTGTTGGCTATTTGAGATGAAGAGACCATCAAGTGGCCACATCCACGAAACCAAATTGAAATCGAGCAATATTGTCACTTCCATCGAAGTCATGGACATACTACTGAGGCGTGTAAACAACTTAAAGAAAAAATTTAGAGGCTCATTCAATAGGGATATCTATGTCAATTTGTGCAAAACCAACCAGCTCAAGCAAACATAACTCCAACTGGGGGGCAACCAGGACAATTATCACAGAAATAACATAATAACCGCCAAATAGTTAGAGAAACTGAAACGATTGCAAGTGGGCCACTACTATCTAATGAAGTCTTCATCACCGCCTTTGAAGAGCCAGAGTTAAAAAAAATCTTGTATTAATCATCCCATCACTTTTAATAACTCGACTTGGAAGGAGTCCAAGTTCCACATCCTCTTCATCAATGGGATTGGTGACCCCTCGTTATGTT